>CAKNXH010000731.1:55410-68967 GCA_932178445.1 Andricus quercusramuli | reverse complement strand
TTTTGAAATCTTCAAAATTATAAAAACTTCTAAAATTCAGTGTTTTGAGTTTGCGGATATGTTATTTTAGTCAAAGAGAGAATTTTAAAAATACGTCTGAAGATAAAGTGAAAAAAAGTGTCAAGATTTTCCTGATTCCAAGGTCTGAAACAGTAATATTCTTATTTGAAATTCAACATTTCTACATTTCTTAAGGTTATTTATAATATCACCCTAATTTTAGTTCTGGAATTTTTTTTATCTAAATTAGCAAAAAACAATTAATTATTAATATTTATCTGCAATAAAATTGTTACTGCTTTCATACATTATTGTTCAAATTTGTTTGGTAAATATAGCGATACTTTTTTTGACTAATGTTTGGTACTAAATGGAGTATAGTTCCAGGAAGTTATCTCAGGGCAGCTCAGCAGTATAACTGGCATTTTCGAAGTTCTCACTTGTCCTACGTCAAAACTTCGCAGATTCAAATTCTGCTGAATCTACCTCTCGGGGTTCGAATCAACGAATTCATATGACAACTGACAAGTGAAAATGTCGAGTATCGTGCTTGTATCGATCACACTAAAACAGGCTGTCAAAAGTTTTGGACCCATCTTACATCAAAAACTTTTCTGAATATAATATAATTTATGGGATCCGGGCTATAAGGGTGTAAGTACCAAAACTTGAGTTCCACAGAAGGCACAAAAAACTGCCTAACTTTGATGCCTTCGATTTTTTTCAATCAAAAAAGTTCTTTAGAGCTATTACCTAGCTCTATTAAACCATGGCAGGAACATCCTGAAAGAAGCAACCATATTCGAGAAAAATTCTTGTAAAAGTTGCAGTTCATCTCAGAATACCCCGATTTTTAGATAGGAAAGCTGCATAACTTTTTTCTTTGTTAATTAAAAAGAAAAAACAATTTAGTAATTTCGGGATATCACTTAGCTTTATTGAATCTTGAAAAGAACAGGCAAAAGGAAGTAATCATTTGATTGGTTAGGTCCAAACAATTATTTCAAGCCAATAAAACGCATTTCAGAAATTTGGCACTCACGCCTTAATGCCCTCGTAGCCTCGAATTTGTTATTTTATCTTGAAATAATCCAAAATGAGTGATAATCTCCAGTGATGACTGTTCCTTTTTATTCGACTTACTGTAGAGTCTGATTTCTGACTTACTAAACAAACGGATTGTTTTACGTATTACTTACTATTTGATTCACCTTTTTATTATTTATTTACCAACCCGAATTTATGCAAAAAAAAAATATATATATGTATGTATGTGTTTATGTATATATATCTTTGGTAGTTAGTTAAAGTATCCTAGCCTGTCACGTGGGAGACAGGAGTTCCATTGCCAGTAAGCCACCCAGTTCCGTTCGATTTCTTAATGAGCCGAGAGAGGAAGCCTTTGACCAGACTACCGGGCGCTCCTTTCGGTAGCGGAAAGAGGGTCCATCTACCGAGGGTTACTACTGAATATGGCTACAAACAGAATAAGAAGTCGCTGACAATGGTCTACGGATGGTCCTGAAGAAAAAACCCCCAAGCAAATTCCTAAGCAACCGTGCTAAAGGCTGCATGCTACGAAAGAGTGGTGTCTAAACCGGTGACTCTGGGAAACCGAACGATGTCCCAGAGTCTTACCCTCGCATGCAAGATTCTGCGAGGGTGGACAAAATATATCCCTAGCTGCTCATGGGAACAACAATGATATCACCGAACATAGTTGTAAGTGCGGTTCTAAACAGTGGTAGGCGCAGGGCTTCTGTCAGTAGGCCAGACAACAATAGCGACTACCCCAGAGTTCGGGGAGCCAATCAAGACGGAGTCAATACGATAAACCGGGAAAAACTCAATACTGCTGAATTGACAAATCGACTGAGGGTTGATCTGCTGGTGTGTTACGATACCAGTATAGCCCCTGAGGGAGAAGGTTGCATAGCGTGACTGCATGCTCTATGGTGCAGAAAAACACCCAGAGTCCAATGATCTGACACAACTGGACGACGTACTTCTTGGAGACTTTTTGGAAGAGCTCGACCACTGGACTATCAATTGTGGTGTGTATGATGCAGCGAAAACTTTGGTGGATACGAAACGAACAACAAAACCAACCGCTGATCATAAAATCAAAAGACGCATGCATCAACTCAGTACGAAGATAGGCTGGGCAAGACAGTATGCGTCCCACATTCAGTGTGTGATTGTAATTCAAGACATGATTGTAATGTGTACATGATATCTGGATGGAAGTTCACTGTCAGGGTTCGGTAGTTTGGCCGCAAACTACGAATCCGTCATCACACACTCAACAAGTCGAAGCTGCTGACCATTAGCCAGCATACTATTGACAGGACACGGGTGCAATATGATGCCAGGAGAAGTCTACAGCAGATGGAGAGATGCTTCCGAGAAAATCAACAGTTTTACTTGGACCCATCGCAACTTGTCTAAGACCATCCAGTTACTATCAACCACTCTCCCAAACCAGATGACTTTAAGGCATTTTGGATATAAGTCTTTAAGGTCTCGCATCCCCTGGATGAAAACACAAAGAACATACATAGCTTCACGTGCCTTCCTATCACCTGAGAAGGAATGCCCACCTAGCACTACCGAAGAGGTGAAAACAGTATAAGGAGGCATGAATAACTATTCCGCTCCGGAACCGGATGGTATCAAGAGCTTCTTGTCGTAGAAGTTTTCTTCAACCCACTAGCATCTGACCCGAATTTTCACCTCATATCTGAAGTTGAATGAGCCTTTTGCGGAGTGCTTGGTGAAGAGATGCACAGTGCTCCTCCTGAAGATAGACAACATGTATGACCCTATGAATTAGAGGCCAACAACTTATCTGAACACGCTATATAAGATCTTTATAGCTATCCTAAATAATTATACTGTTAGGAAAATCGAACCTGTGTTACGAGAGGTGCACGAACAACGCGTCTCAAATGAAGGCGTAGTAGGATTTCGAGAGAACTTGGTAATCAACAAGTGCGTCTGCAGAGACGCAGAATTCTACCAGTACTACGTATCGATAACTTGGATTGACATCCAAAAATCATTTAATTCAACCTCACATAAACCTATCATCTGTTTGTGGGAGGGCTTGAATATTTATACACTATAGCCTCAATCTCTCGTGATGCAGTTCACTATTGCCTGAATCTCTCAGGTGATGCAGATCATCTGAACATAGCTCTAGGGATTGTCGAAAAGTACACTCAGAAAACTAGAATGAAGTTTGGGTTTGCAAATGCGCCAAGATTCATATGAAGCGAGGATTAATTCCTGGAATTTCTGGAGATCCTGAATTCTACGACAGAAACACCATACAACATCTCGGCACTGCACACTGAAGTACCCATACCTGGGCGTACCAGGAAGCCGTATTTAGGACGTGACATCTATGGAGAATGCTTTTCGATGCAGATACAAACGTCTTATCAGATAGTCTTCCGAACTGTTGGCGGGAAACAATGTGTCTGAAACGAATATGCTTGCCGCTCTGATAGTTCTCTATTCATTTGGAATGGTTCCATGGACGACGGACGATATCAGATCTCTTGATATTGGGTCACAAAAGGTTAAGGAAATGAACAAAACTTGCACTTTAAGTCATCCGTACAGCGACTTTACATCTAACGCATCAAGATGGTCGCGGAATGCTAAATCTTAGTGTCTTCGCAACAGAATCATTTTTGGTACAGCGCGTAAAGGCGCGAATGGAAGAGACCCTCTTCTTGAAGTGGTCAGGACCCACGGAAATGGGAACAGCGGAGCGTTTCTGTATGAAGCGAAGAAGGCTGATGAAACACTTGTCCTCAACATCAATACGTTGAATACATCATCCATCTTAAGAACTCACTCCTGAAGGTCCTGAACAGCTTCACGACAGGAGGATGCACGGCATCTTCCACAGAAATGTTTAGAATCAGTCGGTGTCCCTAGAGCTAACGCTTATTTTCCTTAACTCACCTGGATTGAAGTCGGGCACGAATAGTATCATCTTGACCTGCCAAGATGGGTATTGTTTTCACTTTAGCATACCTTCACCACATGTTGAGTGAATAAATTTCCGATGATAGTTGCAGAGCGCAATATGTACACCCTGAGCATTGAGAAAAAAAAGTCAATTGTCGAGTATGATAAGCGCTGAATATATTCGAAGTACATATTCTCAAAAATTGTTTTTGTTGCGCACTCGAGGCTGGACATAGTTCTGTGTGACTTCGAGAAACGAACCATGTTCATTATTGAATTTTTGGTACTATGCGACAAGAATGTCGCAGCCAAATGTCCTAAGGGTGCACGAGACTTTTGCTGGAACGTCATTTTGAATCCAACGCAATTGTTTTATTGAAAAAATAGAAACAAAACATATATATATATATATATATATATATATATATAAAGGAATGATTTCCTAAAAAAAAAAAAAATTTTAATCACATGTTTACAAAGAATATTCGCTATCTTTATAAATCATAGATAAAGCACCGGTTCAAGTTATGCAATATTTTTTTCACATGAGAGTGTGACCTAGATATCAACTATCTAGCAAACGTAATTTTAGAAGCAGAGAGAAACGTCTCTACAAAAAATTTAGATCATTGTTACCGAGACTTACAAATAAATACAATAAATTACAACAAAAATTATAGAAAAGTAACACTTTTATCTATTATTCAAAAGAAATTTTCCAGTTTTCGGTATTTTGTTTGTTGTATTTTATTGCAGTTCCAATTTCCTGAAAAAAATAAAAACTACAATTGGCTACAAGAATTCAAAAATTTACAGCAAAATACTTACTATTTTTTACCTAGGATATAAGTATTTAGAATATGGCAATGAGATAATTTTTAATTGAGATGTATCAATGATTACTATTCTCAAGAATACTTTTTTGTTCAAACTTGAAAGTATTGACAAAATTTCGAAATTCAAGAACCTTTATCAAACAACAAAAATCTGACGCTCTTTTACAATCACTTCATTTATTATTACCATTTATTATCATTTATAAAAAATATTCTTCAAAAAAGGTTTATTTATTTCAATCACATTCTCCTCTAGCCAAAAACTGTTAAGAATATTAACCGAGATCAGATGACACAGTTCACTAAAAGAATTAACTTTATCGAAAAATCTAAATTATCAGACATTCTTCGAAAGCATAAGATAAGCTCAAACCGCACTTAACTTTAGTTCTTGTAAGCTCTACTTAAAATTGAACTTTACGTCCTCATAACTTCTCAAAGTATTATTCACCAGATCCTTGATTGGCGCTAGTGAACCTTAAAGCACGTTTAATTCGGATATTTTTTCTGAATTCCAAACGTCGAACTTCAATTTTTTTTATTTAAAAAGAGTTATTTAAATAATGTTTTTTTCGAACGTATCAATGGATGAAATATTGATTTTAATTCCAAAACAATATTAAATTTCAGATGACAAACAGGAATGATAATTAGTTTCACAAGCAGAATTGAACATTGATTAAATCAACACGCATCAGCGTAACGTGCTTGACACAGAACATTAGTGTTTGTTTTAGCAGATTGAATAACTCAAGCACATCGTATAAAATTAACTGGGGCAGCTTTGAAATTTCTAGTTCGTAAAGTTAGAGGTCTGCTAAATTAAGCTATTATTTAGTTTGCGGTTGACGGAAAAGTGAAAAGTTGGTTTTGGTTGACATTTCCCTTTCTCTCCCTCCTTTTTCCTTTGTTATGTATTTCGGATATTCTTGAATTGATATTTTAAATTAATTAAGGCGGGTGGTTTCAACCAGAATCTGGAACCAGTCAAAGCTTGAACTGGTTCCAAATTTTTGAAAAAGCTTTGAGTAATTTGTCATCTAAATTTAGGAAATTTAGTGTTGTCCAAATTTACCCCACATGCCCAAAGTTACCTCGGTCGACGGTAGTTTGGAAATCTAATTTTGAAAATTAATGTATGGAATTTATAATAATAAAATAAGAATCTAACGATCAAATTTGGAGAAACACCAGAAAATGCTTCTTTCGCAATTCAAAAAAACAAAAAAATTTGTTTCTTTGGAAAGAAAAGTGAAAAGAAAAATTTTATCGTTGGATTCTTATTTTATTTTCAGGATTTCTATACATTAACTTGAGTATTCGACGCTGAGAAAAATTTTGAATTTGATTTTAATCCCATTTTGAATTGCTGAATTTTAATCTAATTTTGAATTCTGAATTTTTCATATGCTCTGATTCTGTTACATAAGATATTCAGAGGAAAGTAGATTTCATTTCGATCTTAAAATAAAACTATTGTTTAGATTATTGATAATAAAAGCGAAATTCTCGCAGTTGAATGTCGACAAATAACCTATTCAAAACTCAAAATATTCATAAAAGCCTCAAAGTCTCAACAAAATTAATATTTGTTTATAAAAATAACTCGAGAAAGGGTGTTTTTGCAACATCAGACTTTTCAGTCCAAAACGCTTCTAAATCAGTAAGAATAGGGTGATTTTCATTTTCACGAAAAAAAAGGAATAAACTCTTCTGAATAAAATTAATTTATTTGTACCATATTGAATTTAATATGGAGCGCTTAAGATTATAAGACAAGATATATTGCTTTTTAAACAAAAAATTGAAATGTCTATCAAAAAAGATTAACTTTATAATAGACGAGATGAATTCTCAGAAAAAGAGTTCAGTTTTAAACGAAGCAGTTAAATCTTAAAAACAAAAAAATAATTTTTCAACAAAATAGTCGATTTTTCAGAGAAAAAAGTTTGAGTATCAACCAAAAACAGTTGCATTTTTCAAGAATAGTTAAATCTTCAAAGAAAAATACGAATTTTTCAGAAGAAGAATTCTGAAGCAAAAAATATGAATTTTTCTCATTAAAAATCGAGTTTTATGTAGAAAGGAAAAAAATTGAACAAAAAAGTTAAATTTTCGAACAAAAAAGATGAATTTTATTACAAGTTAGTTGCATTTTTAACAGAATAATTAATTTTTCAAAATAATATTTCAGCTTTTAACAAATTGTTACATATTCGAACTGCAAAATTTACTTTTCAATCAAATACTTGAATTTTTTAAACTAAAATTAATTTATAAACTGAACAGTTGTGTTTGCAATCACATAGTTGGACTATCAAGCATAACGGCCAAATTTTGAAAAACTTGTTAAGTTTGGAAATAAATAGTTGAATTTTCAACCTACGAAAATGAAGTTTCAGAAAACAGTTAGGTTCTCAATACAAATTAATTATATTAAGATTAATTTTTGATTAAAAAAATGAATTTTGATATAAAATAGTTCCATTTTCAACAAAATAATGATTTTTTACAACGAAATAGTTGATTTTTTAACCAAATCGGTGAATGTTCAAACTACAAAAATAAATTTTTAATCAAATAGTGAACTTTCAAGAATAAAATTATTATAAACGAAGCAGTTGTAGTTGGAACCTAGTAGTTGAAATACATAGCAAAATGGACACATTTTTTCACTAAATAGTTCAATTTTCAACCAAAAAACATGATTTGCTTAACAAAATAGTTACAGTGTTAACAAAATAATTTTTTTAACGAAATATTCCAATTTTCTTTCAAATAGTTTAATATTTGAACTTCAAAAATGGATTTTAATTCAAATAGTTAAATTTAAAATTATGAAATTAATTTTTAAACTGAGTAGTTACATTTACAACCAAATAGTTGTACCATCAAGCATAAAGGATGATTTAAAACAAAATACGACATTTAATCAAAAAATTGAAAAATCATTCCACAAATATGATTTTTCAACTGCATAGTTAACTTCTTGGGAATAAAATTAATTCGAAACTAAATAGTTGCTTTCTGAACCAAAAAGATGATCTACGAAGCAACAGGGAAGAATTTTCAAGAAAATAATTAAATTTCGAAAGCTTGATTTTTTTTCAAAGTTCAATTTTCAAGGGAAGAGATGAATTTTTTACTAAATAATTGAATTTTCACCAGCAAAGATAGGTTCTCAACCGAATATTTAAATTTCTACTAAAAAAGATAATTTTTTAAACAAACAGTTGAATTTTAAATTAAAAAAGGTACATTTTTTACCTACAGGAAATAGAAAAATTTTTACTTAAAAAAATTGATTTTCAACCAGATGAATTTTTAACGAAAATGAAGAATCTTCAACAAAGATATGAATTGTTAACAAAGGAGATCAGCTTTTCAAATGTTAAAATTTTTAAAAAAAAAAATTAATTTTTAACCAAACAGCTGAATTTTTACTGAAAACGATCAATGTTCAACCAAAATAAAAATGAAGTTAGCAGTTCAAAAAATTTATTTTTGAGAAAAAAATTTGAATTTTCAACAAAAAACTTGAATTTTCAACTAAAGAAATGAATCTTCATCTAATAAAATAAACATGTGTCTAGGATCATCAAAAATATTTTTTCTACGCTCACTGAATTTCTGTGAACTTAGCCACGCTTTTTCTGATAAATTTTTGACGAAATATTTGAACTTTTAACCAAGTAGTTGAATTTTCAAACTGAAAAAATGAATATTTAACTAAATGATGTATTTAAAAAAGAAAAAAATTTTGACCAAAAATAGTTGCATTTTCGAACAAATAGTTGAATCTTCGAGCCAAAAGACAAATTTTGTGGAAAACAGATTTTCAGCAAAGAAATTTGAATTTCGAATCCAAATTTTCGAGATTTCTTTCGAAAATTGTTACAAATGAAATAGTTCAATTTTTAACCAAATAGTTTGATTTTCAACAAAAGCTACAAAATATTTTTTGAAAAAATAGTGGGATACTGAAAATTAGATGTTTTCATGAATTGCTTAAACAATTTATTATTGTTTTTAGCAAATCATGGATCTTAACAAGACTGATTGTTTAAACAATTTAATAATAATGTTAATAATATTCTCTTAGAAAAATGCTGCAGAATTGCAAAAAAATCACTTTTAGTCAAATTTTCAATTAAGATAAGTAAGTTATTAATTAGAGTCTAAAGAATTAATTGTTTAAACAATTCATTATAATTATCAATAATGGTATATTTGAATAATGCTAGAAAGATGCAGGTTTTTTTTAATTTCTGGCTTTTTGTCCAATTTTCATTTAGAGAGTAGTAATAATGAATTCAAGTTAACAAAATAATTGTTTCAGTAATTTATTATAATTATTAATAATATTCCCTTTACTTAATTGATAGAATGTTGAGGTTTTTTCTGAAATTTTTAAATGTTTGTCTATTTTTCATTAGGTGTAATTAATTAGATTTAGCAAAAATAATTATTCAAACAAATCAATATTGTTTATTACTATCTCCATCCATATAAATTGCGCCTGATAGTTGCGGTTTTTCAAAAATTTGCATATTTCTGTCCTTCTTTCACTTAGTGAGGTAATAATTAATTACTGTTAACAAAAAAGGTGTTTAAACAATTTAATGTTATCCATAACTATCTTTTCTCAGATAATTGCTAGAAAGTGTCGAATTTTTCTAAAATCTTTCGCTTTGCATCGCCTTTTTATTTATGAACAAATAATAAGTCAGCCACAACAAAAATGATTTTTCGAATGGTATTGTTGTTTTAAGTCAATTATTTTTGCTCTTTTCTCAATACTTGAAAAAAATTAATTTGAAGAGAAGAAGCTATTTTACACGAGAGGCAAAAACAAAGAATAGAATAATTAATTGTGTGAAATAGCTTTTTTTCTTTAAATTAATTTTTTCAGCATTGAGAAAAGAGCAAAAATAATTCACTTGAAACAACAATACTCTTCGAAAAATCATTTTTGTTGTGGTCGACTTATTATTTTTTCATAAATGAAAAGGCGATGCAAAGTGGAAGATTTTAGAAAAAACCGCCAATTTCTGGCACTTATCTGAGAGAAGATAGTTATAAACATTATTAAATTGTTTAAACAACTTTTTTGTTAACCTTAATCAATTATTACCTCATTAAGTGAAAAAAGAACAAAAGGTACAAATTGCCAAAAACCGCAACCATCAGGCGCAATCCATATAGATGAAGATAGTCATGAACAACAATAATTTGTTTAAACAATTATTTTTGCTAAATCTTATTAATTATCAAGCCACGCCCAATAAAAAATAAACAAACAGTTAAAAATTAAAAAAAAAACCACAAGATTCTACCGATTAAGCGAAGAGAATATTATCAACAATGATAATAAATTGTTTAAACAATTATTTGGTTAATTGAGTTTATTATTACTTAACTCCAGACGAAAATTAAACAAAGAGTCAGAAATAAAAAAAACGGCATCTTTCTAGCATTATTCAATTATAATATTATTAATAAGTTTAATAAATTGTTTTAACAATTATTTTGTTAACTCAAATTCATTATTACTTCACTCCAAATGAAAATTGGACGGAAAGCCAGAAATTTCAACAACAAAACCGCATCTTTCTAGCATTATTCAAATATAATATTATTAATAATTATAATAAATTGTTTAAACAATTATTTTCTTAACTAGAATTTACTATTACTTCACTACAGATGAAAATTGGACAAAAAGCCAGGAATTAAGAAAAATCCGCATCTTACTAGCATTATTCAAATATAGTATTATTAATAATTATAATAAATTGTTTAAACAATCACTAATGTTAACATTGATGAACTATCACTTTCCTCTAATTAAAAATTGGACAACAAATGGAAAATTTGTGAAAAAACCGCGTCTTTCTAATTCCATTCTATGTGAAAATGGCTAAAAACAATAATAAATTGTGTAAACAATTCATTAAAATATCTACTTTTCAGTATAAAGTCATATTTTATGTATTAGAAACAATTCGCATTAAAAAAACCGCGAAAAAATCATAATTAGTGTCAAAAACTCGCAAAACCTATTTTTTCACTTATGGGGTTTCTTTGGGACCCTATAAAACAGAATTATGGTGGTGATATTTGAAAAGTGATATTTTATTTGTATTCTGTGGCTAATTGTGAAGAGAAATGTTGAGTTTCAACTCGATTGAGATAATATTGAGGAATCTGAATAAGATTTACAAAAACGTCTTTTTTTCTTATGGGAAATACATGTTAAGCTTCATGGGGCTTGCGCCACCCCTAAATATAATTTTTTTTGAAAACAAAAAAAATGGATTTATTTTTGGTTAAATTCCAACATATTGGGTCCGCCATTTTGAATTTCAAAATGTCGACATCAAATTTCGTATCAGAGACCCTAAAATCCCATTTACACCAAGTTTGGTGCAAATACCTCAAATTTTCGCATTTCAGTCCGCCATATTGAATCCGCCATTTTGATTTTTGAAATGCCGACATCAAATTTCGTGTAAAAGACCCCGAAATTCCATTTACACCGAGTTTGGTGCAAAAACATCACATTTTCGCATTTTATTCCGCCATATTGGATCCGACATTTTGAATTTTTAAATGCCGACATCAAATTGCGTATCAGAGATCCAGAAATCCCATTTACACCAAGTTTGGTGCAAATACCTCAAAGTTTTGCATTTTGGTCCGCCAATTTGGATCCGCCATTTTGAAGAATGAAATTTTGACATCAAATTCAGTTTCAGCGACCTTAAAAACCCTTATACACCAAGTTTTATGCAAATATGAGAAAATCTTGAATTTTGGCCAAAATAGGTGGCCTCCTGGCCCACTGTGCACCCTAGTGTACACCCAATCGGTCGAGTTGTCAACCCCTCGATATAACCAAAAATTTCGTAGGGAATTGTTTCACAAACAAAGAATCAAATGATCTTCAAAAGTTATTAATTCCAAAAACTGCACGTTTAATAAACATTTTTTCTGTCTTCCAAGTCAGTGATCATCAAGATTTAGTTTTATTTTTATTTTAAATTGAGTCGATAACGATTTCAAACTAGTTTCGTTCATCAGTCACCATTTTACGTAATATAGCAAGTCGAATCGAGTGGAATAAGCCAAAAGCAAAATGTGGAGAGGAATTTTTCTCTGTGGGCGATTTACAGTTTTTTGTAGCGGAAAAAATTGGCGTGATCGTGGAGATTCTTCGAACTTCGTTCCGCGAAACTAAGTTAATTAAAACGCGATATCAGATATTGGAATTGCACTATATCCATGGTGTGTGTCACACGTGTGGCAGGTGCAGGGCAGCCGATGGAAAGAAGAGACTTTCGTCTCGAAAAAATCGAATAAGCCAATGAAAAAACGAACACCTGCAAAAATGGTCCACACTCATTGTTCCTCTTGACATACAAAAAAAAAGAAAAAAAAAAAGTAAAAAAAATCGTAGCAACAATAACTGACATTGCACCACTATCCATTTGTATCTCTCCACTTTTGGTTTTCTCAAAATGTGATTGTCCAATGCGATAACGATCTGACTGAATTGTTATTATTCTCAGGAGCTACCCTGGTGGAAGAACGTTCACAAAAAAGTAGAGAAAAGTAAAACTATTTCCACAGAAATCTACAAATGAATGCAATTAATTACAGCCGAGCTTAGAGGAGAGCACAACCTTGTTCTACTATTAAGATGAATTTTGTACTTGTTTGTACATTGTTGTATTTTATTGTGATTTACGTTTTCTAAAGAATTTACAACTACAAGAATCTACAAACAGTTTCCTCTCTAAATATGAATCAGTAAAAATTTCACTAGTTGATTTAGTAAATGTATGGTTCACTAACCAAATAGTGATGTTTTGATGTTTTACTTTAAAAATAGTAAATATTTTACTAGTAAATTAGTAAAAGTTTTACTAATCTCAATTAGTAAACCTGGTTCACTATTATTTAGTAGCTTTGCTTTACTAATTCATCAGTAACCTAGCACGATCAGTAACGAATTCGTTAAGTGCAACGATTTCGACCAATCTGAAGTTATTTCCTGATATGACATTGTGTGCCACTTGATGCCACGATATTTGAGGTTTGCATTGTGTTATCGTCAAGCAGCCCTATCCGACTCCATGAAATGATATCCGTAAATATATACTTCCAAGTGGTAGTACCAAAAAAACCCGACAGAGAGCGCCACTACTGCCTCTACACAGTTTAACAGTATCTGTTATGGGCTCTTATTGAATAGTAATATTTAGAATTAAAATTACTTTTTATTGACAATAGTTAAGTGATGTGACATGTACAATATTGTTTCTAAATACTTAGTGGAAGCTTTGCAAACTGAAAATGGTTTGACACAGGTGTATCGTACCGAATTGTGATTCGGGGTACGATGTCCCTAATAAAGAAAAGTGCCATCATTTTTATAAACGCTATGGAAAAAATTCAAATGTACAAAATTCTCAAGTTTTAAAACTACCGTATTTCCCAAATTTGAAATTCCTAGAATTTCGAAACTGGATTCCCTACAAATTTATTTATACATTTTATGTTTATTTGATTGCGAAAAAATAGAAAATTTCTAAATTTACTGACCTTTTCTAATTTAGGAATTACTAAATTTACCAAATTCCAAATTCAAAAATTTCAAAACTAAATTTCCTAAAAAATTATTTATAAACGCTATGTTTAGCTAGTTTTAAAAATTCAAGTGTACCAAATTTTTAAA
>CAKNXH010000731.1:42738-55010 GCA_932178445.1 Andricus quercusramuli | reverse complement strand
AAATTACTAAATTTACCAAAATGAAATTAGATGTTTATCTAGTGTCAAAAAAATAAATTTCGAAAATTTAGCAAGTTTTAAAAACTTTCTGGTACGACCAAAACTTTTTTTTTAACTTTTAAAATTTTCCAGTGAGTTTCCTTTCATTAAGAGAAAAATTGCATAGGTACCAATTGTGAAAATTGAACTTTTAATTTTCAAACACCACCAAATTTCCTAAATTTGGAATTACAAAATTTCAAAAGCCCGATCGTTGCAAATTTTCTTTAGAACTACCAAGTTTAACAAATTCTAGATTTGAATAACTTTTTTGCCAATTTTTTTTTAATTTCTAAATTTATCAACCAAACTATAAATTTCGAAATTACCGAATTTACCACACATGCAATCTAAAATTTCGAAAATGGGTAGTTTGTAAATTTTTATTTTGAAATTACCAGATTTGAAAAATTGTAAAATATAAAATTTCAAAACTGGGTTCTTTGCTAAATTTTGTATATATTCTAAATTTATCAAATCGTCAAACTAAATAAAAAATTAAATTACTAAATTTACTGAAATGATATTCGATGCTTATCTGGTGGCGAAAAAATAAATTTCAAAAATTTCGTAAGTGTTAAAAACTTCCAGGTACCACCAAAACTTTTTAAAATTTTCAGTGAGTTTCCATTCATTAAGAGAACAAAATTGCAGGGGTACCAATTTGGAAAATTGAACTTCTAATTTTTAAGCCCCACCAATTTTGAAATTATATTTCCACGTGAATTATTCCGTCAGGTCATTACATTATTATTAATGATTAATAATTCAATCTTGATAATACTTTGACACTGTGTGGAAAACCATATGTATTTTTAACTATTTTCTCTATGGCTATCACTATTTTCTCAGATTTTTTTCGTAAAAATTATTATTGAAAGTCTATGAATCTATTGTAATAGATTCAGCATTTATTTTGTAGTGAAAAAAAACATTATTTTAGTTATTCACATTATTATCCCGTAACAGATACTGTTAAGCTGTGTAGAGGCAGTAGTGGCGCTCTCTGTCGGATCTTTTTGGTACTACCACTTGGAAGTATATAATTACGGATGCCATCAATGCAAAAGCTTGGAAGTCGGATAGGGCTGTCGTCAAGTCACAAAAAGTGTTCAATTGTATAGTTCATGATTTTGTCAATGAAACGATTTATACTGCTGGTATTGTTTAAGTAAAATGACCAGACATATATTATTCTAATGATTAAATTGTGTGATATTATAATATCACATTATAATTATTAAAATAATATTAATTTATAATCAAAATTTGAGGTTAGGTTTATCAAAACAAAACTTCATATTCCAATGATACCAATGATACAAGAAAACATTCAGAATACACAGGATGTGTTATATTCACAGAAAAAACAGAAGATAAACTTCACATCGAGTTCCGACGAAAGTTTCGCTGCAACAAAAATTAACCTTGTCGAATAAACTTTACATGAAATTAAGATAATTCCGTGTTTTTAAACCATATCGGAATGATTAACCCAATTATAAAGTTCCCGAATTTAGAAAAATGAAAAAATCTTTTCATGAATATTATTTATTTATTAAAAATACAATGATCAAATATTTGTATCAAAAAAAATTGTAATGTTTGAAGTTTCTGAAATTACTGCGTAAATCTTAAACAACAATTATTAAAAAAATATATTTTTAGATTAAAATGTTTGGACGACTGAAAAATTCTAGAAAATGAAACTCATGACTCTTTCATATTCCCGATTTGGGAATTTCCAGAATAATACAATTTTTCAATATGTAATAAACTTCCCAAACTGAAAAATTCCCGAATCAAGAATTTCCGAAAAGCTTATGATATTATCAAAATAGGAAATTGCCGACAGTTTATAATATTACCGAATTTGAAAAATCCCGATAGAAAAAGGCCGAATTATAAGATATCCGACCTGGAAAATTCCTGAATTATAAATCTCCCGAAACAATGCAAAAATAGTTTTCAATCAATATTATTTATTAAAAATACAATCATCAATTATGTGTATAAAAAAAAAAATATTTTTTTCTGGTCAAAGTTTCTAGAATAATTGTTTTAATTCAAAATAAACTAGCTGTGAATTCGATCTCGAGTGTTTCCACTTTGTTTGTATTTATAATTATATGGTGCTCATTTCACGAGCACTTTGCTTCCCGATAGCAAATGTATTTGCTTCCTCATAGAGGAAGCATTAGTTATTTTTTTCAATAATAGGCAAACCGAAGTCTTCATTTTGCTCAATTTAAAAATAGAAATTTACCAAAAATGTAAAATTACAGAATAATACAAAAATGTTTTAAATAACAAGACAAATCAGACAAATCAAATCTTGGGTTCGAAATAATAATTTTTTGAGCTGGAAAAGGGAAAGGAAAAGTTCTGTCGCACCCTATCCCTTTCCCAGCTTTACGATTTCTTCACAAAACTTGTCATAATATTACTCTATTTGAAAATTTATGATCAAAAAGTCTTTTCTATTCATGCATCAACTTTAAATTATGTCGATGAAAAAAGTTTTTCTGTTTGAACCTGATGATTCAGATATTATAAATGAGCAGAAATTCCCTAATCTTCAATAAAGTGTATTATTATTATTATTATTATTATTATTATAGATCAATCAATTTGCCTTGAATCAAGAGATTTTTTCCGTTCTTGCATCAATTTTGAATTATGTTACTGAAAAGAAGTTTTACTATGAAAAACCGTGTTTTCAAATATTATGCAATTTCACAATTTCCATAGTCTTCAATAAAATGTCTTAATATTATAGGTCAGTCGATTGATCTCGAATCAACACATATTTTCTGTTCTTGCATCAACTTTGAATTATGTTAATGAAAACAGTTTTACTATAAAAAAACGATTTTCAAAATATATAAATTACCATAACTTCCCTACTCTTTGATAAAATGCATTATTATTATAGGTCAATGGATTCGTTTCGAACCAACGAATCTTTTATATCCTTGCATCAACTGTGAATTATGCTAGTGAAGAAAGTTTTACTGTAAAAAACCGATTTTCAAAATATATAAATTACCATAACTTCCCTACTCTTCAATAAAATGTATTAATATTATAGATCAATAGATTCGCCCCGAACCAATGAATCTTTCACATTCTTGCATCAACTTTGAATTATGCTAATGAAAAAAGTTTTACTATAAAAAACCGTATTTTCAAATATTATGCATTACCATAGCTTCCTTACTGTTCAATAAAATTCATTAATATTATAGGTCAATCGATTCGTCCCGAACCAAGGCATCTTTTATATTCTTGCGTCAACTTTGAATTATGCGAATGAAAAAAGTTTTGCTATAAAAAACCGATTTTTAAATTATTATTGAGTGCTAGAAAAAAAATGCATTAAATATTTTTTGAAATCCTTCGGTCAGTTTCAAGATATTAGTGAGGAAAATAAGCTCTCCAAATTTCATCAATTTATCTGACACCGTTTTCTAGTTATCGTGTTCACAAAAAAGCGTGACATCCACACATCCACACATCCACACATCCACACATCCACACACACACACATCCGGACAATTGCTTAGAAGATTGTATTAGACATTTTTAAATTAGGGAGGGTTCAATTAAATGAATTTAAAAAATTTGAAAAATGTCACCATTACAAAGCTTCCTCTATGAGGAAGCAAAATTATTGAAAAAATATATTTTTGGATGAAAATTTTTGGACGATTGAAAAATCCTAAAAAATAAAATTTCGGAATAATATAATTCCCAAATAATGAAATTCCCGAATAAAAAATTCCCGAACAGTTTATGATCTTACCGAAATAGGAAATTCCCGACAGTTGATAATATTACCGAATTTTAAAATTCCCGCTAGAAAATTGCCAAAATATAAAATATACGAACTGGAAAATTCTTGCATTATGAATCTCCCGAAACAATAAAAAAATTGTTTCTGAATCAATATTATTTATTTCTTAAAAATACAGTAATCGAATATTTTTCTAAAAAAAAATATTATTCTTCAAAGTTTCTAAAATTATTGCATGAAAAAAATTTTTATTTATATAAACCTTTCAAAATGCATAAAAAGCATCTAAATCTTGTGATCGTCATCATCAAAAATCTGCATTGTGTTTTGAATGTTCTGAAATCATATCAAGTTTTACATTTTTTTACAATCTAAAAACTTCAAAAAATATTTTAAACTTAATCGATTATTCTCCAAATTAATTATTTTTCAATTCTCATTTGTCATTCAAGAATTTTTTGAAATCTTTCTAAATATTCTCTCAAAATCAATTTTTTTTAATTTTGTCAGCAAACTAAAGAAATCTATTTTTATTTTCTTGAAACCTTTTAAAATCCTTAGAAAGCTCCAAGATATCATTTCGTAATGTTCAATAATCTACATTTTTTAAAATCTTTCCGAGTTTCAAATTTATTTTGGATCTTCTCAAAACTTGTGAACATCTCTTAAACTGACTCAAATTTTTTCAAAATTTATTATTATTCGATTATTATTTATGCATCAAAATACAATAATTTCACTTACATGTTCAACAATTTTTGAATAGATTGATTAAAATAAAAATTGATATAATTAGAAAAGCGGGAAGCCTCGAATTGAGTATTTTAGCATGACGTCATGGGAATACGTCTGGCGACGTTTGAAAGTTCCACAATTTAGTGGAAATTATTTTTCATGGTTCAAAACTCGGCTCTTTCGTTTCAAAATTAATCCCTTTTGTTGAAAAAAATCTCATCTTTTTTGTTCAAAATTAAACTATTTTGATGGAAAATCAATCTGATTTGGTTGAGGATTCAGCTATTTGGTTGAAAATTGGTCTTTTGGGCGTTATTTTCACTTTGTTTAATTGGAAAGTAAAATGTTGTTTGTTTTAAATAATATTATCTATTATATTTTTGGTTGAGAATTTATCTATCATGGTTGAAAATTCATAAATACTTTTGAAGATTCAACAATTTTGGTAGAAAATACAAGCGCCTTGTTGCAAAATGACAAAAAATTGTCTTAAGAGTTGATCTTTTGATCTTTTGATTTAAATAAAAATTGAAATGTATTCGTTCCTGAAAAGATTATCTACAATATTCTATTTGAGGGCAAAATAAGTAGTGAATGCTGAAAATTGAATCAAAATCACAACTGATATCAGAAGCGGCAGAAGCACACAAGCATTACTGAATTTTCCAAAAGCGTGCACTGGCCGGCATGAGCAAAAATCAAAATCCTAGAACATTTTCAAATTGGCTAATATTGTACTGAAAAAACAACCTAATTTTGAAACTTCCTGATCTTATTACTCAGGAAATTTTCAAGAGAGGTAACAAGATAACATAATTTCAAACAATGAAAATAAATAAATTTTTTGCATGTCCGGCATTCAAAAGATATTTCCTCGATTCAAAAGAAGCGGTCAACGTCGTTTTAGTTATCTTAAGCTCAAAAATTAACATTGTTAAAAATTATTTATAAAATTCAGCAACATATTTTTATACATAATCAAGACTAATTTTGGAAGGAACATAATAGCCAACTTTAGGAAAAATTTCCAGGGTCAAATTGTTGATTTGAATATAGTTACTTAATGTTCCGAACGATAAAAAAGCTATTGATGTCAACTTCCATCACCTATTTTTATGGAAGATGCTTTCTTAGCTTATCGTTTGAAGGCTGAAAGCTGAGCTGATTTATATCGAAACTGTAGATTCACTTCCCGAAAGTATAGCAATCTGTCAGGGCGATGTCCGAAAGTAACGAGCTTTTATTTTGACAGTTATTGTTTGACCAAGGAGAAAGGTATTAAGGGAATAGCAAACATCTTGCCATGACGTCGACTTATCCTCACAATCTCGATTCGAGAAAGTCATCCGAACTTGAGGAAACAAGAATTCCTCTTTTTTTTAATCTTTCTAGAACTGAAGACACTGAAGTATTCGGTTGAGATTGAATTTCACGAACTCTATCAATAAGAGTGAACACTTGAAAGTTCAATCAATTCTGGCGATAGTACCTTTTCTCTGCTCAAAGTTTATTATTTGCTCCAGATACTACTTTATTCAGTTAGTTCAAAATTACTTCATCAACAGCTGATATAATAATTTTACCTGAATTCAGATACTATGCCTAAGGCATAGCATGGTATAGAATGGCATAGAAATGATTTGTAATTAATAATTAATCGAACCTCATTATCAGGGTGACTAAGCGCTGGATGATTTTTGATTGCTTGTCATCGACCAGTCTCCTCCGGGTCAGTTGTAGCTTGTTTGATCAATTTTAGAAAGTTTAAACTATTTAAATAATTTTAAACGATTTTGGGATATTCTAAGAAATTTCTAAACATTGTGAAACATTCCAAGGATTTTTGATTTAGAACAGGAAATTCTGGAAATGAATTATAATCCTGAATTGGAACATTGGGTCATTTTTGATCATGAAGATTAGAATGATGACTAAAAACAGAGCATACAGAATGATAAATTTTATAGACAAATACATGGTGTACCAATGGGGTCACCCACCTAATCTGCAATAGCAGACTTAGTAATGGAAAACATGAAAATAAAATTTTAGAAAAACTTCCTTACAACATGAAATTTTTTTATAGATACGTCGATGACGTCTTGGCATGTATTCCAACTAACAAAATAACAGATTTACATATAACAGACTCAACAACTATAATAAAAGAATTCAATTTACTATAGAAAGAGAAACAGATAATAAAATTAATTTCTGAAACATTTCAATAAATAGAACAAACAACAAACTTATCTTGAATTGCTACCAAAAACCTACATGGTCAGGCAGATACCTTCATTTTGATTCATATTGTGACTTTAAATATAACATAAGTGTTATCAATTCATCAGTCGAGTGAGCAATAGAATTGTCTAATCCTTTAATTTGGGAAGGTAATTTGAAAAAGATCATTATCAAAGTTGATTCGGACATACTATGAATTAACAACTACGAAACTAATACGAAACCATGATGAAAGTGCTTGCGACAAAAATATTATACTCTATCTAATCTTAAGGTAAGATTTATATCTTCAAAATGTGAGTCTATTATTATATTATGATTTATTCCTAAAATTTCAATCTACCAACTGCCTTTTTAGCTGGTGACATCCGGCGTCGACGGACGAAACTGTCTTATATTTTTTAACAAATAAACAGGCCAGTAGACAAAAAACAATTTATCATCTTATCAATTATTCTTTATCTGGCCAAAACCTGAATATCAATGCAAATAAAAAAAATATGTTTAACAAGTAATATTAAAAATAGACTTTATAATACGTGAATTTCGGAATCCGACTTTGCAGAAAGTCATTTTGCAAATCAGACTCAATAATAAGTTTTTTTCGAAATCAGGCTTTATAACAAGTCATTTCAAACATAGAGTTTTAAAAAAGTCATTTGAAAAATAAAACTTTATAATAAGTCGTTCTCAACATCAGAGTTTATAAGCGGATTATCTCAGAAATAGACTTTAGTATTAGTAATTTTCAGAATCAGACTTTGCAGAAAGTCATTTCAAAAATCAAACTTTTCAATAAGTTGTTCTCAAGACAAGAATTTGTAGCAATTCATTTCAGAAATATACTTTATAAGTAGTTTTCAGAATCAGACAATGCAGAAAGTAATTTCGAAAATCGGACTTTATAAGGTTGTTTTCAAAATCGGACTGTGTAGACGTTTATTCCAATAATCAGACGTTGTAATCCTCAACGTCAGATTCTAGAAAAGAAGTCATTTCAGAAATAAACCTTATGGAAAGTTTTTTTTTCTTTGAACACAGACCTTATAATGAGACACTTTAGGCATGGAGTTTTATAATAAGGCGATTTCAAAATGAGTCTTTGTAGTAAGCCATTTCGAAAATCAGACTTCATAAGAAGTTGTTTTCAGAATCAGACTTCGTAGAAGTTCATTTCAATAATCAAACGTGGTCGTTCTTGAAATCAGACTTTATAAAACAAGTTGTTTCAGAAAGAAACTTCATAAGTTTTTATTCTATGGACTCGAAATTTATAACAAGTCATTCAAATAATCGAACTATTCATTAATTCGTTCTCAATATCAAACTTTAGAAAACCAGTTATTTCAGACAATAACTTCATAATATGTTTTTTTCTTTTTTCTTCAAACTGAGACTTCATTATGAATAATTTCAGACTTATGAACACTATAAGTTTTGTTTTTTAAATTTCACTTTGTAGAAAGGTAATTCACAAATCAGACTTTCTAATAAGTCGATTTTAAAATCAGATTTGACATTTGTCGGTATTTTTCAGAATTATGTGTAAATTTCTAATTAATATATAGAATTCCTGAAAACAGAACATGAATTCAATGATAAAATTTGGACAACCACAACAAAATGCTCCTATTGCAATTCCTAAAAAACAAAATAAAAAATTGGTTTCTTTGGACAAAAATAAAAGAAAGAAAGAAAAATGTGAAGGCAACCAACCAAATCCCCTTCCTTCTCTTTTTTATTTCTTTTGTCTTTTTTATGTTCATTATTATGAAATCACAATAAAAAAGCATGCAAAGTATTCACCAACGTTTCGGTGCTCACACAGCACCCTTATCAAGGCAAGAAAAGTTGAAACAGGTGGGAACAGCGACCAAGAAACGACGCTGTCTCCTTGATACCTGAGATCTGAATGTGGGTCAATAGGCTAATCCGTCACAACAAACAAGAAATAAGAGAAAGTCAAGACTCATGAAAAATTTCAACATTATCCCAGTCAAACTCATGGTCAACATCAACAAATCCTCTTGTATGTCTAGCAAGAACACTCTTATAACAGCGTCGTAAACGAACATCACTTTTGTGTTCCTCCACCCTAGTATTAAGAATTCTGCCAGTCTGTCCCACGTAAGTCATCTTACAGATCTTGCAAGTGATCTTGTGAAACACACCACTTTTCAAATTTATCTGAAGGATCTTTACCAATAGTTATTATTGAATCCATCTTAAATGGTATATAAAAAATAGTATGAATATTAAATTTTTTCAACATAAATTGAATAGTTTTAGAAATTTGACCAAAAAAAAGAAGAATAAAAGTATTAAAAGAACTATATTCTCTCAATTCCTTCTGATCATATGTAGCTAAAATGTTACTTTGTTTGTTTTTTATTTGTTAAATTGTAATTCTGATTTGTTGCTCAACCAACTTTTTTGGGTAATGACTCAGAAAAAGGATATTGCTAACAATATTCAAATTCTCTTTGTGAAATGAAATGTGGTACAAACCTAGAGCTCTGTCGACTAAGTTTCTGATTACTGCAATTTTGTTTCGGAAAGGATGAGCCGAAAAGAAATTTAAAATTCTATCTGAATATGTATTTTTCCTGTACCAACTGGTAATAATATTACCATCCGGACCTTTAATTACTTCTACGTCCAAAAAACTGATTTTACTATTTTTTTCTATTTCGTGCATGAATTGAAGTTTTGGAATTGAAAATTTTTGTCAAAACAACCCTGATATAATTTGCATGAATGCTGATAAAGGTAATATTACAATTTGTATGAAGAAATCAGATTATATTAGGGATATGGAGAATTTACTTTCCAATCGTGATAACTTTGAATTATTGAGTGAAAATCCGTTGGAACAATTAAGAAGAGACACTTTCAAGATTAGCGATGCATATCGATCATTTTTGGACAATATCGAGATTTGCTTGAAACATAGTTGGATGGAACTGAAATGTAATGGAGATCAAGAATATGCAATGAAAAAAGTCAATCGAGACGAGACGATCTTCTCGGCTGAGTGATCGTTCGTCTCGATGTGATGAGTATGGTGTTCAAGTTTTTAATTTAATCTGATGAGATTTTTGAAAAATTTAAAAATGATCGACATGCATCACTATTCAAGATGCTGGACAATTGGAGAAAGAAACCACTTTTGGGAAAGGATATAAGATGGACTGATATAAATATTTTTGAAACATTTCTTGCAAAATGTTATGGTTTGAGAAAGATCCATAAAGAGGGCTATCCTTTAAGAATTGTTGTTTCCACTATTAAACGAAATTTTTATAAAAAAACTTCAGTTCAATCATTTCTCCGATTTAGGCAGGAATGGTTATAGAAGATTTGGAAGTCTTTGCTTTGAAGAAGCTGGATTTTGTTTTGCCCTTTTACCTTCGGTATGTTGAGGACATCTTGTTGTGTGTTCCTCTAGCAAAGTAACAGGCGGTTTTTGATACTTTTAACAGTTTTCATCCAAAACTTCAATTTACCCACGAAATAGAGAAAAATAGTAAAATCAGTTTTTTGGGACATAGAAGTAATTAAAGATCAGGATGGTAATATACCAATTGGTATAGCTAAAATACATATTAAGGTAGAATTTTTAAATTCTTTTCGGCTCATCCTTTTCAAAACAAAATTGCAGTCATCAGAAACTTAGTCGACAGAGCTCTGGTTTGTCCCACATTTCATTTCACAAAGAAAATTTTAATATTGTTAGGAATATCCTTTTTCTGAATCACTGCCCAAAAAAGTTGGTTGAGCCACAAATCACAATTAGAATTCAACAAATCAGAAACAAACAATCTAACATTGTAGCTACAGATAATCAGAATGAATTCAGAGAATATAGTTCTTTTGATACTTTTGTTCTTCCTTTTTTTGATCAGATTTCTAAAAACTACTCAATTCATGTTAGAAGAATGTAATATTCATACTATTTTCCGTATACCATTTAAAATGGATTCAATAATAACTTTTGGTAAAGATCCTATTGACCCACATTTAGATCTCAGGTATCTAGGAGATAGCGTCGTTACTTGGTCGCTGTTCCCACCTGTTTTAATTTTGCTTGCCTTGATAAGGGTGCTGTGAGAGCACCGAAACGTTGGTAAATACTTTGCACGCTCTTTTATTGTGATTTGATAATAATAAAAACAAAAAAGACGGAAGAAATAAAAAAGAGAAGGAACGAGATTTAGTTTCGTTGCCATCTCATTTTTCTTTCCTCTTTTTTATTTTGGTCTAAAGAAACAAATTTTTTTAATTTGTTTTTTAGGAATGGCAGTAGGAGCAATTTGTGCTGGTTGTTCAAATTTTATCGTTGAATTCTTATTCTATTTTCAGGAATTCTATATATTGACTTGATTATTGGACGTTAAATGGGATTTTGAATTTGATTTTCGTCTGATTCAAAATTCTTGAATTTCAAATCTATAATTATTATTTAGAAGGACATCTCCGCAAATCGCAATTCTATTAGCCTGAAACTTAAGGGTGATCCTCATATAATGATTGTACTGATTATCCTAGGAACCTCGAATTAGAGAAGACAATACCCAACGAGAAACCTCATTCCTGTCGAATCACAAGGGATCAGATCGCATCTTCTATGGACTCAGTAGTTGAGAATAGCATCAGAGACTGTGTATTCACCAATTAATCGCTCATTCTCCGTTGATACCAATGCTATATACCAGTAAATGCGTACATAAGATGGTTATGTAACATGCATTTCCAATGATAATAATTATCACTAATTCTTCCTCTATTCTATAAAATGTAGACAGTGATATTACTTTATAGGATTAATTATAGTTAGATTAGAAAAGATGTTGGAAAGCGATGTTATTTGCCTGAGTGATATAATTTATAAAAATATAATGTTAGAGATGGTAAAAATGACAGACTTCAGACCAAAAGAAATTCATTTGTTGGATCCTTCATTCAAATTCATCCACGTTTCGAAAACACATAGTTTTCCTCATCAGCATAAAGTTATTAAAAAGGGAAGTTAATGAACATCCTCATCAAGCATGATCAGTTTCAAATCCTCATTTTTCCATTGTTCTATGGAAAAATTGTGAAAAAAGTTAATATACAAATTTTTTTCCGTAAAAGTAAGTGTAACAAAAAGCATAGTTTTGCTACGAGCAAAAATGTCAAAAAAATATTCCATGCCTAAAAATGTTCCAAAAAAAGACTCACGGACAAAAATGTCACAAAGGTTTTTAACGCGCAAAATTGTCAAAACAGAATATCAGGGGCATTAACGTAAAAAGAATATTTGACGCGCAAAAATGTCCAAAACAAAACTCACGTGCAAAAACGTAAAATAGATTTTCAACGCGCCAAATTGATCGTTAACAATCTTACAAATAAATTCACGGAATTCACATAAAATTCACATATAAAAAAAAAATTCACACACATATATATATAT
>CAKNXH010000731.1:0-42338 GCA_932178445.1 Andricus quercusramuli | reverse complement strand
AAATTAAAGTTGAAATTAATTTTATTATTATGCTTAAAAATCGCAAATATTTGGTTGAAAATTAATCTGTTTCGCTTCAGGATTTAAACCATTTGGTTGATCATACATTATTTTAGTTTGAAACTCCTTCGTTGCTTAAAAATTTGATGATTTTGTTGAAAAATATGTTTTCTAGATAAAAATTAATTGTTTTAAGTAAAAACTTAACTCGTACATATTTGGTTCAAAATTTATCTTCTTAAGTTGAAAACTCGAATTTTAGGGGAGAATGTTCAATTTTCTTGGTTACTGGTTCATCTTTTTAGTTTCAAATTTATCTATAACTCTGGGATTTTTTGTGGACAATTTACCTTTTTTGATAGAAATCTAAACTTTTTCATTAGAAAATTATCTTTTTAGTAAAAAATTCAACTATTCTATTTTTGTTAAGAATTCATCTCTCTCATTAAAAAAAAAAAAACTGTTTATTCGCAAATTCGTTTTTCATGTGGATAGAAAATTCATCTTCTGGATTGAAATATCCACTATTCGCTCACAATTTCATTTTCTTGGTTGCAAATATATCATTGCGAATAAAAATTGATTTCTTTGGTTGAAAATTCGTTTCTTCTTGGTTGAAAATTAATATTTTTACTGAGGATATAACTATTCCGTGTTCGCTTGAAAATTCATATTTTTGGTTGAAAATAAATTAATTTGTCTGAAAACTCGTTTATTTTTTCAATTTACTTTTCTGACTGCAAATTGAAATATTATATTTTTTATTTGTAAATTGATATTTTTCGGTTTCAAATTGAATTATGTATTGAGGATTCATTTTCTTTTCTTGAGAATTGATTTTATTAACTAAAAATTGTATTATTCTATTTTTGGTTTAAAATCTTTTCTTTATATGAGAAAAAAAATGTTGTTGAAAATTCGTTTCTTCTTTTGTTAAGCATATATTTTTTCTGTCATTTTAACTGTTATAATTTTGGTTAAAAATTGATTTTTCTAGATGGAGATTCATGTACTTTATTGAAAATGAGTCTTTTTTGGTAGAAAATTATTGTTTTGAGTAAAAAATTCAAATAACTATTTGGTTAAAAATTCATATTCTTTTTCTATCATTTCAATTAAAAATTAATTTCTTCGATTGTTGTTGTTTTTCTAATCTTATCTAAAATTTGATTTAATGAAAAAAAATTTGACAAAATTTCTCTTTTTTTAATTAGCAACAATAAATAACTTCTAACAATGAAAGTTGATCCTCTATTTTTTTTAAATTGATAATTTTTTTACTTAATTAAAATCATTTTTAAACTGTTATAAAATCAACTATGAAGAGGCTAGGTAAATTTGAGGAAAAAATAGATGAATTTGATTGATTATGTTTTTCTCAATTAACTTTTTTTACTATCGATTTTCACTGATTTTGGAAAAATATGTAATTTTTTTTAAATGCTGCCTTTTTATTGGAAAATTATCTACAACTCTGCTGTTTCTAAAATTGAAAGTAAATTTTTCTATAGCCAAAATCTGTAAAACAATTTTTTTGAGAAAAACATTTTTCGAGGAAATAACTTGACTGCTCCCTGCAATATGGAAATTCAAGCATTCAATATAAAATTAGTAAGAAGCGACAGTGAGAAAAAATTCAAAGAAAAAACTTATTGTTCAAATAATTATTTTTTGCAAACTTGAGACTTTTTTCTTGAAAATAATGTTTCTCGTATCATAATTCATGACATGACTTTTATTTAAATTCTTAAACTATTCTTCTAGTAACTTGCGCTGTGAGAAGACTTCACCATTTATTTAAGTATTGATGCACAAATACTGTCGATAAAATACATTATTTCATTGTTTTTATTGTTTTTTTTTAGAAATAATCGCGAGGTTCGTTTCCTGAACTCTCTCGATTTCCGAACAGGTCATCGCTTCTGGTGGAAAAATTAGAGATGACTGAACACTCATTCAGGCATAATTGAAAAAAATTGCTTATTGACTTTCAAATAAAATCATTCCAGCAATTATTAATATATTAAATTGTTAAAAATTTCAATATAAATGTCATGTTCAGATGATTGGGCTCGAATTGCCGCATATTTCTGGTTTGACCAAGGGAGAGGAAAACTGCAGAAAACCACCTGCCGAGTTCGGCTCATTTTGTTGACGTCAATAATGATCATCCTAACTATTAATTAATTCAAATTAATTATTAAACCTGCATTACTATTTTTAATTAATTATTATCTACTGTAGGATCATTATCCACTGTATGATCATTATCTATCATAGGGTGGTCTCCTCTATATTTAATTTCTTTGGCCTAACATAAAATCAGTATAAAAAGTACTCTTAGTCGTGGAAAGGCAAAGAGAACCACTTGACCGTGTTTTTGCCATTATCGATCACTATCGATGGTTAAGTGCTTCAGAGTGCATCTCCACAATTTGCATTAACTGACCATAAACCTTCAAGGAATTTCAGAACCAGTAATTCAATTTCGATGAGGCTTTGATAACTTTCTAGTGAGCTAGTTAGAAGCTCATACGGAAAGCCCAATAGTCGAAGGGACTACTGGCATTGCTAGCCGGAAGTAAAATAATTAGGCATACAATGAAAAACGACATGCTCTTTCAAATTTTTCTTCACCAAATTAGTCAAGGTAGCCTGCGTCTCCAAAGAAGAGTTTCGTAGCGTAGTTAAAAATCAAAAAACACTCTCAAATCAATCATCCGAATTATGCCAACCGTTTATTTTTAATAATAAAAACGGAATATAGAAAAAAAGTTTCTTCCTGATTTAATCAAGTTTTTAAACTTCAATCGTTCTAACTCGGCCAAATATTATTGAAGTGTGTCCATATTTGGAAATACTCTAGCGATGCTTAAAAGTCATAAAAAAGTTTACAATAGCTTATTGTTTATAATATTCAATTGTAAAATGAGGTCAATTGGTAATTGTGTTTTCTTGGTTTCGCCCGTAAAAAGTATCTGGGTAACTTCGAATTTCAAAAACCTTCTAGTGAGTGATTTGTTCAGCAATGCTGAATGAAGTTTTTTTGGTATCTCATATTAAATCGATTAAAATTTACTGAGATATTCAGCTTTAGAAAAAGTACTCAACGTCCGCCCGCGCTCTTAGCTAATGCGTCGCGAGGACTGCTCTGTCAGGCAGCGTTCTCGAAGTTCAGTCTGCGCGGGCAGACGTCGAGTACGTTTTCCAAAGCTGCATATCTCTGTACATTTCACAAGATCGAAAAATAAACAGCCCGAGCGCCAGGCTGGTTATTGTATCCGGCGGGTCATTCTATCCCCTTATCCTGTCACAACCCCTCTCTTCAATATCCTACACCACTCTTCCCATATCCCCATCAAACCCTTCTTCCTCTCCCCCTAGAACACGGGGTAAAGTTGGCTAGTGTAGGAGTCAATTCGGGTACGATGCGGGGTAAAGTCGCTCAGGGTACGAGGTAAGGTCAGTCACAGCCTGGAATATATTTGTATGAAGCACGGGGTGAAATCATCTAGAGTACAGACTAAAGTCGGCTAGGTTACAGGATATAGTTAGCGACAATGAGGGGTAAAGTCGGCCAGGATATAGGATAAATTCGGCCAGGCTTCTGAGTAAAGTTGACTAGGTTACGGGGTAAAGTCGGTTAAGGTATGGGGTGAGAGCGGCCAATGTATGGGGTAAAGACAGCCATAGTGCGGGGTTAATTCAGCCAATGTACAAGGTAAAGTTGTCTAGGGTGTGGGGCAAAGTTGGCTATGTTAAGTTGCACAGTTGGTTAAAATACGTTATAATTTATATATGTGAGAAGGCTGGGGCGACTTCCCAATGATTTAAACGACTTTTTAAATTGAATTTAATGAGGCAATAAATTTCAGTATATTTATATTTTTGAATTAGAGTATTCACATGCATAAAAAATCTTTTTCTGTGCCGTCTCTCCTGGGGTACAATTTTGAATGAAATTTCGTCTTGCTATGTTAAAAATTTATAATTTCATTTGAAAATTGAAATATTTGGTTGAAAAGTTTAATTTTTTTATAGGAAATTTATCTTTTGGCCTGGAAATTCTGTCCTTTGGCCTGGAAATTCAACAATTTGGAGTAGAATTCAAACTTTTTGTGTTGTAAATTCGACTTTCTTATGAAGAATTCGCTTTTCTAAGCTGATAATTATTGTTTTCCAGTGAAAATTGAATTTTTTCATTGTTTTTTTAAAGGTGATAATGTTTGGACTAAAAATTGAACTATTTGGTTAAAAATGTGTATTTTTTGGTAGATAGAAAATTCAACTGTATGGTTAAAAATGTATGAATTTTGTTAATTTTTATTCATTTATTTTTTTTTGATAAATTAAATTGTTTTCCATTTGAACATCAAATATCTTTTGGTTGGAGATTGAACTAAATTGGTCGAAACTTTCCTTGTTTGGGTAAAAATTAATTTTTTAAACTGAAAATTCAACTATTCAGTGGAAAAAGAAATTTCTTGTTCAAATATATCATTTTTACGTTCAAAATTTATCAACTTTGCATAGATAATTCGCTTTTTTCTCTAAAATTAAAAAAATGCGGTGGAAAAAATCATTTAAGTGGTAGAAAATTCAACTATTTTTTAGAATAGTTATTTTTATTTGTATCAAAACTAATTTTTTAAATGAAATTTCAACTATTTCATGTTCAATGGAAGATGTTATTTTGTCGACCAGGGTGATTAATTAATTAATTTTCTGATCTTAAATTTTTGTCGATTGCTGGTCAAATAATTTTCTGGAGAAACGAGAAAAAATCTGCCTCAGAGCGGATTTGAACCAGGAGCGCCACTATTCACGAGTGGAGCGTCAACCAATTACGCCAACGTCAAATGATTTTCTGGATAATGAATATAATAATATATAATTAATTAATAATTAATCAATTACCCTGGTCGACAAAATGACATCTTCCATTATGTTCTTCAGATTTGGTGTACAGATTAGAAAGAATCACTTGAAATTGCGCCTCGGTGGCGTAATTGGTTAACGCTCCACTGGTGAATAGTGGCGTTCCTGGTTCAAGTCCGGGCTGAGGCATATTTCTTCTCGTTTATCCAGAAAATTATTTGACAAATAATCGACAAAAATTTAACATCAGAAAATTAATTATTTCATGTTTAGTTCATAATTTACCTTTTCATTTTGAAAATTCAACTATTTGGTTGGAAATTTATGAAAATTAAATTCAATCAATTAAATTATTCATTTATTTATCATATTTCTTGCTGAGAATTCGTCTCTTTTGGAAGAAAAATAACTTTTTTGTTTGAAAATTCTACTAGTTGGTTAGCAACGCATGTAGTTTGTTAAAAATTCATATTTTTCACTAATGAATTTATCTTTTTGGTTTCAGACTTTTGCTGTGGTTGGAAATTCGATTATTTGATAGAACAATCAACTGTTTTGTAGAGAGCTCGCCTTTCAAGTTTCAAAATTCCGATATGTGATTCAAAATTTATGTGTTTTACTGAAAATTCGTCTTTCATAATAGAAAATGTATTATTTTTTCCGGCTTGAAAATTGTACATTTTGTATAATTTTTCTTTCCTTGTTGACTAAAAATTTGCTCTTTGTTGAAGATTCAAGTATTTTGTCGAAAATTCGCCTTTTTACGTTCAATTCAACTTTTATTGATTTAAGGCCATGTGGCGAGTGGGTCACGTGAAAGGATTCCTACTTTACCGACACTTTTTTCAATTGTCAACTTATTTTCACACGAATAGCCACATCGAGTTGAAAATTTGGGATATGGAATAAGAAGCATTATGAAAGGCGGCTCTGGTCCTAAATTCTAATAATCACGAAAAAAGTTTTTTCTTGTAAAAATTTTTTTTGCTCTTCTCATGATTATTACAATTTAGGACCAGAGCCGTCTTTTTAAGTGCTTCTTATTTATTATCTCGGATTTTCAACTCGATGTGGCTATTCGTGTGAAAATAAGTTGACGAATAAAAAAAGTGCCGGTAAGGTAGGAATCCGGTCACGTGACACACTCGTTACATGGCCTTAAAATAAAAATCTTTCCTTTGTTGAAAAATCGTATTACGTTTTCATTTGGATGACCCTCAAATAAATTTACGAACAAATTTAGTCGGCAAAAATCTCATTGGATAAACGGTGCGGGGTAAGAACAAATTTTCTTGGATAATCGAATAAATTCAAACTACCCACTTTTAAGTAACTTTTCTCACCTTAATTTTATTCTTCTAATTAACTTATCGAACAATTAAGATTTATTTCTAAGTTTTTACAATAAAAGAACCGAATATTTTATTTTTGAATGATAAAAACTTTACAGCAGAATATTTTTGTTAATTTTTATATACCGCAAGAGCAGAAAGTTATATTTTTAGGTCTGATACACATGAATGTGAATCAGAATTCAAAGGAATTTCGTAAGCTGAACCTGCTAGATATGTGAATGAGGCAAATCTCATCACATACCATTCCGATACAGTATTGAATATCAGACACGACAGTGGAATAAATTTCATTTGGTCAGACGGGGAAATCGATTTTTTAAGGATGAAGAATCCAAGTCCTTTTTAACGATTAGAATCGGTTCATTTTATCAGAGTCTATTTTTTCACCAGCCAGAACCTATATGAGGACCATTTTTTTCTGAAAAATTTGCGCGTAATTGATACGAATTCGTAACAAGAAAATAAGAGCTTGTTTTATAGCGGAAATAGGTTTCTAGAGGGCTGGTCAGCAAAAAATTAGTTAAAACAATTTGTCTTAAGAATATATTTCACAAGTTAACCATTTTTTTCTTCCTCATGCAAAAATATATTCTCGGAGATGAAGAACAAAATTTAGAAAAATTGATATTTTTCCGCTTGTTACATTATTTTAAAAATTAAATGCACGAAAAAATCGAAAATCGAAAAACAACTTGTTTTAAGCCTTGTTTTTTCATTCTATCTCAGTATGTATCAACCGGTTAGAAATCGGTTGCAGTTATAAATTTATAATTTATTTTAGGTTTGCAAATTGATAGAAATTCAGCTACTTTAAATGACCTATTTGTTTCTCTTTGATTGGGATTAGGTTCTGGATGGAAAAATTTTTCAGTGGCTCGGAACGGTTAAGAATGGATTAAAAATGGAAATTTCAAAATTTCGATGGTGAAATGAACGAATTTTTTCCTTCCTTAGATTCATTCCACGAAGCAAAAAGAAACATTTCAATTCTAGAAACGTAAGAAAAAAAATTGAAGTAGCATGTATCATTTTCAAATTAATATCTGTCTAGAATGCCGAGTTAATTAATCTACCGTTAAATGGGGCTAAGCGGCTCTTTTTTTCGGGTTTTTAAAATGAAGCGCAGAAAGGAATTTAAATTAGTTATTGATTTTTAAAATCTATAATCCCTATCTGGCTAAATTCCGTAGCATGAAGCAAAAATTTACATGTCATTTATAAAAAGCTATTTATCATCCCTTGAAGTGTGAGCGACCTTACCCCACAATGTGGGGTAAAGTCGCTTACTTATAATTTTCTCTAATAATTTCAAGGCAACTTCGAAAATTAACGATTTTGTAAGAAAATCATTATATTCGATTAAAAATTCAACTGCTTTTTTGGAAATAAGTTTTTTTTTTGGTTGAATTAAACTGTTTTGGTTTCAAAATTCAAATCATTTTTTGTTGAAATATACGAACTATGACACCTTTGTTTGAGTATTCACCTTTTTTTCTTAAAAATTAATTTTTTTAATTGAAAATTTTACTATGACATTTTTGGATGAAATTTGATATTTTTCAGTTGATATTATGTTTCAATTTTATCTTTCTTGCGGTGGAAAATTAATCTTCTTGATCTAAAATGCACTTCTCTAGGTAAATTTTGCACTTTTTTGTGGAAAATTGATCTTTTGTAGCTAAAAATTCATATATTTTTCCGAAAATTAATCCCTTTCGTGTCAAGTTAAACAATCTTGTTGAAAATTTGTGGTTTTTGTTGTTGTTGTTGTAATTTCATCTACTAATTCAGCAATCTGGTTGGTTTTTTTCTGTCTTGATATCAAATTCAACTTTTTTGTTGAAAGATTGTTTGTTTTAGAAATATTATAAGGGTCATGACTAACCTACGACTTTCAATGAAAAGTGTAACAACAATCACTCCTAAGTTATAAATAAAGTTTTGTAAGAATTATATTCCGATATATACTTCTAAAATACGAATGTAACTAAAAAAGTAACGATAGTCACTTTGTTTTCTACTTTTTTGGAAAAATGCAACTAAGAAAAAGCTACATTTGAATCGATAATGGTAACAATAACTATTTAATTTTTTTCGCGATGTAACGGTAACTATAACTAGTTCCTTTACAAAAAAACTCATCCATAAACTGAAATTCGATATTCTGTAAAACATTTTTTGTCTTAGAAATATAATGAGGGTCATGACTAACCTACGACTTTTATCGAAATATCTATCACTCATAAGTTTTGAATAAGGATTCGAAAAAATCGTATTTGGATATATATTTCCAAAATACAAACGTAACTCAAGAAAGTGACGATGTTCACTGTTTTTTTGACTTTTTGTCAGGAAATTCAACCAAGAAAAAGTTACATTTGAGTTGGTGTCGACAACGATAACAAGTGTCTTTTTCCGTGACCTAACGGTAACTACAACTAGTTCCTTTTGAAAAATAACCTACCCGTAAACTGAAATTCGGAATTCTTTGAAACATTCCTTGTTTCAGAAATATTATGAGGGTCATGACTAACCAACGACTTTTATTGAAAAGTGTAACAACTGTCACTCGTAAGTTATGAATAAAGTTTTTGTACAAATTAAATTCCGATGTATATTTCTAAAATACGAATGTAACTAAAAAAGTAACGATAGTCACTTTTTTTTCTTTTTACAGGAAATGCAACCAAGGAAAAGTTACATTTGAATCGGTACCGATAACGATGACTAGTTACTTTTTCGTGACATAACGGTAACTATAACGACTTCCTTTTAAAAAATAACTTACCCATAAACTAGAATTCAAAATTGTCTGAAACAATCCTCGTTTTATAAATATAATAAAGGTCATGACTAACCTACAAATTTCATTGGAAAGTGTAAGAACTATCACTTGTGAGTTGTAAATAATGTTTTGTAAACATTTAATTGGGATATATATTTCTAGAATACAAATGTAACTGAATAAGTAACGATAGACACTGTTTTTTATATTTCTCAAAAATGCAACCAAGAAAAAGTAACTTTTGAATCGGTATCGATAACGATAACTAGTGACTTTTTTCGTGACCTAACGGTAACTACAACTAGTTCCTTTTGAAAAATAACCTACCCGTAAACTGAAATTCGGAATTCTTCGAAACATTCCTTGTTTCAGAAATATTATGAGGGTCATGACTAACCTACGAATTTCATTGAAAAATGTAACAACTATCACTCGTGATCTATGAATAATGTTTTATAAAAATTAAATTTGGGTATATATTTCTAAAATACAAATGTCACTCAAAAAGTAACGATAGTCACTTTTTTTTACTTGTTCTGGGAAATGCAACTTAGAAAAAGTTACAATTGAATCAGTAACGATGAAGATAAGTAGTTATTCCTTTTGTGACATACTGGTTACTATAACTAGTTCCTTTTAGAAAATAACTTACCCATAAACTGAGATTCAAAATTCTCTAAGGCATTTCTTATTTTAGAAATATTATCAAGGTCATGACTAGCCTACGACTTTTATTAGAGAGTATAACGAGTATCACTTGTAAGCTGTGAATGAAGTTTTGTCAAAATTAAGTTGGGATATATGTTTCCAAAATACAAATGTAATTGAAAAAGTAACGATAGTTACTTTTTTCTACTTTTTTAAGGAAATACAACCAAGAAAAAGTTACATTTGTGAGGTAACGGTAACTATAACTAGCTTCCTTTGAAAAATAACTAGCCCATAAACTGGAACTCAAAATTCTCTAAAACATTCCTTGTTTTAGAAATATTATGAGGGTCATGACTAACCTGCTACTTTCGTTGAAGAGTGTAACGACCATTACTCGTGAGTTATGAATCAAATTCTGTAAAAACTGAATTAGAATATATATTTCTAAAATACAAATGTAACTAAAAAAGTAACGATGATCACTTTTCTAAATACTTTTTTTGGGACATGCGACTAAGAAAATAACGGTAATTACAACTAGTTCCTTTTGAAAAATAACCTACCCGTAAACTTAAATTCGGAATTCTTTGAGACATTCCTTGTTTCAGAAATATTATGAGGGTCATGACTAACCTACGGCTTTTATTGAAAAGTGTAACAACTATCACTCGTAAGTTATGAATTCAGTTTTGCAAAGATTAAATTTGGGAATATATTTCTCAAAAACAAATGTAACTAAAAAAGTAAATATTGTCACTTCTTTTCACTTTTTTTGGGGGAAATGCAGCTCAGAAAAAGTTACATTTGTATCGGTAACGGTAACGATAGCTAGTTATTTTTTTCGTGATATAACGGTAACTATAACTAGTTCCTTTTGAAATATAACTTACCCATAAACTGAGATTCAAAATTCTCTAAGACATTTTTTATATTAGAAATATTATCAGGGTCATGACTAACCTACGAATTTCATTGGGAAGTGTAACGAGTATCACTCGTAAGTTATGAACAATATCCCTATGAATAACGATAGTTTCTTTTTTCTAAATTTTTTCGGAAAAACAACCAAGAAAAAGTTACATTTGAATCGGTAACGATAACGATAACTAGTTACTTTTTTCGTGAGGTAACGGTTAGTATACCTAGTTCCTTCTAAAAAATAACTTACCCATAAACTGAAATTCAAAATTCTCTAAAGCATTGCTTGTTTTAGAAATATTATGAGGGTCATGACTAACCTACGACTTTCATTGAAAAGTGGAACAACTATCACTTACGAGTTATGAATAAAGTTTTGTAAAAATTAAATTTGGATACATATGCCTAAAATACAAATGTAACTAAATAAGTAACGTTAGTCACTTTTTTTACTTTTTTTTTTTTTTTTTTAGGAAGCCAAGAAAAAGTTACATTTGAATCGGTAACGGTAACGATAACTATACACTTTTCTCTTGATGTATCTGTGAATAAAACTAGTTCCTTCTAAAAAATAACTTGCCCATAAACTGAAATTCAAAATTCTCTAAAAAATTCCTTGTTTTAGACATATTATGAGGGTCATGACTAACCTACGACTTCCATTGAAAAGTTGAACAACTATCACTTATGAGTCATGAATAAAGTTTTGTGAAAATTAAATTTGGATACATATTCGTAAAATACAAATGTAACTAAAAAAGTAACGATAGTTATTTAGTTTTACTTTTTTAGGAGAAATGGAGCTAAGAAAATGTTAAATTTGAATCGGTAACGCTAACGATAACTAGTTACATTTCTCGTAATGTAACGGTAACTTTAAACAAGTTCCTTCTGAAAAATAACTTACCCATCAATGAATAAAAACAAATATTATTTTATTTTATTTGAGACATTCGTCACAGGCCAATTACTAATGGTTTCAATCGATTTTATTGAAAAGTCAGAGGCCTTGTCACCATATCTGACTCCTGGTTCTTTCCAAAAATGTTGGAATGAGAGCACAATACGTATGAACCCAGAATAATACATCGAACTGTGAGAAAATTCCTTTCAGGAGTTCTTTTGAGCTTTCAAAGCCCGGAACAATATCTGACTTGAGATTGGGGTCGCGGTGCGTCCCTCGGGTAAGAAGTGTTATCTATATGTTCCCTCAAGCCCGAAAGCCCGTTCGACCACCTTCAACCCTCTTTTGCAGACCTAGCACTCACCCCCCATTTTAATCACTACTTCTGATAGCCTCCTCGATTGGATCAGGGACCTTTCGCTACACCCTGTGTACCGTTTCATTTTTCAAATACGAAGGAGTTTTTTTACTCTGGAAAACGTCCATAAGTCAATCTTAGGAAAAAAAATAAAAAGGTGTTTCCACTTTTTTTGCATTTATAATTATATGGTGATCATTTCACGAACACTTTGCTTCCCGTTAGCAAATTTATTTGCTTCCTCATAGAGGAAGCGTTAATTATTTTGTAACAAATCGTTGGTCATTACGGTGGCTCAAATCCACACAAAAACAAAACCATTTTTTTTCATAAAAAAAATTATATTTAGAGGTGGCGCAAGCCCCATGAAGTTAAGCATGTGTTTCCCATAAGGAAAAAATACGTTTTTGTCAATTTTATTCGGAATCCTCAATCTTACCTGAATCGAGATGAAACTCAAAATTTCTCTTCACAGTTAGCCATTAGATACAAATGAAGTATCACTTATTGAATATCACCCCCATGAGTCTATTTTATAGGATCACAAAGAAACCCCATAAGTGAAAAAATGGGTTTTGCGAGTTTTGAGCAGTAATTAAGATTTTTTTGTGGTTTTTGATGCAACTTGTTTCTGATCAATGAAATACTACTCCATACTGATAATTAAATGTTCACTTAAATTGTTTAAACAGTTTATTATTGTTTTGAGCAATTTTTTCTGGGAATGGTGATACAAAGTCGCGGTGTATTCAAGAATGTTTTCACTTCTTGTCCAATTCTCAATTGAAGAGAAGTGATTGTTCACTAATGTTAACGAAAATTAATGTTCAAACTGTTTATTATGGTTTTCATTAATGTTATCTTCGAAAAATGCTAGAAATTGCGGTTTTTTTCTGAAATTTTAGAATTTTCGTTCACTTTTCACTTGGAGGGAGTTAATATATAATTCAGTATAGCGAAAATAGTTATTTAAGCAAATTATTATTGTGAATGACTATCTTCATCTATATTATTGTCAGCTGGTCCCGACCAGAAAGTTGACACAACAAAAAAGTTGAATTTTAAACCTGCAAAGATGATTTTTCACCAAGAATGTAATCCTTTATTGAGAGAGATGAATTTGCAACAATATCGTTTTTTTTATTAAAAAATATATGTTTTTTACCAAAAATGGAATAGTTACATTTTCAGTTCAAAAAATTAATTTCAACAGAAAAACAAATTTTCTATCAGTGAAATAGAACCAAAATAGCCAAATTTTAAGAAAATAGTTGAATTCACAAGGGAAAGAATTATTTTCTACCCAAAAGAACGAATTTTCAACAAAATATATGAATTTTCCAGGAAACAGTTGAATTTTCCACTTTTGAATCAAAGAGTTGAATTTTCAATTTGAAAATTTACATTTTTATCAAAAATAGAATGATGAAAATTTCAGTCAAAAAGATTAATATTACAAGAAAAAAGAAACGAATTTGTGTAAAAATTTTTGAATTTGCTACCAAAAAAACCAGTTTTCAACCAAAATGATGTATCTCCAACCAACATATTAATTTTTAACCAAGTAGTACAACTTTCCACTTAAATAAGAAGCTGAATTCCAAGCAAAAAATATTAATTTTCTACTAAAAAAGATTTGTGATAAAACACATGCACCTCCAACCAAGTAGTTGAAATGTCAACTAAAAGAGGTAAGTTTACAACAAGAAATGCAAACGTTACATTCTCAGTAAGAAAATTAATTTTCAACCAAAATAAAAGAAGAATTTTCAAGAAAACAGTTGACTTCTCAACCCAAAATGATACTTCCTAAAAATTTTAATTTTCAAAAAATTTCATTTATTCCTAACTTATAATTGAAAATTTACAACAAATAGATGAATTTTCCACCAAGCAGAATCATTTTTTACCAGAAAATGCCAATTTTCAACCTTAGAGTTACATGTTCCGCTAAAAAAGATAAATTCGGAACCAAAAAATTGGATCATTACATTTTGAAATTTAAAAATTAATTTTTTACAAGAGAAAATAAAAATTTACAAAATAGCATTTGAATTTGTAACCAAAGGAATGAATTTTCAACTGAAATGATGCATTTCCATCGAAAGAATGAACACCTAATAATGCAGTTCAGCATTGAAACAAGTAGTGAAATTTTCAACCAAATGTTGAAACTTTCATCAAGAAGATTAATTTCCTACCATAGAACATGAATTTTTTATGAAAAACATGGATTTCATTATATCATTGATATAAAATAGAATTGGATTCTCCTCACTACAATTTTAATAATTTACAAATTATTGTCCGATCATCTCAAGAAATGAAAATTTTCAAAGTCAAAAAATAAATTTAAAAAAAATGTAGTATTGTATATAATAAGGGAATGAAACTTTTCCTCATTAGAATTTTTTCACCACACGTTTATTTTGAATAATAAAAACGAAATATTGAAAAAAAGTTTCTCCTTAATTTAATTAAGTTTGAAATCTTAAATCAATAACTCGGCCAAATGTTATTGAAATGAGTTCATATTTGCAGGACATATTCAAAATACTCTAGCGATGCCTAGGAAATCATTAATTTGTTAACAATCGCTCATTGTTCAGTAATTTTTAATTGCAAAATGATGTCAATCGATAATTGTGTTTTCTTGGTTTCGCCGGTAAAAAGTATCTAGGTAACCTCGACTTTTAAAGAACTTCCAGTAAGTGATTTGTTCAGCAATTTTAAGTGAAGCTTTTTGAAAAATCTCATATCGATTTGTTAGAAATTCACTGAGATATTCAGATTTGGGAAAAGTACTCGACGTCTGCCCGCGCTGTTAGCTAAAGCGTTGCGAGGACTGCTCTCCAAGATGTTTTGAAGGGCCCTAGCAAGGACGGGGTGCAAAACCTCCAGGTATTTATACCAGAAGCTGTGCACCACATCCACACCCGGTGCTTTCCAATTCTTAGCCCTCTTTAGGATGAGAGTCACATTGGAGGCTGAGGTGGATAGACTATTCATCCCAGGCAACCGTGCAACTCTGTCCTTTTCTAGGCGGAGCCACGTCATGTCTATTTGGCTTGACCTATGAGTACCACAGATGCTCGACCAGTATCTGACCATTCCGTCGGTCCTAGGTGGTTAACAATAATCTGGAGTGTTGTTTCTGCCATCTGCAAGTCCGCGATAAAAACGTTTTCCGTCTGCTGCAAATGTCCTATTGTCATTTCTTCTCATGGTCGATATCTTAAATCGTCGCAATCGCGCTGACAGGACCATGAGCCTCTGCTTGAGATAGTCATTCACTTCGTCCAGGCTCGTGGATGTTCTTGAACTGATGTCATGTGGGCGAAGGATCTCCGTCATATGGCGAGTCAGTCTCTGAGACCGATTGCCCTTTCGGAATTGGTACAACCGTCTCAGTTTTGTTCTTATTTTAGTAATCCCGCCTTGAAGTCAAAACTTCCATGGAGGGACTGACATCTTTCTTGAGGCATAGTTGGTAGTATCCTGGATTCTATGTTTTATGCTCATCAGCCTCGCGCACGCGACGGTAGCGCAATATGCAAGAGTCTGTATCTGCAGCAAGCTTATAACCCTCTGCAAAAACAGAGGCAGCATCTCGATGTTAGAGCTGCCAACTAACCAGAGAAGGTTCTTGTTGACTCTAAATTTCAGCATACCTTTTCTCATTGTTGTTTATTGATCTACGAACTCTAGAATGGCATCAGTCAAGCACACCATGAGACGCAGACTTTCCTCATTGAACTCTCCGATGAGTTCAGCAGAAGCAAGGGCAGGCTCCGGCTGCTGCAAGCCTAACGGCTGTCTACCACGAGACAATTGCCCTGCTACATCCACCAGATCCGGCCCTCGCTCGTCTACAGCGTCTCGTGTCACGGGTATATGAACCTCCTCTTTCATACCATCTGTGGGGTGCACTGCATGTGCTGCTCGTTGTTGATGCACCTGCTTTTCGATGTTAATAATTTCGACCTCGGATATAAGGTGGCGCCTTCTGATGGATCTTAGTTGGTCAGCAAGATGTTGTTTAGTCACTCTATGGACCAGCTCGGGATGAAGACCCAAGAAGAGATGATGTTATTCGTCTCTGACGGGACCACCCCGTGCTGCTGCTCAAATGTGACATCTACTCACGTCTCCATTCATTTCCGGCGTCGACCTTATCCTCTTTTTGGCCTGCATACCCTGGAGTTGCTGGCAGAATGCATTCTTAACCTCTGATCTTATCCGGTTGATGGGTCTTCTATAGAACAGGTTCTTATCTATAATCTGACGCATACGCTGTCCAAGGTAGTTTTGTATCACTGTTCTCATTTCCGGGAAATCCGCTACAGAGTTTCGGCGAAAGACCATCCAGTTTTATCTCATTATGTTTTCGACAAATCTGAATATTTTGCATTACTAACTCCTTCCATCCTATAGGTAAGCAAGAGCGGTAAATTTACGCGAAATAACATCGGGCAACACTCTTCCTTGGAGTCAGATCTCTAGCCGCGGATGAACTTACGCCGCAGATGAGCCAGTTGAAGATGAAGTTTTTACCCCTGGATACTTTTTTAGAGCTACCAATCTTTGTAGAATGTTATGAGGAACAGTGTTGACGGACCAGATGAAGTGATCCCAGAAGAACAGCCTTTTGCATCTGGTTCGCGATGGAATGAGCCTGACGCTGGCCAGCCGGAATCTTGTGAGTTGGCTAATAAATAAAGCTTCCATACCTCCCAGACAGCCGATTATGAGAACAACAAGATTGACTTTGTAGCCTTGGTACAGCCTGCTCAGCTCGAAAAGATGTGCTTCATATTTCTTCTTTTTTTCTTCCTCCTTTGTCGTGATATTACCATCGGCTGATGCCGAGAATTCAATCACGTAAATGATCTTGCTCTTCAGATCTTGGTGTGCTTCGTAGCACTGATACGTTGTGTTCCCCCTCGAGTTCCCCCTGCGCGTAGGCCAAGACGGACAATAGATCAACACGATAGAAGTGCCTAAGCCGCATTATTGTGTCTCTCCATGTACCCGTAGCGTGCATATTTTGAGCATCCACTGAGAACATGTCCAAGTGTTTCTGGCTCTTGCTTGCACCCTCGGAAGTTGGTATCGCCTACAGGTACATTCATTATACGCTCGCGGTTAACTCAGGTGTCTGTAACGCCGGCTTGGCAGGCAAAAAGAAATCCTTCTCTACGTATGCCGTAGAATTCACCATGAAGAGGCTTGTCAGCATGTTCTCTTAGTAGAGGGATATGCTCTGCTTCCTGTACACGACTTTTGAACACAAAGGTGTTGATAATGCTAGGCCATGTGTAGTATCGCTGGAATCAAATGGTTGGGCAAGCTCTTCTGCGGCCCTATCTGCGGCAAGGTATACAAAACGCCGCAGCATTGACGACTTCATGCTGATGTACAAGTCGCATAAGGGAATCTGTGCTCATCAGAACTAAGCAGGCTGTAGCCATGACCGTTCTGCGATGAAGACACTCTGAGCTCAGCAAACCTCTACCCGCTTTATCCCCTTTTATGCTTCAACTCATCGACGTTCCATTTTACTGCACCAAACGTGTAGAGCAGTATAGGAAGGGCCATCATATCGGTCGACTGGATCTTGTTCTTCCCAGATAATTGGAATGGAAGCTTTTAAGGTGGGTTCCGAACCACCAAGAGCAACAGCCTTAAGTAATTAGGGAACCTTTTTCTCTAGAGGTACCTCTAGGTACTCTAGAGGTTTCTTAGAGGTACTTCCAGAGTGCGAGGTGGGAATCGAACCTGCAAGCCGACGGGGTGGCTCCAAAGCCTACGCCTTAACCCCCAGGACCATCGTCCCACTTTCTTCCCAGATAATTCAGGAGCCCAGATTTTTTTGAGAATTTGGCGATACCTTTTTCCAATGGCCGTTTTTAACATCGCACATTTTGGATTTCCGCTTGCTGTATTCCAAGATATGTATAGGTTTCTTCAATACCAAGATCTTGAATGGTATTTCCGCCTATAAGTTAAACATCCTGATCGTCACTCGATGATGTAGTTTCTAGTCTTACTGGGTGTAGGCGGACGCTGGCACGCTTGTTCAGTCCGAAGCTCATGCCAGTCGCTTTAGAATACCTATTTACCGTCTCCACAAGGATGTTGAGGTCCTCTTTTGAAGAAGCAAAGAGAAGAAAGAGAATCCTCTTCTGTTTGGAGGGGCACATAGTTATCCAGAGCTTTTGCCTCGGAGCACAATAGATAGAGGCAAGCAGTAGATGCAGAAAAGTTTCGGACTTAGAGAGTCTCCTTGGAAGAAAACCCTCTTATATGTGATATAGCTAGTAGTTAATTGTCTTTTGTCAGATGTGATGACAAATCTTCTCCGCGATAAGAGCATAAGCTCTCTTATGCATCTCACTGTCTTTGGATCCACCTCCAGGCACTCAAGGAGCTTAATAAGTAGCTCATGGTTCGTGTTATCGAATGCCTTATAATAGTCAATCCAAGCCATGGACAGATTGCGTCGATACCTGATCAAGTCCTGGGTAATACACCTGTCTATTAACAGGTTCTCCGTGCAACCTGCCAGCCCTCTGTTGCATGCGCGTTTTTCAATTATTGCACTCCACACCGCCTCGATAGATGTTAATATCCTCTCTTTGAGGATGCCAGTGAATGGCTTGTAGCTGGTATTTAAACAATCTATGGGCCTGTAGTTCTTTGGACTTGACGAATCTCCGGTCTTAGGGATCAATACCGTGCATACCTCCACTAGCCACTGCGGACGAGTTGTTCTCCGTTCCAGAAAGTAGTAAATATACGAGCTAAATATTGGTGCGTAGAAGTGAACCTCTTCCATAAAAATTTGTTGATTTTATCTGGCTCTGGCACTGAAAAGTTCTTAGTTCTCGTGATAACTTTCTTAACTTCTTCAGCAGTAATCAGTGGACAATCTTCCTCTGGACCTTGTAACCATTGCCTTCGGAAAAAGTCACGAAAGAGTGTTATATCTGAAGCGTCTCCATTTAGCTGATAATTATCTCCACATACTTGCTCTCAGAAGACTTGAATCTCTTCTTGACTAGGCTGGTTTTTAACGGCACGTGATGCTTTATTGAACAGACGGGAAGGATGAGTAGAAAAGGTGGAATTTTCCTGAATCCACTTAACTCTCCGTTCAAGGCGCTGTTTGGTTGTCGAAAGAGGTCTTATTTCTTGCGTCCAGTGCTGCTTTATGGTCAACATTTTACACTTGTTCCGCGTGTGATTTGTTTTTCTCAAGTTCCGAGCAAATGCCCTAACTTTTGGAATGAATTTTTTATTTAATATTATGTAGCTAATCACACTGAATATTTAATGCATGACGTCTCGCCTTTTCAATTTCGAACTGAAACTGTACAATACGCTTGCGAGTATTACTCAGACGTACTGTAACATCGTTACTTCTATTGTCGCTAAGCACTCCTTGACCATTCTGTATATTTTTATCCATCGGAAATGCTATCCAAAAATAGAAAATTTATATTTCACGCCAAACGATGACAGATACGTGAGAATAAGTTTCAAACGAAGAATTGAACTTCCCAAACAATTTTACTATACCAGTTTTGGTAGAAAATTTATATTTTTTAGTTTGATTACTGGGCAATATGGGTCATACTCTTCAACCTTGATATCACGGCCCTAGCCTTCCTAGAATTTCTGCCAGTGACCCAACTTTGAAATGGAGATACTGCGCTTGCGCTACCTGTACGTAAGAGGAACGCGAAGGGTTGATTGTTGCTATGGTAACGAGTTGTCGTCTCGTGTTCCACTGAAGGATCCCAGCGCAAGCGCAGCAGGTCTACATACTTTTCGTTGGCGGCATTCGCGGATGAGGGGTTCCGACGGGCCAAGAGAGGAACTGTGAGCTCAGTCGAATTACGCAGTCATCTGACTGTTTACTTCCGGAGACCCTTGACAAGGATAATGCAGGCCATGCCTGAGACCGACAGTACTGCTGCTGCCCCAAATTTGAAAGTCTTATCTGTATTCTGGATGAGTCACTTGTCACTTCACTAAACTTTAGAAAAAAATCAAGAAGGCCCTTCTTGCCGTTTAGATTGATGAACAAGCATTTTGAAGCATGATGTACGAAATGCACGACCATAAACATAAACAGAAAGGAAGGTGTTGATGACTTTCATCTAAAGTTTGATAAAGTGACAAGTGACTTAACCAAACTGCAGATACGACTTCTGAATTTGGGACGGAAAAGTATATCAAGGTTCCAGTATATATCCGGCTTCGCTTATGCGCATGATTATGGCGTTGAAGAGGTATTATGTTTATACACCGAGACCGAAGCAGGAAAGGCAAGTCAATCATCGTTCAAAATAAGACTGGCAATTATCAGCTTATTAGCACTTCAACGGCGATACCACGCTGAAAACACCAGTTCCCGTTAGATCACTGAAGTTAAGCAGTGTTGGGCGCGGTTAGTACTTGGATGGGTAACCGTTAGGGGAATACTGCGTGTTGTTGACCCGTCGCGGGTGTGGTGGACCCACACTGGTAGTATTTATCCACCTAGAAACATTACCCGAATCGGGTAGTGAGGCAATGAACTTTCGAGTTCGAAATGCTAATCAATTTTTTTTTTTTTTTTAGCAGTTCTGTGTACGGCACTTCTCACTCAGCTCCATGGATTTCATTTATGCATAAGAGCAGTCTTTCCAAATGTCTTTCCCAATTTGTGTGGTCATTCCAGATTTTGTTGTTCAGAGAACTGCGCATTTAGAAGTAAGTCCAGACATTATTTTTAAACCGGCACTTGCATTCTGAACCAAAAGGGATAATTTGTTAAAGAAGAGGTATTATTTTCTGCCAGTTTGGTTGCATTTTTAAAAACAAAAAAAACGAAAAATTTCTGCTCAAAAGTAAGTTTTTAACCAAATAAATTAAGTTTCTACGAAATTGTTGAATTTCAAAGCCGTAAAGATCAATTTTCTACAAAACGGTTGAATTTTGAAACCAAAAATATGAATTGTCAACAGAAATGTTAATTTATGACCAAACGGATTAATTTTCTACTAAAATGAAGAATCTCTAACCAAATGAAACGAATTTATCTACTAAGTGGTTCAATCTTAGATCAGGCTGTTGCATTTTGAACAAAATCTCACAATTCAAGAAACATAGTGATGCATGAAATTTTCACTGTATTTTATGATAATTCATAAGGAATTTCACGATATTTCATGAATCTTCAATGATATTAAGATATTTCCAAGGTCTTTGATGTTTTCGGAATGATTTTAACAAATTTTTTAAATCACTGTAATGTTTAAATTATATTTCTACAATGTTTCAAATTATTACTGTGTTTGCGCGATTATTTTTCAATTATATTTCCGCGAACGCACTATTTAATTCTTTGTTTTTAAATTATCACTCACAAAGTAAGAAGGAGCTTTGAAGAAAAAGCCGGAAACCCAGTAAAATATTAAGATAAGTAATTACTATTATTGTTGAGGATGAATGAAATTTCAGGTTACAAAACTTTTGAAATTAAACTTTTTTTGGTGTCAGGGGGGGGCATATTATTTCTATGCCATAAACTAAACTACGATAAAACACTTTATCCGTTCAACTTGGTTGAAAATTCGAAAATTCGAAGTATAAAATCTTAATTTTGTTTCAGAATGCGTTTGATCTTTCTTCACTAAAATCATTCCTTCAACAAATTTAACTATTGCATTCGTATTTAAAGGGATTCTCACATGTTACAGCTGTTTAAAAATTTCCAGGAATTTTTCTTTGAATGGATGGATTTTTCTCTACAACCTATAATTTTTCAATCCAATTATTTCAATTTTAATATTCCAAGCAAAAAAAAATTTGATATACATAAGTTTTCGGCTCCATACCTAGAAGTAGGTTAGGAATTTTCAGATAGAAACGTACTAAGTCCTATCTAATACAACGATTCTGGAGCCGGTTTTCATTCTCTGCCCCCCCCCCCCACGCGCAGTAACCGAAGTTTGGTGGGACTGACGTTACAACTAGACTCTCCACCATACGACGAATCGCTACTTGAATTGGACGCGATTTCGACTCGAAAAATGAATTTCGCGCATAAAGGTGGAAGTTGGGTGTACAATCTGAACAATAAATAATATAAACAATAAAATAACCTCGGAATGGACTGAAAATTTGATTGACTAAATGCATACACACGGTAAACGTAAAGGCTGAGTTTTAGGCGATGAATGTACCTGAGACAACGAAAAAGGAATGCGAAGGTAGAAAGATAGAAAATCGGATGTTGAAAGGCGGTTTTTGAATATGGACAGGTGAAGATAGTAAATCACATGGTAGTCAAGAGGTCAGTTTGATTATGAATGAAAAAGCAAGACAACATCTTGAAGACTATGATTTTGTATCTCATAGATTGTTGTGGGTTAGAATGAAGGTAGGAATCAAAAGACTATTTATAATAGCGTACTACGTCCCAGTTGATAGCGATCCGAGAGAAGTCAAAGACGCCTTCCGGGATACTCTAAATGATTCGATGAGTACTTGCGATCAAGGTTAAAGAATAATTCTTCTAGGTGATATGAACGGATAGGTCGACATCCAACATCAGGATACAGATACAGAAAGGGTACTAGGTAAATTAGGGATCCACGAAAAAATTATAACGGGGAGAAGTAAATTAGCTTATGATTAAAAAAGGGCCTATTTATTGCAATTACTTGGTTTCGACATGAAATGATCCACACGTACATCTAGTGTTGATGATGTAACCGCTGTAGAATTGACTTCGTTATTGCGGATGAAAGACTAAGAAAACTAGTAAAAGATACATGTGTCATGAGAGGTTCTGAATGAAATACTGATCATTTCCTTCTAGTCTCCAAAATTATCTTAGGGCGGGGATGGAGAAGAAAGAGAACCAAACGCGTATCAAGATTGAAAATTTACAGAAATCAGAAGTACGAATAGAATTTCAGAATAAGATAAACGAACGCATAGATGAGGCAACTTGAGAGGCGCTTAGAAGCAATTAAGATATAGAGGGCGCGTGGACTTTGTTACGGGATATCATTGTTAAAACAGCGATTGAAGTGTGTGGTACGGCGGTTGCAGGAATAAAGTCTGTTGATGAATGATGGGATGATGGAATTGAGGCTGCCTGACAAAAAAAAGAAAGAAGCGTACAAGAGAACGTTGAACATCATAGTTCCTAGCGATGATGAGAGAAACAGGCTCAAAAATGATTACTGACACAAAAATGAGAAAGTTAAATGACTAGTCAAGGAAAGTAAAGATAAAATCAGAACAGAAAAAAATACACAACGACTTCGAAGGAAGCTAGAACCTGATATTTAAAGACATGGAGGGAAATAAAAGTAGAGAGTTTGACAGCATGAGAAACAGCGAAGGTGAAATGCTATATGATACAGACGGGATACGCTCCTGAAGACTACTCCTGACCTATTTGGACGAACAAAATTTGAGAAGAACATCTGATACAACTTTCTATACAGTTTTCGAGCCCCGGGCAGGAACCGTATAGTTTCGATCGTGTGTCCGTCATGCAGTATGTCTGTCGTTCTTTTTTTCAAGGTGTGGCAGTGAGGGGGAATGAGTGGAAGTAAAGTGGGGAAACGAGGGGAGGGTAGGTAAGGAAAATTAGTGGAAATGAAGGGTGCGGAAGTAGAGAAAGTTGCGGTAGTACTCAGAAAAAGTGATGCAAAGTAGGGAAGATAATTAGAAATGAAGGTGGGTAGGGGAGGGGACATGATGGTTGGGGAAGAGAAGTAGGGGAAGGCGTTTATTAGAGCAAATGATGCATTTGTTCATATAATTTCTTTTAAGAAATCATACCGTACATCAACTAATTAGGAATTTTGACGAAATTAGAATGAAATTCCCCAGTGCAAAGATTGACATTGAAAAATTATAGTTTTACTATCGACAAATGTTCAAATAATGCATTTTTTTAATTTCTTTAGAAAGTCATACAATTTATCCACTAATTATGACTTCAATTGAGGTCAATATGGAATATCAAATTAGGAGAACTGACATTGAAATAAGAAAACTAATTTTATCATCGAAAACTGCCACAATATTGCATTTGTTCATAATGGTAACAAAATAAGAATCATCGTATGAGAAATTTTCTCCATTTTAATATCGTTTCCATCTCAATTTTTTGCAATATAACTTTATTCATATTAGTTATATATTCGTTTATTCATTTAAGTAAGTTCAAATGAAAGCAAAGAATTCTAATAACTTCGAAGAATTCACAAGAATTCAATGTGAACTAAAAATTATACTAAATAATAAACTAAACCAGAGAGTATTATTTACGAAAAAACACGAAGGTGCAACAAAAAAAAACAAGAATGGTTTGTTATAATGAAGGGATCGATTTTTGATCAATCAATTTTCTAAAATTCTAGTATAGTTTAAAATAATAATCAAAAATACATTTATTAAATTATAAAACATACTTTTACTACAGAAAAGCATTCCTTGCACAAATCATGCCTCGATGAAGGTGAAGGATATCCAACAAGAGGGGATAAATGAAATTTTCCAGAATTTGGTTCGGTAGAAAATGTAGAAACTTCAAATTTCGCAATAATTATATCATTATTTCACAATACCGATATACATAATAATATTTTTATAGGTTTTAGTATTGAAAATATTATAAATAGTTCAACTAAATTCTTTTAATGGCACTTGCGTTTCGCACTCAATTTTATTACTCTTTCATTTATTTGAATTTTTTTCTAGAAATTTTTTTGCATCATTTTTTTCATTATTTGCCAATATCACGTTTATACAATTATATTGGTTTGACATATTGTGAAATCTTATGTAATGTTTAAAAATCTTTTAAAAATATTGCCTCACAAATAATTGCTCGATCTTAAAACCTTTCGAAATCCTTCAAAAACTTCTAAGCTTTGTTTCGAAAGATCCAAAAAGCCGGGTTTTATTCTACGTTAAGATTTTTTCTTCAGTTTTCCAAAAAAATTTTAGTATTTTTCAAAATGATTAAAATTTTTTCTAATTGATTGATAAATTTCTGCAGAAGAAAAGAATGAGTCAAAATATTCCAGATTCTTTTTTGGGAATTTTGAATATATTTCGGAATGATTTGAAAATGTTTTTTTAATATTTTCCTAGAATAAATTTTGTAAACTAAAAAGTAAAAGGTTCCGAAAATAAAGTTTCTGAAGAAATTAATTCTAATCTTGAATTTTATGCAAGATACGTTGCCGATTCGGCACTTTGTGTACAGAGAAATAGTGCTGATACTCTTTCCAATGTAATTAATAACATAAACGCAAGATTAAAATTTAGTGTCAAAATTAAAACTGAGGAAAGTTTAAATTTTCTGAATCTTATTTTAATTGAAACTGATGAAGAATATATATTCACAGATTTTTTTTTTAAATACATACAAAAAAATCGCTTCAAGTGACTATTCTGTTACTCCTGGATAACTGGAATTTTGTAGCTAGATAAATATGTATATATAAATAATAAGCATCTCTCTAGAGTTTAAGTGGCAGTCAAATAATTTTTTTCTTAAAGGGATTCAAGCAAATAGAATTTAAAATAAGTAATTGAAAAATTGAAAATACAGGCTTATAGAATTTCGTTGACAGTCACTGAGAGCTATGAATGCGCAATGAACGTTTTATATAGCACTGCGCACGTTGCGCGTTCCACACTCTGTGCGTCTACTGCGTTGTTTACCTAGTGATATTGCTTGTGATATAATTTTTCTGTAGGTCATTTAGTAGTTCGGGAATTTTCTTTGATCGGAAAGAGACAGGGTATTTATTTTCTGATAATAGTTGAATTTTTAGCTCAAAAAGTTAAATCTTAACAAAAAACTAGAAATTTGTACATAGAGTTAAATTTTCAACAAAGAAAAGGAATTTTCAATCACGAATGTTAACTTTCTTCAAAAAAGAACAAAAAACCACAATTTTCAACAGAAGCTGAAGTCCTTACATTTCCAGATAAAAAGTTAATTTTCAAACGAACAGATAAAGTTCCAGATAAATGTACGGCTAAAAATGTAATATTTAGATTTCAAGTTGAATTAAGTAATTTGCAAGCACAAAAAACGAACTTTGAACGAAAAAGTTTTATTTTCAATCAAAGAAAGTAACTGTAGACCAAAATGTTGATTCCTAAACCGGAAAAATGAATGTACAAGTAGTTCAACTTGCAGCTAAAAAGTATAATTTTTTACCAAAACTAAAAGCTACAGCTCTTTTATCTTCATTTTTTTTTTCTCATTCTCAATCAAGCAAAGAATTTCAAATTGTCGAATTGGATCGAATCTTTCTGTGTCTAAGATTGGATTTTCGGGAGCAGAAATGAAGTATCTTATAATACCTGATATTTTAGCTCATTAATTTGTTTATTCAATGATATATAAAGTTTACAATCTAAGACACTTATATCGACCTAGGATTCTCATCGCTTACTATCTAGGGAATCTATGCCTATTTTCTATCATCGATATTTCACTATAGTTATCAACTGACAATGGAGAAATTAACATTCAAATTTATCTTGAAATAATATCCAATTCGCTGATCAAAATTTTTGAGAGGCACCATTCGTACAGCTCACAATATACAATTTGCAAAAGAAATTTCCGGAAATACGCGAAATTATGTAAATGAAATTATAAACGATATACTTGATACATTCAGAGAGTTTCAAGGTTACTATTGCAAGCAGCTGTGAAATTGTTATTCTTAACAAAAAATTTATGAATCTTCTTGAGGAATCTTTATTTATTTGTGCCCCTTTCTACCAACCGTGGTTGTTGCCAGCTTGCATGTTAGAATTAGTAACTGTTCGTTTTCTTAAATTTCTAGCTGATCCTGAAGGCTCACTATGTCGTGTCTCTGATTGTAACTCTACATGATAGACTTTCTGACTTCCTGGTATTGTGATAAACAAGTGGTCCTTGACATATAATGTTGGGTCCTGGTATTTGTACCGCTCGAAAACCCCATGGTTTGTAGAATACAAATTACCTAACCGTATCTCAACTGTTCTCGGTAAAGGGTTAGAAATGATCTGACTGGGAGTTCCCGGTTTCTGTTTGAGGACCTTAGACTTATAAATAGCGTCAAAATTTGTTCGTTTGTGTACAACAGCTCCATAGTCTGGAAAATTCGCCCGTTTACTCATCCAGGAAGGATCCTTTTCCATTAAATAGAGATCAGCAGTATAAAAATTCCCATCTGCAGTTTGTACCTCAATGGAACCAACTGCTGAAGCTGCATCTAATTTTTGGGGGAAAAATTGACATTAATCAAGTTTGTGTACACTAGTAATTTCAAGATTCAGCAGTTTTGATCAATCAAGTATTTCTCAAATTTGTAGCTCGAGTTTGTTACGTTTCGCGATTATGATTATATTTATGTAATATTATATAATTTATATAATTATATAATAGCGAGATACATTTATTTTTGTTTGGGTTTCCCGAAGGTGTCGCCCCTAGACTCCAAACACTACAAACGACTATAAACTGAGAGGATTGAATGCATAATGAATAAAAAAAATATTTTATTCACTCACGAGTTCTGATTTTAAATAATCTACTAAGATAAGCGTCTCTCGCATGGATTCCTTTAAAAATAGAAGCAATTATTTAATTTTTCAAACAATTTGTTTAAACTTGAGAAATAAATTTATTTTATTTTCCTGGCATGCTCAGTCTTACATTCATTGCTAATGCCAAAAAAATGAGTGCTCCAAACCCATGATTAATTCTTTGAAGTACTTTATTCAAGATTATTAGTAAATTGCTCAACGAAAATACTTTCAATTTGAAGGTTGCGCACCTTGGCTTTCATTTCATATTAATCCCAACAAGTTTGAATTTTAAAAACAATTCGCTTTATAAAAGTGTAAAAGCACAATTGTTGTACTTTCATCCAATTGCTCTTACAAGCCACAATGCGCGCGAACGAACATTGTGGGAAGAAATAACACAATGGATTCCAGTAGCTCCGAAATATTCAACGAAGAAATCTTTTGCGAGCCAAGAGACGGGCGAACCAATCTCAGGGAAAGCTTCAAATTTAATTGTCGAATACCCAGCTACAACAATGCTTCTGGAGAAACAAGTGTTACCTTCATTTACATTACCTTACGAGCCACAAGGCGCGCAAACGAACATTGTGGAAAGAAAGGATAATATGAATTCCGATAGCTTCGATATGTTTTATATCCAAATGTTCGGCGAGCCAAGTGACGGGCAAACCAATCACAGGGAAAGCTTGATTTGGGTATAAAAAACCTAGCTACTATAATTCGCCAGTACACAATAAATATCCATTAAATAATTTTAAAAACATTACTTGTGAAGTGAATCTATTAAAAATATATTAACAAATTGAAATACTACAACACAACACTGCACCAAAATTTTAAAAAATTAGAGCGTAAACCTGAGACGACCTCGTCGGTACGAGCGTCGAGACCGAAGGGTCTCAGTTCTAACCGTCTGAGACCCATCTCCCAGAGAACTAGCTCTCAGTGCGCGTTGATCGTGCTATGCCGCTATTGGTTGGAAATCCCCACTCTGCTCGATGGAGAGGGGTCCTACTACCGCTTGCCTCAGTGTTCACAGATCGTGGGAGCTGGCGGCCCCCACCACGACTCCCGTGTGGGAGCGACACACGTAAACGCCGCGTGTCGGTGTGTCCCCACTCCGTCACTTGATTCCACGCTCCGCGGCAACGAAAATTTGTCGGCTGGGATGATTTCACTGTCTCCTTCGTGCTCTTTCGTTTGATTTCGGTGGCGGCCACAAAGATGGATTCGGCGTTGACGCCGAGGATTGCCGAGAATGCACGACTCTTAACTTGAAATTTCTCATTCTCGGCGACTGGGCTATTTTCAAGATTTGTCAGCTTTTTCAGATATGAAGAATTGGAGGATTTGGAGGTTAGAGTCGACTTTTGTTTACAAACAAAGCTTGACAACCTCAAAAAAGCTAACAAAGTTTTAAAAGATGATGATTATGTTTTTCAGGTATTATTATAGAATCTTTTCTAGTATAGGATCTATAGGGAATATAGGGTAAGAGCACTAGTGGTTGGCACTGCGCCAGTTATTGGCACCCTCTCTCATTTTTGTTAAATTTTAAGAAAATGCAAACATTTATCGTATTTTGCTGGTATTATTTTTATTCTACCATTATTTCTGCGTGTACCGACATATATAATTCATACAAAATAATGTCAAATTTAGTTATAAAATAATGAATTCACTTCAGTTCTTAGGGTGCCAAGAATTTATCCGGTTTTCTAAAGAAAATGTTTAGCTGACAACATTTTTTAATTTTGTTCAAACAACGTTGTGAACAAGTAAATCTGTTCCAATTTTTGTGAATATTGAAAAGAAATACTTGCAATATAATCAAAATAAGGAATGAACCTCGGCAATAATTTATTTATTAATTTTAGGGGGGGTGCCAATGGAAATTAATATAAAAAGTATGGTCTCTAGTCGTTGGCACCCCAGTGCCAATGACCAGACCATGCAATTCGGGAATGATTTCATTCATTGGCACCCCTGCCTCGCCGGAAAAAAGTAAGGTTATGTAATCTCAAGACCTTGTGTTGACATGAGCCGTTTCACGTATTTCTGATAAAATGAAGTGTTAAAAGTGCCGGAACAACAAAAGTCGTTACTAGGTATACGAAAAATTAGCTAGCAATTATAATAAATGAAGCTGTCATTTATACACCGGATATACCGGTAATCGTAACCTCCAAAGTTCTGTTCAGATAATTTATTATTCTTTTTAGGCCTCGAGGTATAGGTAAATATTGGTTTCATTTAAATTATAAATGGAATTTTATTATCTTTATACATATTGTGTTTAATAATATTGTCGTACAATGTTTTAAGTGTTACGCAGGAATTCATGTCATTATAAAATAGCCAAAGTTTTTATTTAATCGGTGGGCGATTTATTTTGACTATATTTATTTATCCATGTTTGAATTTGTTTATTTATTTTTCTAGTTTAAAGTAGAAAATGAGTAACATTTATGGTTTTTATTTTATTTATTGCCATATTATTGCCCGTCAGAGAGTATCTCTGAGGAAAGAAAAACATAAGCCGAAGAATACATATGTGTCATGGCTAGGCTTTATAGCTGCTGTCAAAGATATTGGCTTGTCCAAAAACAAAATTTATAAAATACTAAATTTAGAATTATTAATAGAAAATTTATTTCATATTTTCAGTTGCACAATTTGTTTTTATCAATGTTTTAACGCAATTACAGAAGTTTGAAGAGGTTATGTGAGTGTAGTGCCAATCACTGGTGACGAGGGGTGCCAATAACTGGGGTTAGCAGTGCCAAGCACTAAAATTTTGGGACTACATGCTTATTTTTAATAATTTTTCAAGTTTTTTTCATCTTTGAATAATAATTCAATATTCCAGTGTGTTCTGCATAAAATTTGGAGTGCCGGTATGATTATCACTATTTCAGAATTCAATATTTTATGTGTTTATTTATTTCCTAAAGTCTAAATTTCCTCTTAAGGTGCCAATAACTGGTGCTCTTACCCTAGTATAAGTTACTACAGGTTTTCAATTTTGTAATATAAGAAATATATTATATAAGAAAACTTGAGGTTAGATTGATATAATGTATATCATTCTCAAGCTTCAAGTGGTTTTCAATTTTCAAATTTTGTATTTCATTTTTTAATTGATTTTAAATATTGTGAATTTAGAATGATAATAAATTATATGTATTTTTAATTCTGTAAAATAATCATCATTTCTTTTAGTGATATTTTCTTAAAGAAGCATGAAAAATATGGAAGTATAATAGTCGATATTCATATTTTAAACCATTTTCAAGGTTTTAAGACTTTTTTAAAAAAAGATTTCAAACTTTTTTGCATTATAATACTTTCTTAAATTTTCATTGAATTAAATATTTAATATTTATAATATTTTATCAAGGAAAATAGAATGTATACGAAATTATGAATATCACAGCTTTGTTATTTCTTATAAACACTCCATAAAACCTTTAATGACTTGTATATCTATACTTCATAAATAAATAAATAATGATTTACAGGAGAGAAAGCCTCACACTATACATATAGCCTGTTACAGAAATGGGTTTATTGTTTTATTATCGTTATTGTTTAAAATAATTTATAAATAATTTATAAAGTAATTATATAAAAAATTATTATAATTTTTTATTTCAAATAAAAAATTATTTTACTCATGAGAGTTTAAAATAGCAATTTTATTATTTGTAATGATATTTTTCTGTTTTAATTCTGAAATTTCATTATTTTGTAGCTAATATATAAATTAGTAATTATTTTAAATAGAAAATGGGTATTAAAGTATTACAGAAAAATCAATATAGAAATAAATAATATCAGTGTCGATCAGACTGGGAAAAACTCGGGGATTTTTTTTTAACTAGGAGAAACCGTGATAAACCCGAGAATTTTACTTAGGACCGGGAATTTTTTTATTTCATTGTAAAATCTACTTTTATCTACTTTTTATTCTTCTTATGCTTGAAAATTATAAATTCGTTTAATGTTTATTATACTTCAGTCTGTGATTGAGAATAAGATTGGCACGGTATATAAATAAATAAATAATCAATCGAATGTAATTAATTCTTATAAATATCACAATTTTTATGTACTTTCATAGGAATGATCTGAAATAGATCACAAATGAGGTTTGATTAAACTGTGTACAGGGAAAAATGCTTAATTTCAATGTTGTCAATAGGAAAACGAAGAAACAGGGTACATAATTTCTATTTTAAAATTTATGTGATTGACAGAGGCAGGGTATATTAATTTCAATATTAAATAGGAGAATTACCTGGAATCAATTTTAAAGCTGAAATGTAAGAAAATAATCTTAGTAAATTAATTATTATTTATAAATTTTTTATCCCATTACCAAATACTTTAGTCTTCAAAACTGTTTTAAAAATGAATGCACGTCTTCCCAATTTTTAGAGCTAAATAATTATTTTATTTTAAAAGAAATATTGTCTACGAAGCCAAAACTGTATTTTATTATTTTAAAAGAAATATTGTCTACAAAGCCAAAACTGCATTTTATTATTTTCTAAATAAAATTTCTTAATTTCTTATTATTAGTAAAAAGAAAAAAAATTACTCCCAATTTTACTTTGTTTTACGTTCAATGGAATTTACTTTTAATATATGCGAAAGAATTGTATGTATGCAAAAAAAGGTCTCGGTGGATTTGTGTGTGGTCCTTATTTGAATCTTAGAATTTGCTTAAATTTAAGAACTCAGAAATGATGTAATTCGATCAATTTAAATGTAAGACATTTTGGAATTCGAGATTCTTGTTTTTCGTGATTGTTTTCGGCAATTAAAAATATTTTCGTTATTTTAAATGTAGGAAAAAAATTTCGAATTTTTGTTGAATATAAAAATGAAAAAAAATGGTGCCTATTTAAAAAACGTTTAAGATTTAAGACTTTCTTCATAGAAATAATCTTTTGTCCACTAAATGCAATGTAATTTTCCGGTTTCGGCAGCTATATTTAAGTTGCAAAATAAGATAATAGAATGTATGTTAAAACTGAAAAGCATTAAAAAGTGTATCATGTTGGAGAGTTTTTATTTTAAATATTATTGTAATTATAATTTGCTGAAATTACTTTCTTACATTTCAACTTTAAAGTTAATTTAATTAAAATTACTAACACCTACATACCTATCCTACCTTATACCATATAACGACCTACTTTACACCTATATACCTATCCCACTACTTTCCAACCGAGCAAGTCACGCCTACCCCGAAAGGGAAATGGCTTAATGGTATAATAATAACTCCCTAAAAATCTAAAACTGGATTGTGGTCTATTTCACATTATTTATATGAAAGTACACAAAAATTGAGATAGTTATGTGAGAATTCATTACACTCACAAAAGAACTATTAATTTTAAGTTTTCAAATGAACAATTAATTTAGCTCTAAAATTATAAAGAGGTGCATTCATTTTTAAGAAACATTTTTAAGTTTACAGTTTTTTTGTCTTGAACTAAAAAAATTCTAAATAATAATGTAGAACTAATGAAAATATAAATATATGAATATATATATATTTATATTTTCATTAGTTCTGACACTCATCTTTTCAATATTTTTTAATGTTACTTATTCCTTTATTAACTTTTCTATAATGACCTCAATACCCATTTACTATTAAAAATAATTATTGATTCATATATTAGCTACAAAATAATGAAATTTCAGAATTAAAAAAGAAAAATATCATTACAAATAATAAAATTGCCATTTTACACTCTTATGAGTGAAAAATTTAAATCTCGTGAAAAATCTTTTTATATTAAAATTTATAAATAATTTACTAAGATTATTTTCTTACATTTCAGCTTTAAAATTGATTCCAGGTAATTCTCCTATTTAATATTGAAATTAATATACCCTGCCTCTGTCAATCACATAAATTTTAAAATAGAAATTATGTACCCTGTTTCTTCGTTTTCCTATTGACAACATTGAAATTAAGCATTTTTCCCTGTACACAGTTTAATCAAACCTCATTTGTGATCTATTTCAGATCATTCCTATGAAAGTACATAAAAATTGTGATATTTATAAGAATTAATTACATTCGATTGATTATTTATTTATTTATATACCGTGCCAATCTTATTCTCAATCACAGACTGAAGTATAATAAACATTAAACGAATTTATAATTTTCAAGCATAAGAAGAATAAGAAGTAGATAAAAGTAGATTTTCACAGAAAAAACTGGGGTTTCTATTAGAACCAATTTTTGATTCCAAAGGAGCTGCAACAAAAAGGAACCTCTCTTGCTGAAAAGGAACCCAAAATGATAAATGGTTTCTAAATGAACCCAAGTGTGGATTCAAATGGTTCTAATAGAGCCTTTTTCTCACTTCTGCCTTGACTCACTTCAAAGATTGCACAAGTTAATGATGCAGATTATGCTTTATAATTGGAATTAAATAATATTGCACTGGAAAAAATTTAATGAAGAAACTAAAATCATAGACATTAGTCATTCTTGAAAGGAAGATATTGCACATGAAATGTGACAGTTTTTAAGGTTATGTTGCAAATCCGAAGTTTTCCACTGCGCATGCCCAAAAAGCGCGGGGCTATTCAAAATGATATAATATACACTTGCAATATTAGGTTAATATAAAATTTTTTCAAGAAGCTAGGTATTTCTATAATTCAATTTAATTTGTTTTACATAAGAATGAAAAAAATTTGTTAACATTTATCTGTATGACTGTTCATAGTATTTATTGATTTCAAATAGACCCGCGCTTCTCGGCACATGCGCAGTTGAAAACGTCGGCAAACGCCGATGGCCATCTATCGGATATGAACAAACTAAAAAGGAACCCTAAATAAGAGTTCCTTTAGAGCCTGAGTTCTAAATGATCCCAAGTTTCACTTGAGCCGCAGCATTACTGATCCCTCAGTTTTTTCTGTGTTACAATGAAATAAAAAAATTCCCGGTCCTAAATGAAATTCTCGGGTTTATCACGGTTTCTCCTAGTTAAAAAAAATTCCCGAGTTTTTCCCAGTCTGATCGACACTGATATTATTTATTCCTATATTGATTTTTCTGTAATACTTTAATACCCATTTTCTATTTAAAATAATTACTAATTTATATATTAGCTACCAAATAATGAAATTTCAGAATTAAAACAGAAAAATATCATTACAAATAATAAAATTGCTATTTTACACTCTCATGAGTAAAATAATTTTTTATTTGAAATAAAAAATTATTTATAAATTTTTATATAATTACTTTATAAATTATTTATAAATTATTTTAAACAATAACGATAATAAAACAATAAACCCATTTCTGTAACAGGCTATATGTATAGTGTGAGGCTTTCTCTCCTGTAAATCATTATTTATTTATTTATGAAGTATAGATATACAAGTCATTAAAGGTTTTATGGAGTGTTTATAAGAAATAACAAAGCTGTGATATTCATAATTTCGTATACATTCTATTTTCCTTGATAAAATATTATAAATATTAAATATTTAATTCAATGAAAATTTAAGAAAGTATTATAATGCAAAAAAGTTTGAAATCTTTTTTTAAAAAAGTCTTAAAACCTTGAAAATGGTTTAAAATATGAATATCGACTATTATACTTCCATATTTTTCATGCTTCTTTAAGAAAATATCACTAAAAGAAATGATGATTATTTTACAGAATTAAAAATACATATAATTTATTATCATTCTAAATTCACAATATTTAAAATCAATTAAAAAATGAAATACAAAATTTGAAAATTGAAAACCACTTGAAGCTTGAGAATGATATACATTATATCAATCTAACCTCAAGTTTTCTTATATAATATATTTCTTATATTACAAAATTGAAAACCTGTAGTAACTTATACTAGGGTAAGAGCACCAGTTATTGGCACCTTAAGAGGAAATTTAGACTTTAGGAAATAAATAAACACATAAAATATTGAATTCTGAAATAGTGATAATCATACCGGCACTCCAAATTTTATGCAGAACACACTGGAATATTGAATTATTATTCAAAGATGAAAAAAACTTGAAAAATTATTAAAAATAAGCATGTAGTCCCAAAATTTTAGTGCTTGGCACTGCTAACCCCAGTTATTGGCACCCCTCGTCACCAGTGATTGGCACTACACTCACATAACCTCTTCAAACTTCTGTAATTGCGTTAAAACATTGATAAAAACAAATTGTGCAACTGAAAATATGAAATAAATTTTCTATTAATAATTCTAAATTTAGTATTTTATAAATTTTGTTTTTGGACAAGCCAATATCTTTGACAGCAGCTATAAAGCCTAGCCATGACACATATGTATTCTTCGGCTTATGTTTTTCTTTCCTCAGAGATACTCTCTGACGGGCAATAATATGGCAATAAATAAAATAAAAACCATAAATGTTACTCATTTTCTACTTTAAACTAGAAAAATAAATAAACAAATTCAAACATGGATAAATAAATATAGTCAAAATAAATCGCCCACCGATTAAATAAAAACTTTGGCTATTTTATAATGACATGAATTCCTGCGTAACACTTAAAACATTGTACGACAATATTATTAAACACAATATGTATAAAGATAATAAAATTCCATTTATAATTTAAATGAAACCAATATTTACCTATACCTCGAGGCCTAAAAAGAATAATAAATTATCTGAACAGAACTTTGGAGGTTACGATTACCGGTATATCCGGTGTATAAATGACAGCTTCATTTATTATAATTGCTAGCTAATTTTTCGTATACCTAGTAACGACTTTTGTTGTTCCGGCACTTTTAACACTTCATTTTATCAGAAATACGTGAAACGGCTCATGTCAACACAAGGTCTTGAGATTACATAACCTTACTTTTTTCCGGCGAGGCAGGGGTGCCAATGAATGAAATCATTCCCGAATTGCATGGTCTGGTCATTGGCACTGGGGTGCCAACGACTAGAGACCATACTTTTTATATTAATTTCCATTGGCACCCCCCCTAAAATTAATAAATAAATTATTGCCGAGGTTCATTCCTTATTTTGATTATATTGCAAGTATTTCTTTTCAATATTCACAAAAATTGGAACAGATTTACTTGTTCACAACGTTGTTTGAACAAAATTAAAAAATGTTGTCAGCTAAACATTTTCTTTAGAAAACCGGATAAATTCTTGGCACCCTAAGAACTGAAGTGAATTCATTATTTTATAACTAAATTTGACATTATTTTGTATGAATTATATATGTCGGTACACGCAGAAATAATGGTAGAATAAAAATAATACCAGCAAAATACGATAAATGTTTGCATTTTCTTAAAATTTAACAAAAATGAGAGAGGGTGCCAATAACTGGCGCAGTGCCAACCACTAGTGCTCTTACCCTATATTCCCTATAGATCCTATACTAGAAAAGATTCTATAATAATACCTGAAAAACATAATCATCATCTTTTAAAACTTTGTTAGCTTTTTTGAGGTTGTCAAGCTTTGTTTGTAAACAAAAGTCGACTCTAACCTCCAAATCCTCCAATTCTTCATATCTGAAAAAGCTGACAAATCTTGAAAATAGCCCGGTCGCCGAGAATGAGAAATTTCAAGTTAAGAGTCGTGCATTCTCGGCAATCCTCGGCGTCAACGCCGAACCCATCTTCGTGGCCGCCACCGAAATCAAACGAAAGAGCACGAAGGAGACAGTGAAATCATCCCAGCCGACAAATTTTCGTTGCCGCGGAGCGTGGAATCAAGTGACGGAGTGGGGACACACCGACACGCGGCGTTTACGTGTGTCGCTCCCACACGGGAGTCGTGGTGGGGGCCGCCAGCTCTCACGATCTGTGAACACTGCCTTGTGCGGTGTTCATCGCGCCAGAGATGCTATGCTATAGTGTAGACGAGAAGACTATACCTAAATTCATAATGTGAGTATCGTTTCCACGTTACAAAAATGGAATGCGTATACACGTTACAAGTTGAACTCGTGATACGACGTATCGCAATTTCAGAAAAAAATTTGAAATTAAGAGAAGGCAACTTATAAATTAATATTTGCTCTTTTTTCTGCTTGATTGTCATCATACTTCTATAAATGTTTCGTTAGTCACTTATGTTATTAAATTTATCAGAAAGATGATGCAATAGTGATTAAACTTGTGATAAAAATATTCAAAAGTCAAAAGTTTTCACGGTTGTATTATTTTAATTTTGCAGTCAGGGAAACATAAGTAATAATATGTGGCATTCGTCCACATTTATTTCACAAAGTAAATGTGATTAAAGTTTCAAAACGAAACAACCTTTGATGAATTTGAATCCGTTTTATTATGGCCGCACTTTTTTGGGAACTGATTTGTTTGATTATTTTCTAATTTTTGTGACGTTTTTAGGATTATCGATCAGCTGTGCAATTATTTTGTAAGACAAGCATTTGCCGTTCCAATCATCAAAAATACTATTAAAAATAAGAAATTCCATTTTCCAATAAGAATCTACAAAATATGAAAAAAGTAGCCAACAAGAAGTGTTCATCATGAAAAGATCTACAAATCTGTTGTAATTCATTTGTTATAGGACAAAATTTTTAATTGAAATTTCGGAAAACCAGCACAAGATTTTAAAGCAATGAAAAAATGAAAGTTGTTCACTCAGAAGAGATTTACAAATTTATGAAGAATAATTTTTTGCTAGGACACATAGTTTTTGTTTTAATCATAAGAAATGACATTACAAATAAACAAATTAAATTTTAGGAAAAAAGACATAAGGTTCAATAAAATCTTTAATAACGAAATTGTTTGCCTAAACTAGTTCTTGAAATTTTCTTATGCCCTTTTTTTCTCACGAAAGACGTGTCACTCAAAATGAAATAGTTAAATTTTAAGGTGAAGAAAATTAATATTTTAACAATACGCAAAGAATGTTCAATCAGTTAGTTCAATTCTGAACCAAAAAGACAATTTTTTAACCAAAGAAGAACATAATTCTACTATGAAAGATAAATTTAAAAAAAATAATGTCCAACAATATACATGAATTTTCATAAAAAAAGATAAATTATCAACCAAAAGTGGAGCAGTTGAATCTCCAGTTAAAAATTAATTTAATTTAAATTAATTTATTTTTAGTTTTAATTAAATTTAATTTAATTTAAAAAAATACATGTTTTCAACAGAATACCAGAACTTTCAACAAAGTATTCAAACTTTAAACTAAAAAAGATACATTTTCAACTAAAAACGGAATACTTAAATTTCCAGTTAACAAATCAATTTTATTCCAAATAGTTGAATTTACAATCATATTTTCGAACTTCAAACTAAGAAACAATAATTTTCAACAAAAAATGGAATAGTCTAATTTGCCAATAAAAAAACTAATCTTCTACAAAGAAAAAAAAAGAATTTTCTAGAACTATATGAATTTCAATTTGAAGATGGAAATTTCAAACCGAAAATGGTATAGATAAAGTTTCATTCAAAGTCCTTGATTTTCTACAACAAAGACAGGAACAAATTTTTAACAAAATAGCTAAATTATTAACCAAAGAAGTTAAGTGAAGAAAAAGACGACTTTTCAACCAACAGTATTAATTATCTAGAAGAAAGAACATATTTTGAATAAATTGCATAAAATTTCAACCAAGTTGTTAAATTTTCGAGTGAAAAAAATAAATTGTCAACGAAGTATGAAATAATTAAATTTCCATTTTGAGATGTTCATTCTGGAAAAATTCTACGAGTGCGAGGAGAAAAATTGAAAACGTTATATTCTCATTATTCAGTTTTGAAAACATCGCTTTTAAAGGTGAAAATTTTGAACGTTTTGATTTCAAATAGTGGTTCATGTCTCAATATTTTTTATAAGTGATAGTTTTAATATTCTATTACACTTACCTTGATTTTGCATCATGCATTTCGATTCCTGCAGGAATTCCGTGAATGCGAGGAGGAGGCTAATCGCACTAATCTTCATTTTTCTGACAGAGAAACGAAGGATTGGACTGAATTCAGAAATTGTTTTTGTGAAATTACTTGATATGTGCCTGATATTTATACCGACTTATATGACTTCCAAATGACGTGTTTCGTTTGATCCATAAAATAACTAGGGTGTAAGGAGAATGATTGTTGGTCTCACACCGCGAACTGTTTCGTATTTGCTAGATTTAAGACCGGTGACGCTTGCAGACAATTCAAACATTCCCACATGTGCAAACACTAAAATTACTGTACTTTTTCCTATTTATTCTTCTCTAATGTAGAAAAATGCGAACATAGATAGGAAAATCAACATGCCTTCAAAAAAAGCTGGCCTGGGGTCCAACTGAATTCAAAATAGCGGCTAGCCCACGATATTGTTACCCCCTTCAGGGTTAGGTGGGACCTGAAGTCTTTTAGTGCTTACAAGTCTCCTGGTCCAAATGACATGTATCCGGTCTACTTACGGAAGGCTGGCGAGATCATCATAGGGTCGCGCGTGAGACTTGCTAGGGATAGTCTGACGCCGAAATATGTTCTAATAGCATTGAGAGGAACGAGAGTAGTCTTTATTCTAAAGCAGGAATGATCGGTTAGACATCACCCCAAGATTCCCGTCCCATCAGCCTCACATCTTTCCTACTCGAAAGAGTGGAAAGATTTGTGGATAGATGAGGAGGTGAAAAGCAAAAGCGCACAAGTCGAAAAATGGAGAAAATTGAGTTAGAATTATGTGTTATAACTTTCCTATCGATTATATTTCCTAGAATAGTCAAGATCGAGCTAAAAATCATCAGAGGTTTTTCTTTGTGATTTTTTGCTCAATTTTGACTATTTCAAGAGATATAATTGACGGGAAAGATCCGAAAGATAATTCCAAGTCAATTTTCTTTATTTTTTGGCTTGTGCGCTCTTGCTTCTTAACTCCTCAGACATTTTCGTGATAAGTTCTTATCAAGTCGGTCATTTAATGAAGAGCAACAAGCCTATAGGACTGATGACTCGACCGAGACAGCCCGAATCGATGCAGTAAACCTAATCAAAGGACAACAAAGACAGAAAAGCCTCGCGATCGGAACTTTCATCGATATCAAAGGAGCCTTCAACTACACCGCTAGAGAACTGATCAGGGTAACCATGACTGAACATGGTGTGCCTATTGAAATCGTGGAATGAACCTGCCACTTTTTGGCCAACAGGAACCTAATAACGACTAAGGGAGATACCACATTATGTGGAATCATTGGCTTGGGATGTCCGCACGGAGGCGTTTTATAGCCCCTGCTGTGGTGATTGGGTGTGGATGAACTGCTTTATCTGCTCAAGAGTCATGGCTACCTCGTTACAATCTGAACGATATACTGGTTATCGTGCGCGGCGAGCATCTGGACGCGCTGTTTGGAGTAGTGTAGCAAGTACTGGGGATAGTGAATTCTTGGTGCAAGAAGACTGGACTATCGGTCAATCCGAGTAAGACGGACGCGGTTATATTCACCACGCTCTTATTGAAAAAACACCTAGAAAACAAGTGAAAAAAGCTGGTAGCAACTCTGTGGCTCTGTAGGAGAGCTTTGGGGAAAAGCTGGGGCTTGGAGCCAGAGACACTCATTTGGATCTACACAGCGATCCTGCGACCCAGGCCAACCTATGAGGCGGTGTAACTGTGTGGCGGAGCAAAGTCAAACTGTCCACTGTGAAATCTCGATTGAAGAGAATCAGGGGACTAATTCTAAGAGATGTCACTAGTGCAAGAGAAGACTTCACTGGATCCGAGCCAGTTATAGGCATTTCCGGTAGGTTAGTCACTGAAGAAATCAACAGTTGGGTGACCCAGAAACATCAGAATAAGTGGGGATTGGCCACTAGCTTCAGGTAGGCCAAAACACTCTTGGGTTGGAAGCTAACCTCTACCCGAGCAAAGGAAATACTCAAGCTCGGGAGAAACACAGTCAAAGTCCTAAAAAAAATGATTGTAGGACATGCAAACCTCGAGTATCACAGACATAAGATAGGGCCCGCAGAAAGCCCCCTTCGTCGTCTGTGCGAAAAAGATGATGAGACGGCTATTCATACCTTTTGTCACTGCCCCGTGATTGCGGGAAAACGTCTAACACTCACGGGCAGTGACAGCATCAGTGAGTCAATAATATCGGTCAATAGCGGACTTAACCCAGAAAATATTAATAATAATAATACTGTATCGATGGACATACCATATAAACAGAGATGTAATGCTCTTTAATTTTTTGGCGAAGAAAAGTGGGCCAAGTGTAAGAAGAGAACATCATCGACTCTTCATTCTTAAGAACCCAGAACTAGCCATAAGAATGAATAAGCAGAATCTAACAGATCATAAAACGCTCCATATCTGTAAACAGATTGCTGCCAGCTGTTGAAATAGCTGCCATCAGAATGAAAGTGGAGCAGCAGCTTCCTATTTAGGAACCTACCTTGGAAAATGTGGACAACGAACACCTGATTGAAGCTGAAGGCATAGGTGCTAGGGATGATGAACATCAAGTACAGGATCCACTAGAACCATATCCGGGCATCGATCTGAATAGCGGAATCACAGAAAAACTAAAGCACCTTGAAAGGAATTTTAGTCAGGCTTTACTAGAGTTATGACATGTAGAACCAAAAAAGAGGCGTTTGGGGTGCAAACTCTTGTATACTGTGCAGCTGTGAAAACCGTTCGAACGTTGAACCGCAGAACTAGGCCTACAAATGTAGTCTTTGCTCCAAGAAGGAAGCGAGATCCACGATGGAAGATCAGATTGGATATGGATGCTGGAACCAGAAAGCTGATACACCATGTTGCTGAAATCACCCACCCTGGGTACATCGATACATTGACACCAG
>CAKNXH010000730.1:295759-337256 GCA_932178445.1 Andricus quercusramuli | reverse complement strand
AATTCAATTGGAAGATGGTGAATTTTGTTGGTATACTGTTTTTTAGAAGAACTCATCTATATAGTTGGTTTGTTCTATTGCTGTATGTTCTTTTCACCACGTTGTATGATTAGCTGATGCTAATTGTTATTGAATATAGGTAATAATTTAATCAGAAGATGGTGAATTTGGTTGGAATACTGGTCCACGAAAGAACCGATCTGTATAGTTGGTTTGTCCTAGTGTTGTATGTTCTTCCAACCATGTTGTATGATTAGCCGATGTTAATTGATGTTGTCCAGGTAAGACTTTATATAGAAGATGTTGAATTTTGTTGACGTACTGATTCACAAAAGAATCCATCTCTTTAGTTGGTTTGTTCCATTGTTGTATCTTTTCCCAACCGTGTTGTATGATTAGCTGCTGTTAATTGATATTGATTAGGTAAGAATTTAATCAGAAGATGGTGAACTTTGTGGGTATCTGGTTCACAAAAGAACACATCTGTATAGTTGGTTTGTTCTATTGTTGTATGTTCTTCTCACCACGTTGCATGATTAGCTGATGTTAATCGACATTGAATACAGGTAACAATTAAATCAGAAGATGGTGAATTTTGTTGGAATACTGGTCCACGAAAGAACCCATCTGTATAGTTGGTTTGTTCTATTGTTGTGTTTTCTTTCAACCATGTTGTATGATTAGCTGATGTTACTTGATGTTGTCCAGGTAAGAATTTAATTAGAAGATGTTGAATTTTGTTGACATACTGATGCACAAAAGAATCTATCTCTTTAGTTGATTTGTTCCATTGTTGTATCTTTTCCCAACCATGTGCAGATAAAATAAAGCGTATCTGCAGTTTGTATACGAAATCTGTCATGTTTATGAATCTTTGAAATGGGACTCAAAAAGCCCTAATTTTTTTGGTTCGTTGTATATTGTCTTCCGTCCTTGGTGTATGATTAGTTGATGCTAATGAATATTGATTAGGTAAAAATTCAATTAGAAGATTGTGAATTTTGTTGATATACTGGTCCACAAAAGAACCCACCTGTAAGTTGGTTTGTTCCATTATTGTATCTTCTCTCAACCGTGTTGTATGATTAGCTGATGTTGATTGACGTTGACCAGGTAAGAATTTAATTTGGAGATATTGAATTTTGTTGGTATACTGTTTCAGAAAAGAATCCATCTGTATAGTTGGTTTGTTCTATTGTTGTATGTTCTCTGAACCATGTTGTATGATTAGCAGATGTTAATTGATGTTGATTATGAGTAACAATTCAATCAGAAGGTGGTGAATTTTGTTGGTATACTGGTTCGAAAAATAACCCATCTGTATAGTTGGTTTGTTCCATTGTTGTATCTTCTTCTAACGGTATTGTATGATTAGCTGATGTTAATTAATGTCGATCAGATAAGAATATAATTATACGATATTGTATTTTATTAGTATACTGGTCCACAAAATAACCAGTCTGTATAGTTTATTCGATTGTTGTATCTTCTTCCAAACGTGTTCTAGGATGAGCTGACGTTAATTGATGCCTATTGAATAAAAATTCAATTAGAATTACTATTCCAAACCTAAAATAATTTAAACTAACTCAGAATTAACCTAAGCTAACGAGTAAACCAACAAATTTCCACATCTTCTAAGTAAATTCTTATTTGATCCTCATCAACTGACATTAGCTAAAAATCCTTAAAGTTCATACAATAATTTTTAGGTTTTACTTTCAACAACAGCTCATCATAAAACATCCTCAATAGTGAGAATACCTGTGAAAATATTCAATGCGTAAGAGAAACCAACATATTAAGTTTCAGCTCCCCCATATTCAAGAATCTTCCCACTTTTCACCTTTTTTCGTTTTTTGTACTTGAATTCGAACTGAATCAATAGAAACCAATAAGAAACTGTTGGAAACCTTTTTCAGTGTTATGAACAAATTATAGTGTTCAAAAAAATAGACTGAAAAAATATTTCCGGAAATAAAATAATTATGAAGATACCACTGTTTTAAATAAGCAGGTTGCAAACATGAAAAACCAAGTCATATAACAAACAACTGAAAATTAATTGAACGTTCTCATATTTTGGTTAAAAACTGAATTATTTTGTTGAAAATTGAACAACTTTGTTAAAAAGTCACTCCTTTTGATTGGAAACACAACTATTTCCGCAGAAAATTTAACTGTTTGGTTGAAAATGAACTTCAGTTGAAAAATCATAATCTGGGATGTGAAAATGAACAATTTGGTTTATGTTTTTTCTCGTTCTTGACTGGAAAATCTTTTTTGGTTGCAAATTCCACTATTTTTATCAAAATAATTCTTTTTGGTTTGAAAATTCATCTCTTTAGGCAGGAAATGCTCAAAAATGTTCGGTCGAAAATTAATCTGTTTTGGTTGGGGATTCATATATGTCTTTAATTAAAAATTCGTCGTTTTTGAATGAATATAACGGTTTTCAATTTATATTTCAAATATTCTTGGTAAAATATCGCATCTTATAATTTAGGGTAGGAATTCATTTTTTTTTTTTTTTTTTTAAATTCATCTACTTGCTGAAGAGCTAAATGACTTTTTTTCAAAATAAATTCTTTATTGAAGATTCATTCATTTCATTGAAAAATTTATCTGCTTATCTGAAAACCTACCTTTTTTCAAAAATTCAATTATTTGATTAAAAATAACTTTTTTGATCAAAATTCACATTCTTGGGCAGAAAATTGAACTGTTCTGAAGAAAATTCATTTTTCTGTCTTAAAAATTTGACAAATTGGAAGAAAATCCAACCAGTTTGTTCGAAATTTAAAATTTTTTGTTAAAATCATTCTTTTGATTGATTTTCAAACTATTTTCGAAGAAAATTGGTCTGTTTGGACAGAAAATTCATCTTTCATGGTAGAAAAATTTCTTTTTTTGTTTTAATTCATCTTTCTTGTAGAAAATGACATTTTTCGGTTGAAAAGATAACTATCTGTTTGAAAAATTCGTCCTTTTGGCTTGAAAATTCAACTATCTGGTTACAAATGTACCTACTTTCATGAAAATTCATCTCTTTTGATTGATAGTTCAACTTTCTTATTGAAAATAACTTTTCTTTCCGATTCATATTTTTGGATAGGAAATTGAACTGTTTCAGAAAAAATTCGTTCCTTGGCTGTGAAGTCTGAAATTAACAAAAACTTGTTTCATTTGTAAAACCGAGAAAAAATTGAAAGAACCGGGAACATTTTTAGACAATAGATGTAGCGAAAATATGATTACGTCATATGGAAAAAGCTCAATGACTGAGACAAATTTTTGCTAACCAGAAAAAAACCGGGAATTTTTTCCGGCGGGAAATTCAATTTCGAAGGAAGCGAATATATATTTTTTGTAGATTTTATATAAATTTCTATACTAGATTCTGAAAATACCTTACGTAAAATTTTGCAGAGTCCAATTGCATAAAAAAGTTGATAGACTCTTTAACCTTTTACTAGAGTTACAAATTGCCCATCAGAAAAATTTTTAAATTACCGTATCAAATTTACGATTGGATGTTTGAAGCATGAGAGGACGCGTTGGACTTGTTATTTCCGGATATTTGAACCGCATTCACTGGTAAATAGGTCATAATAAAGGAATCAAATTTCATCGATATAAAAAAAATGTCTTATGAGCCTTATAAGGCTTATCAAAATGAAATAAAATTTAACATTAAATAAAAAATTACTCACTTTTAACAAAAATTCATTCCACTAATTATAAATTCTATCTGAAAAAGTGGTGTAATATCTTGAAAATGTCGCAATCATTTCAATTTTTGAAACTTAAATCTAAAATTAATCTCTTTTAGGGATTTTCAAGGTGTGGTGTCGAATTTATTAAGAAATTGACAAAAAGGCCCACTGATCATTGCAAAAAATATGAGAAGAGAAGCAAACATAAATAATGGAAGTTGAAATAAAATAATGTTAAAAAAAGGTCATAATTGTTTATTTAAAAAACTATTCATGGAAAACTTCACAATTCTCTTTGTCACATTTTTATGGAAATTATTTTATTTTTAAATAATACGTACAATCTTTTTTAGTTGTCATTATTCGAATTAAACAATTTGCTTGACAACATAAAATAAAAAGTTTTGTCGAAAACGTAAAATTGCTAACAATTTTAGGGCTTGTTGGTTTTTCTTTCCACAAGAAATTATCATTTTTAGACTAAAATCATCACCAGAAATCGGTATTTTCAGTGAAAACTCACTCGATTGAAAAAAAGGCTTAAGAGTGGCCATTAAATTTCGAAGAAGATTTACAATCTGGAACAATTTTATGTTAGGTGATGTCAGTGATTGTTCTAAAAAATTTACATTTTTAGTTTTTTATTATACAATTTTCCAGATCATCATTCAGTCAAAAAATTCACAATTTTTCGTTTTGTTATTTTATTTCAGTATTTTTTTTTTAAGTAATGATTGTTTAGATGCTTTCCAGGGAGTGTGAAATATTTTTGGAAATCAAAGAATTACAGATAAATTAAAAATAATCACTTTTTAACCAAGAAAATGGGAATTTTCATCAAAATAGTTAAATTTTCAACCAAAGTGATAAATCTTCAATAAAAAACATGAATTCTCAACAAAAATGGTGATAGCCTAATTTTCAAACCAAATAGAGAAATTTCTGAGAAAAATTTGAATATGCGACTCAGAAATATGCATTTTCCATCAAAATAATTTAATTTTCAATTCAAAAAAGACGGAAGTTAATTTTCAAATAAAAAAGATCAATGCAAACACGGAATACCTACATTTTCAGAGAGAAAAAATTAATTTTCAAAGAAAAAAATTAATTTTAAACAAAATTGTTAAATTTTCAAGCAAGGCAATTATTTTCCGAATGATATAATACATCTTCAACAAACTAACAAAACTTTTAACCGAATAGTTGAGTTCTCAACCCAAAATTTGAATTTTCTACCAAAAAAATACAAATTTTCGAAAAAATAGATGAATTTTCAACCAAACAGATGTGTTTTCAAACGAGAAGATTATATCTCATTACAAAAGGTACATTTTTATTGAAAAATATAATACTTAAATTTACAGTCAAAGACATTAATTTTCAATTAAAAAAAAAACTAATTTCCAGCTAAAGAAATAAATTTTCAACCAAAAAGATTGACTTTCTACCAAAGAAAATAAATTTCTGACCAAATGAAAGAATATTCAAACAAATTTTGAAATTAAAATTTTTAAACCCTGTATTTAAATTCTGAACCGAAGAAATAAATTTTTAACCAAAAAGATTAATTTTCTACCAAAAATGATTAATTCATAACAAAATGCATGAATTTTCAACAGAATTTGGAATTTTTGAAGAAATTTTCAAGTAAGTAGTTAAATTTTTCACTAAACAAATGAATTTCAAGCTAAATCTTGAATTAGTTACCAGGAAGATTAATATTCTACATGAAAAAACAAAGTTTCAGCAAAGTACAGAAATATTCAACAAGGAAATATTTTTCAATCAATAATGAAAAAGAATCTCATCCAAATGTTATATTTTCAAGGCAAAAGACGAATTTGTGACTAAGAAGTTGAATTTACAACTCAAAAAAATCCATTTTCGAACAGAAAGAATAATTTTATACCAAAAAGTATTAATTTTAAACAAAATAAATTAATTTTCAACGAAATTTTTAATTTCCAAAGAAATATGCAACCTAAGCGTTAAATTTTCCACCATAAAGATTAATTTTCTACAATAACAGATTAATTTTCACAAAAAGACATGAATTTTTTGGCTAATTTTCAATTTTCAAAGACATTTTTCTATTTGCTAGTTGAATTTTTAACTAGAGAAATAAATTTTCAATCAAAAGACTAAACTAGCCACCAAGAAGATTAATATTCTACCAGAAAAAAAGTTTCAACAAAATACAAAAATTTTCAATCAAATAGTTGAATTTTCAATTGCAGAAAATAAAGATTTGGTCAAGCATGGAACAGTCAAATATTCAGTTAAAATAAGTTAAATCACAACAACAAATTTTAATAAAATACTTGAATTTTGAACCAAAGAAAATTTTTTTAGTCGCTATTCACGAATAGCGAAAATATTGAAAACTTAATCAAACCGTTATATTGGGACAAACATTTTGAAAACAATGAAAAATTAACAGAAACAGAATGATTCGAGCCAGAACTCATTGAAACACCCTGTAATTTACAGATGTTACGGTTTTTCTTTCTAAGATATATTCATTTTGAAAAATAATAATTTTCAATAAAACAATAAGGATGGTGAGTTTTCTTTTGATGTAAAAATATTATTCTGACTGTTTCTTAACAATAAAGTTACATGTGCTCACATCAGATATAAATTAAAATACTGCTGTATGCTTCTGTTTTGATTAGATGAAACGTAACATCATAGATCTTGAATTTTTCTCAGTTTCATCATGAACATTAATTTCACATTTTCCTTACTCTTGGACATTAAGAATAAAATTTTGATATCAAAATAAACAAAATGTCAGAAAATGAACACACTTCATACACTTCATATCTTTTTTGTATTTACTCATATTTTATCCGCACAGAGTTGGCCGCTAGATAAGGCACTTAAGCGGGAAGCACACACTTTTGCCCAGCGGATAATGCATGGCGCACAATCGGTTGAAAATTCAATTCTCCACAAAAATATATCTAGTGTCTTGAAGATTAAAAAAATAATTGGTTTGGCATACTTAAATGTTTCTGGTGAAAGATTAAATTTTTTCTCTGAAAATACGTCCTATAAGTTGAAAATTCATCTTCGTAGTGAAAAATCACGCTTTTTCCCCTGTTATTTGAGCAAAACTTGAAACCAGGGAAGTTCAATTCCTTAAAACACTTCTCTCAATCTAAAATTGGGTCAATGTTTAGATGACTGGACTTCAAATTTTTTTTGTGTGCATTCATGTTTTATCTGCACCGAGTTGGCTGCTAGATAAGGCACTTAAGCGGGAAGCACACACTTTTGCGCAGCGCATAATGCATGGCGCAGAAAGCGACGAATAGTTCGTAACTTTGATCTTTCATGCATTCTATACTCTTATTGTGCAATCTTCAGCCGCTTGTAGCAGACGATTTTCAATTTTCTGTCTTATAATCAAAGACAGTCGATTAAGTTATTTCACATAAAATCACTTACTTTTATGATTATCAGAATAATTGTCCACGAAAAACACCGTTTTCACAATTCTCACGTCAAAACTTCACAGTTTGAGGTTAGAAAACGCTGGTCGACGCCATCTGACGCTAGCCCGTCGAAGCTCCGTGCATAAGAAGCAACTTTCCAGATCCGTGTGCGTTAAAGCGTGTTTTGTTGTTGCGTTATGCTTTGCGCTTATTCGCTATGCAAAAGTGTGTGCTTCCCGCTTTGAGGCAGCTATGTTTTTGATGGTTCGAGGCATGTTACGAAATCACAGTAAATAATATAAAAGCGGCGCTTCCAGTTTTACGACAAATGCGGTATTGTTGTGACGCTGAATTTACACAAAATCGATAAAAATATAGAGCATGGGACATCATCGTCCAGACAAGGTTCTATATCTCTCAAATATCAAGAAATAGCAATTGCCCCGAATCGCTTTTGTCACATGGTAGTTGTCTATAAAAAGGGATAATTTGAATAAATAAGATCATTCTATTTTTATATCGCTACTACATTAATATTATACATTTCTAGCACAAGTATATCCTATATTCAAAAATTGGTTTGAAGATGTATCTTCAAAATTTTGGAATAATTCTTTTTGAAAACCTGATAAGCTTTTCATAAATTTTTCAACTAAAACTATCAAGTTACCTGATAAATTTTCAAAAATAGTATGCAGGTTTTATGCTAATGATTTTCACAGTAAATTCGTGTTTTTCCAGAATAACTGTTATAAAACATCATAAGGTTTCAAAGAAGACTTAAGATTTCTAAAAATGTTGAGTTGCGTTAGTTGTTTTTACCGGTAATAGTTTTGAACGAAAATCATTAGATTTTGATAGTTAATAATTTTTTAATAGCTTTAGGTGACTTCGGCTTTAACACAAGAATTGAAATTAAAAAAAAATTATTACAGTTCGAAGCCCAAAGAAGATTTTAAATTTTATAACATTTAGGGTTTATATGTATTAACTTCTTTTCACAGAAAATCGGTTATTATGAACAAAAATGATAAAAATTCAAGAAATTAAATTCAGGATGAATCAAAAATTAAATTCATTTTCAGCGTCAAATATTTAAATTTAACTATGGACTTCTTAGGAATTAGAATCAGCAACAAAAAACTAGAATCCAAAAAATAAATTTGGACTGAACATACTATCAAATGACTTCATTCAAATTTTAAGAATAAATCAAATTTGCTTAATTTATAAAATGACTTCATTCAAATTTTAAGAATAAATCAAATTTGCTTCATTTCATAATTAATTTTCTATTATGTTATGTTAGTGTTTTCCGTCTGAAATTCTGAATGATTTCAATGAAAAATTATTAGATTTAAATATAAGGTTTTTTTGTTTAGAATAGTAAAATTGTGTTGAAATTTTTGTCGAAAATTAAAGTTTTTATTGAAAAAACATTCGATTTTAGAGAAGGTTTATGATTTTCCAACAATTTTGGATTAGGTTTAGTTCTGCATCAAAAATTGGTAGTTTCAAACAAAAATCTTCATAATTTCAGCAAGATTCAGAATCTTTCAAGAATTCTGGATTATCTTTGTGTTTTCCCTCGAAAATTTGTATTCTAATTTTTTAAATAATTTTTTCGAATATTTCAAAAAATATTCACAAGTCTTTCACAATTTTAGATTATTTCAACATTTTACACAGAAATTCGGTATTTTTAAGTAAATAATCATTAGATTTCAAAGTAGATTTACAATATCTAAAACGTTTTTAAAGACGGGTTTAAAGTTTTTTTTCAATTTACTTCAGAATAGCTCAAATTCCAAAGTCTGTCTATTTGAAAACAGTCCCAATTCTAAGAAGTATTTTTTGAAATTTGTTTCTAACTGAGAATTTATTTTTTCAACTGCGAATTCAACTATTCCATTTTGATAAAAAATAAAAATTTCTATTCGAAAATTAACTTTTTGGGTAGGAATTTATATTTTTTGGCTGGAAATTCAATTGTTTCTTGGAGAAATTGCTTTTTGGAAAAATCCTTTTTGGTTAAATCGCACTGTTTTTTCATACAAATCAAAATATTTTTTGGTGATAATATCAACTGTTATATTTTTCCTTGAGAATTAATATTTTTTTCACAAAATTCAACTATTTGGTTGAACTTTAAAAATGTTTTCTGAAAATCCATTTCTTCAAGATTTGTGATTCCCTTTGATAATTCAAACATTTTGATAAAAATTCAATTATTTCATTTAAAAATTTGACTATTTTGCTGGAAAAATCATCTTTTTTGTTGAACAACTCAACTTTCTTCTAAAAAATTCGTTTTTTTTGTAAGATTCGATTGTTTGGCTAGAAATGCTTGTCGTTGAATTTTTTTACTGGAAAATTCAAAAATTTGGTTCAAAAAATTGTCCCTTAATGTTGAAAATTCTACGATTTTATTAAAAAGTCTTATTTCTTTTAATTCATTAAAAAAATTGAAAAATTATTTAAAATCATATTTTTGGCTTAAAGATACAACTATTCGTATTAAAATACAACTTTTTTGCCTAAATTTAATTTTAATTTCTTTTAAAATTGGACTATTCGGTTGAAAATTCAACTGCATGTTTCAAAATTAAACTATTTTGTTCAAAATTTGTCCCTTTTTTTAAACTTTAACTATTCGATTGTAAATGCTCCAGTTACGCCTCACTTTTGTTTGTGAAAAATTCTACTTTTTTTCCTTAAAGAATCATCCTTTTTGTTCGAAAATTCAACTTTTTCCTGAAAAATCCTTTTTTTTTTTGCTGTAAGGTTCGATTATTTGGTTAGAAATGCTTGTGGTTGAATTTTTTTCACTGGAAAATTCGACCATTCCGTTAAAAAATTGTCTTTGAAGGTTGAAAATTTAACAATTTTAGTGAGGAGTCTCTGTTTTCAAATTTATTTAAAAAATTAAAAAATTATCGAAATTCGTATTTTTGGCTTGAAGATACAACTAATTGGTTGAAAATGTAGCTACTTTTGGTTGTCTGGCTTTTTTGTTTAAGAATTCGACCTGTGGGTTGAAAATTCTTCTTTGCAGATTGAAAATTCGACTATTTGATTCAAAATTCATTCTTTTTGTTGAAAAATCATCCCTTTCTCTTGAAAGTTCAACTATTTGGTTATAAATTCAACTGCTTCGTTTTGGTCATGAATTTTTTTAAAGAAAATTTGTCACTTTGGATTAATAAATTACCTATCTTGGTACACAATTTATCGTTTGAAAATTCAATTCTCTAAAAAATCTTTGTAGCGTCTTGAATATATGAAAAAAATGTCTTAAAAATATTTAAATGTTTCTGGTTGAATTTTAAACGGTTTTGTTTGAAAAAATACATGCAATTGGTTGAAAATTCATTTTCGAAGTGAAAAATCACCCTATTTTTCATGTAGCTTGAACTAAAATTGAACCCAGTTGAGTTAAGGCACTGAAGTGGGAAGCACACACTTTTGCACAGCGCATAATGCGTGACGCACAAGCGGTTGAAAATTCAATTCTCTTAAAAAAATTAATCAAGCGTCTTGAAGATTTTTTAGAAAATTTGTTCAAAATATCCAAATGTTTCTGGTTGAAGTTCAAACTTTTTCTGTTTGAAAATACGTCCAATTAGTTGAAAAGTCACCTTCGTAGTAAAAAATCACCCTATTTTTCGTGTAGCTTCAGCAAAAATTGAACCCAGGGTGGTTCAAGCCCCCAAGACACTGCACTCAATCTAAAATTGGGTCAATTCATAAATAGCTTGACATAAAATTTTTTGTTGTGCCTTCAAGTTTCATCTGCAGACTTGCCTGCTAGATAAGGCACTGAAGTGGGAAGCACACACTTTCGCGCAGCGCATAATGCATGACGCACAATCGGTTGAAAATTCAATTCTCTACAAAAATATACCTAGTAGCTTAAAGATTAAAAAAAAATTTGTTTAACATACTTAAATATTTCTGGCTGAGGATTAAATTTTATTTTTGTTGTTGAAAATACGTCCTATAATTTGAAAATTCATCTTCGTAGTGAAAAATCACCCTTTCTTTCCTTTTAGTTGAGCAAAAATTGAACCCAGGGGAGTTCAAGTCCCTAAGACACTACACTCAATCTAAAATTGGGTCAATTTATGAATAGCTTGACTTCAAATTTTTTTGTGTGTCTTCATGTTTCATCTGCATCGAGTTGCCCGCTAAATAAGGCACTGAAGTCGGAAGCACACACTTTTGCTCAGCGCATAATGCGTGACGCACAATCGGTTGAAAATTCAATTCTCTACAAAAATATTTCTAGTGTCTTGAAGATTTTTTAACAAATTTGTTGAAAATACTTAAATGTTTCTGGTTGAAGATTAAACTTTGTTTGTTTGAAAATACGTCCTATAAGTCGAAAATTCATCTTCGTGGTGAAAAATCACTTTTTCTTTTCGGTTATTTGAGCAAAACTTGAAACCAGAGAAGTTCAAGCCCTTAAGACACTTCTCTCAATCCAAAATTGGGTCAATTTTTAAATGGCTAGACCTCAAATCCTTTTTGTGTGCGTTCATGTTTTATCCGCACCAAGTTGGCAGTTAGATAGAGCAGTTAAGTGGGAAGCACACACTTTTGCACAGCGCATAATGCGTAACGCACGATCGGTTGAAAACTCAATTTTTGAAAAAAAAATTTTTGTGTAATATAGAAGATTTTTCAAGAAGTTTGATAAAAATATTTAAATTTTCCTGGCTGAAGTTTAAACTTTTTTTTTTTTTTTTTGAAAATTCGCCCAATTAGTTGAAAATTCTCCTTCGTAGTAAAAAGTCACTCTATTTTTCCTGTTAATTGAGCAAAAATTGAATCCAGGGTAGTTCACGCCTGAAGTGGGAAGCACACACTTTTGCACAGCGCATAATGCGTGACGCAAAATCGGTTGAAAAATCAATTCTTCAAGAAAAAAATTTTGTTGTGTCTTGAAGATTTTTCAAGAAGTTTGATAAAAATATTTAAATGCTCCTGGCTGGAGTTTAAACATAATACTTCCAATTAGTTAAAATTCATCTTTGTAAAAAAAATCACACTATTTTTCCTGTTACTTGAGCCAAAATTGAACCCAGGGGAGTTCAAGCCCCTAAGACGTTCACTCGATTTCATCGCTTTGTAGTTACTGTAAATAAGATTCCTTAAAACGTAGAAAGAAGAGACTGAAACTGAGTTTACAGGAAGAAAATCGCATTAGAATAAATCCATTTGTCAGAAATCATGCTAGAACACCATTTTAAATTGGTTTGTAATCTGCCCAGCTACTATCAGCGTGTAAGGATGTCGTCGAAATCGAATTCATTTTGGCTCTGCTTCAAATGTGGAGCTTTAACTGTGTTCACTAAACCGGATCTATCAGTGCTGCATGAAACTTCAACTGAGAGCATTAATGCTCTCAATTTTCTTCTCTTTTTTTGGCAATTCGCTTCCATTTCTATTTTCAACAATTATTCCAAATGTGGCTTTGCCAAAGAAGATCCTACATGGGCTATGAATTGCTAACATAAAAACTGTCTCTTCTGAAATACAAGAGCAATTCAAATTTCCATTACATTACCACAGTTACCAATTCTGCTGAAGATTTATCTCACTTTTTTAGGATTCTCATTTTTATGTACCTTGCTTTTGATTCATTTATTGGTAATTGCAAATTGGTGTCAAACATCCTCAAAATTCCTTTATAAAATGTTCAATTGAAGAGTAATTGAACAAATCATGATCAATATATTTGAGAAGATTCCTCAATAATTAGAGAACTACTGTATCTTAACAAGAGGAGAGATAGAAGAAATATTCAAATAGGATTGGTCGTGCGGTGGATGATGGGGATGTGGTGGTCGTGCGGTCGCCGGCGGTGATGTGTTGGTCGTGTGGTGGCCAGCGGTACTGGAAACTGGTTATCCAATATTATCGAATTATTGAACACGTTAGCTTGAATTTATGCAGTTTTTATAGCATACTAAACACCTTATTATAAAATACACTCCATGAAATTCGTTCTCATGTAAAATTTTTTAATGTTTCTGAACATTATTGATAAAAAAAATATTATTATGAATGTTTTTTAATATTAGGAAATAATTATCTTTTTCTCTCATATTTTGCTAACAGACTATGATTTTTGAACTTTTTCACACTTTCAGAGAGATAAAAAAAATGAAATTATAGACAAAAATTCAGAATATCTTAATTATTATTAAAACTTTGATTTTAAGGCAAGTTTTTGGTTTTGGCAGCTTCTAATAAAATTTGAGGAAGACTTTGAATTATTTAAAAAAATATTTTTAAGTTTTAGAAGTTTTGGAAAGATTCTAAAATAATTTATTTTAGTCATGTTATTTATTTCAAGATTTAAATTTTTAATCTTTTTAAGGACTTTGAAAATTTCCCAGATAATAATTTTTTTTGGCGATTCCACGGAATATTTAAATTTATATCTCATTTTGAGTTTTTTTTTTTTAGGAAAATATTTAAAAATATATTTAATAATTTCAAATGATTTTCTAAAATGTGGGAAAAGAATAAAGAAGATTGTAGAGAAAAAATTTTCAACTTTGCATGTACACAATCTTAGAGAAAAAGTTTAAGAGAAATTCACGAGTCTTGAAAAGATACAAAAATCATTTTTAACTTGAAAAGATTCCAAACAATTGAAAACAAAATTTAGATTTTTAATGATTTCAAATAAAAAATGTAGAAGCTTTTTAAGAATTTTGAAAGGTTTTACGAGAATGAAAAAGTTTTCTCCAGATTTTTTAGGTAACTTTAATTATTTTTATTTTGAAAAATTTGTTTTAAGAAAATATTTAAAAAGGTTTCGGAACATTGCAAAATATTCCCAATATTGTTAAAAAAATGCAAGATATGAAGGCAATTTATTCATTTTTGCACAAATTTTTCAAAATGTTAGGAAATTTACGAATTATTCAAAAAATATTCAGAAGTTTTTAAAACATTTCTAATATAATTTTAAGGAAAAGATTCAAAAATAATTAACACAGAATGTAGATTTTTGATAAATTCGAAATTAAATTTTGAAGTGCTTCAAAGATTTTAAAAGGCTTCAATATTGAAAAATTAATTTGAAGAAAATATTTAAGAATATTTTAAATCATCACAGAAGATTTCCGAACGTGTCACAAACGAGCCTGGAAGATTTTAATACAATTTCAGCAATAATTTGAGTCAGTTTAAAAGATATTTAGGAATTTTTTAATTTTTTAATGGATTACAAATTTTTTTGAAACTTTGAAAGATTCCGAAAATTTATCAAATATTTTTTAAAAAATTTCAAATCAGGAAAAGGTCCTAAGCAACTTTTAAACTCAATCAATTTTTTCCTAAAGTTGTGTAAAATTCGGTCAAATAAAAAAAAATCTGAGAAATTTTCTAGATACTTTTTTTGAAATATCTTAAATCTTTTTGAATTTTCCCGGAAAACTTAGGAAAATTATATTTATAAACTTTCAAGCAAATGAACAAAGAACCTAAAAAAATAAAGATTCATTTGAAACTCTTAGTTTTTGTTAAAAATTATTTTTTCCTTGAAACTAAAATTTGCCTAAATTTTTTTTTCTTCAATGAAATTTTTTTGGTTAAAAATACTAACCTTAATTTCAAAAGTCGTCTTTTTTAATTCGTTTTTTTGTTGTTGAAAATTTGACTTATAGTTTAAAAATTAAACTACCTTTGTTGAAAATTCACTTGAATAGTGGAAAATTCATCATTTTAGTTAAAAATTAAACTCTTTGCCTGAAAATATAAATTTTTTGTTCAAAATTCGTCTTTTTGACAGAAAATCAATTTTTATGGTTGAAAAATAATTTTTTTTTTGGTTGAGGATTTGAATATTTCCTCAAAAATTTGTTTTTTATGAATTAATCTGTTTTAGATTCGAAAATAAAATCTTTTTGAATTGAAATATAATAATAATATTATATATATTACAATATAATATTTTTCTTTAAGAATTCATATTTTTTGTGTAAAATTCAACTACTCAGTTAAAAGTTGAACTACTTTGCTGAGAAACCATTTTCTTGGTGGACGATTTATCATTTCAGTCAGAAATCCAATTTTTCGTTAAAAAATCAAATTCGTTGTTTCAAAATTCAAACATTCGATTGAAGATAAACTTTCTTCTGGAAATTTTGATTTGTCATATCTGAAATTTGTAAAAATCTTTTTTAATTTCTGTGAAGAGTCTTAGGAAAATGATATTTATATGACTTCAAAACAAATCAGCAAATAGACGTAAAAAATAAATAGTTTATTAAAAGTATCATGCGAATTGAGAAAATTTTGTGCTTTTCAATGATTTGTCTTAATAAACTGAAAATTTAAAATTATCTAATGAATTATTAAAAAATATTATCAAAGATTACCAAGATTTTCAATTTTCAACAATTTCTGGTTATATTAGGGTTTTGGATCAAAAATAGTTAGTTTCAATCACAAATTATCAGATTATAAATTCTTGAACAATTCATAGGTTTTTCGGGTTTGTTAGTTCTTTTTGCCATGTAGCATTTTTAAACAAAAATCATGAGAGTTATGTTATGATAAAATTATCATTATTTCAGGAATTTGTATAGATTTTGAATAATATTGAAAATTTCTTCTTCAAATTATGATAATTTTTGTTTGAAAGTACCAATTTTAGATATAAAACACCAACTTAACTTAGAATCGTCCCGTTTACCCCGGATTGTACTTTTTATTTGTATCTAACTATTGAAAACTTTTCTTCAAAAATTTCATAAAGCTCAGTTATTAAATGAAAATTCAATAACTAATCTTTAAAATAAGCATTATATAGAATATATATTGCCATTTTCACTAATTATGTTCCAGTTAGAATGACCTCATAATAACAAAACCCACTTCAAAAATGTTCCTATGTGTGTATTCCTGTATTATTTATTCATTTATTTATTTTTGATAACAGCCGTATCAGTTCTTTTAACTATTCCTAAAAAGAGCAGTTCTAAAAAGCATATAATTAATAAAAAAATCGGTTGTCCAGTATTGCCCCGGTCTCCCCTACATCTGACACGTCGAGATCTTGAAGAATTTTCTAAAACGATTCTTTGATATGATGGCTGATAAGAAGTGAGGCTAAAAAGCTTGTACTCGTGAAGGAATTTTCCCCTTTTAGGGAATGTAATATCTTGAAATGACTCGTCATATCTCGAGGGTGACATAAGCAAAGAAAATGTTTCGCGTAAGAAAAGCTTATTTGAAACTACGTTTGTGCCGGATGCCCGAAGGTATCACCTATCATAAAGCTTTAGATAGGTCGATAGTTTATAGTTTATACAGTCAGCGAAGAAACCCCTAGGGGTCTGGGCTCTTCGAATATCGCATATGACACTCTCTGCAAGCTGAGTCGAAGATCTTTTTAGGGTATGTATTTATTTTGTATAATGGGTTGATCACCGATTATTCAGCTTAAGATTAGAACCACCGTCGAAAGAATTCGCCTCCAACAACTCTGGATCAGATGAACCACCTTCAATATATTCATTTCAGATTAGATTCCAAATAGATGTCTCAATTGGACAAGGCGGGATAGCAATATGTTAGGGATGTTCGATCCCTGAATTTTGAAATACTAGCATCGTCAATCGCGCACAATTGTATGGGATTCTATAGGATTGCTTTCTATAAAATTCTTTAAGAGGAGGCAGGAGTATAGTATAGCATTTCTGATCACTCGATCAGCTTTCATTACTTGATCAGCTCTCGTTACTCGATCACCTCTCATCAGTCGACCAGCTTTCATCAATCGATCAGCTTTCATCACTTCATCAGCTTTCGTCACACGATCAACTCACATTACATGATCAGCTCTCGTCACTTGATGAACACTCATCTTTCGATCAGCTCTGATCACTGGATCAGCTCTCGTGACACGAATTGCTCTCACCACTCGGTTAGCTCTTTTCACTCAATCAGATCTCGTCTCTCGATCAGCTCTGATCACTCGGTCAGCTTTCATCACACGATCAGCTCACATCACTCGACCAGCTTTCATCCCAATATCAGCTCTCATCACTTGAGTAGCCCCCATCACTCGATCAACTCTCATTACTCGATATATTCTCGTACTCGATCAGCTCTAATCAATCGATCAGCTCTCATCACCCGAACAGCTCTTATCGGTCGATTAGCTCTGATCACTCGATCAGCTTTCATCACATGATCAGCTTTCATCGGTCGATTAGCTCTGATCACTCGATCAGCTCTCATCACTTGATCAGCTCTCATCACACAATCAGCTTTCATCGGTCGATTAGCTGTGATCACACGATCAGCTCTCATCACACGATCAACTCTCATCACACGATCAGCTTTCATCGGTCCATTAGCTCTGATCACTCGATCAGCTCTCGTCACCGAATCAGCTCTAATCAATCAATCAGTTCTCATCACACGAACAGCTCTCATCAGTCGATTAACTCTTATCACTCGATCAGCTCTCACCTCTCGATCAGCTCTCATCACACGATCAGCTCTAATCAATCAATCAGCTTTCATCACATGAACAGCTCTCATCAGTCGATTAGCTCTTATCACTCGATCAGCTCTTCGCACACGATCAGCTCTCACCTCTCAATCAGCTCTCATCACACGAACAGCTCTAATCAATCAATAAGCTCTAATCACACGAACAGCTCTCATTAGTCGATTAGCTCTTATCACTCGAACACGAAGGATAACTTAGACCAGGTTATACACCACATTGCATGATTACCTCTTCGAAAAAATATAAATTCTCAACAGAAAATGTTATTAATAATTGAAATTGCAACTGAATTTTGATTTTTGGTTTTTTAATAAAAAAAACTTGAATTCATACAAACAAAAATTAAAATTTTCACCAAATAGATGAATTTTCTACAACCCAGTTCAATTTTCTAACACGTAAATGAGATTTTTTATCCAAATAGATGAATTTTGTACCGAAAGGATTGATTTTCTACCAAAAAGTCGAATTTTCAACAAAATAATTAAATTTACAATCAAAGAGGTGAATCAAGAAAATTCAAAAAGATTTCTAGAGATTTCAGATAAGTCGAAAAAGTATATCTAGAAAATTGTTGAGAATTTTTTTTTTATGTACATGATTCGATCAAATTTTGTAAAAAATTCGATTCAGTTCATAAGGTTTTTAGGACTTTTAGAAGCTTGGGAGAAATTTTGAAATATATCAGAGATTTTAAGAAATTATTGAAAATTTTACAATATTTTGCATCTTTTCAAAACTTCTGAAATTACTAGATATCTCTTAAACTGACTCGAAATATTCCTTATTTCTAATTTTGCAAAATTAAAAAAAATGCCTTACATTTTTACAGATTCTTCTATGACAATTTTTGAAATCGTTTAAAATATTTCAAATCAATATATCAAAATAAAAAAACATCAAAAATTTTCCCAGGAATTTCAACAAAATTTTTTAATTATTTTGAGACATTTTGAAATCCTTGAAAAGCTCAAAAATTGTATTTCGAGATCTTCTAAAATCTACATTTTGTCATATATTTTTTAATAATTTTTTCGAATTTTCAATTATTTCAAAAATATTTTTGAAACTTCCCAATATCTTATCAAATAATTCCAATTTTTACATACATTTTTGAAAAATCTTTCGTAATTGAAAAAATAGCCTTAGAGTCGTTCAGATTTATCTCAAAATGCTTGGAAATCAATTTAAATCTTTTAAAATTTTCTTTAAGAATTAATTGTCTAAATTAAGAATCATTTTGAACTTTTCTAGAAATCTTGAGAATTTTTCAATTTTCTTGAAAAATGTCAGAATTTTTTGTATTCAAATCTTCAAAAACCTACATTTTGTTCTATATTTCTTTTAAATTTTTTAAGCTTTTCAAAAATTCGAAATATCTAACACACTCAATCGAATTTATTCTGAAATTTTGTAATCTTCCAACATTGAAAAAATGCCCTTGAAGATCATCTGTAATGTTTTTGGTACTTTTGAAAAATGATTCAAAATGTTTTGGAATCATTTTACATCTTCCCTTGAAATTATTTTTTTAATATAAGAAATCATGTGAAATTTTCCCAGGAATGCAAAGCAGGTTTTTTTAATCTCTTGAAACTTTCAAAATTCTTAAAAAGTTAATTTTTGGAAAACTCTTCAAAAATCGACATTTTTTTTTAAATTTCAAGATCTTCAAGTCACCTTCGAATCCTTGGGAAACTGTTGAAACTTCAAAATACGTATCGAAAGAATTCAAAGTTTTCCTAATTTTTTTTGAATTCTGTAAATAAAAAAATTGTCTTGAAATATTCTACATTTTTTATTCTTTTAAAATTTTTTCGATATTTCTAAAGTTACTTGAATTTATTATAAAATTTTCTAATCATGCAAAATTGAAATTTTCTTTTCGAATATCTTTTCTATTGTTTTTAGAAATTTTAGAAAATTATTTAAGTACTACATTATATTCGATTCTCTTCAAAACTTCTAAATATTTTCGAAACTTACTCAAATTTGTTTCGAAAATTTTGTGAGATTGCATAATCGGAAATTTTTGCTTCAAAATCTTGTAAATTCTGTTTTAAAATTCAAGGAAATCATTTCAATTCTCTTGAAATATTGTTCAATTCTCCTTTCAAATTAATTCTTAAAAAAATCGTTCAAAATTTTTCCAGGAATCTTGAAAAGGTTTGTTTATTCTTCTGAAAGCTTTTAAGATTCTTAGCTTCTTTGCTAAACTTTTAAAACTTTAAGATTTGTATTGGAAAAATTTACAGCTTTCCTAAAATTTGTTTAATTGTGTAAATTAAACAAATTAACTTAAAATATTCCAGATTTCTTTAAGATATTTTGAAACCTTTGAAACATGAAATTATTCTTTAAAAAAAAACCTCAATAATTTTAAAGTTTCCCAGGAATATTATTGTCGATATCGGTAATGTGTTTACTACCATCGTAGAGGAAAGTGTGAAAAAGTTTACAAATTATAGTGTAACAGTAAAATATTAAAAACAGAATCATTTCCCAATGATAAATATAATTCAGAATTGGAATTTTTTCTCTATTAATAATGTTGATAAGCAATAAGAAATAAAATTATAAACAAAAAAGAACGCTCAAATATCTTAAAAATAGATCAAATTTATTAGATATGGAAAAATGCTTTCACGGTAATTAAATTTGTGCATCTGGCCAGACAATTTCAAAAAAAAAAGCATTTCGTTAATATTCGAATTAATCAGACTAGGAAACGATAACACACGCTTGGCCAAGATGGTCCAATTAAAAGTTGAAATTCAGTATGTACAGATGAACGATTCATCTGTAGGAGAAAAACAATAATCATGCTTGTTAAATGTTAGTCAATAATTACGAATTATTCGTGCTAAAGTTGTTCCTAAGTTTCTCGCATCGCACTTTATAATTTTCGGGAATAAAAAAAATTATTCATATTGTTTATTCATATGGTAAAAATTAGAATAATTATAGTCAAACTCACTGTGAGATCTAAAAGACGATTTATTTTACCAATAATATTTCAGAAATCTTGTGCTTTTTGTAATAAAATATTCACTCAAAATAAGAACAAAATTATTATTGCTATATATATTTCAAACTTTCAAAGATTTTACAAAATATAGATTTTAGAAGATTCCAAACAGAAACTTTAGAAGCTTTAGAAGAAATTTGAAAGGTTTCACTGGGAAAATTTCGAGAATTTCAAGGCAATTTATTTATATTCTTAATGATTTTTCAACAAATAGTTTTTGATTTCTTTCGAACTTCTAAAATTCGTAAATAACCTTTAAAAAGACTTGAATTTTCCCCAATATTTTGTGAGATCCTGTAAAATGAAAAAACGTCTTTAAAATCTTCTAGGTTCTTTTTTGACACATCTGAAATATTCACAAATCTTTTTAAATTTTTTCGAAAATCTCTTAAAAACTATAGTTATAAAGTATAGTTATAATGGTATCTTTCATATTTTGAATTTTCCGCTATAATGTTTGGAACTTTGGAAACTTTCAAAAATTTCCAAAGTTTCATGAAACTTTTCATATGGTCAAAGTTTCATGAATTTTTAGAACCCTATAAAAACCAGTAAGAGAGTGAAACTACACTTGTTAATATGTTAATAAATATGTTATAAATCTGAACGTGTGATATGGCAAAGCAGACAAAAAAATCGCAATCTTTTTTTGAATTTTTTCCTAACTTTTTACTATTTTATATTCTCCATCCCCCCTTTCGAGCATCAGACATAATAAAAATTAAACAGTAAAAAGTTACGAAAAAATTCAAAGTCAGATTGGCATTTCTTACTTGTCTGTTTTTCCGTATCATGTGTTTAGTTTTCAAAATTGTGTAGTTTCTTTCTTTCATTGGTTTTTATGCTCATTTCAGAAAAAATCGAAAAATGAAAATCATTCTAAGTAGATAAGTGAAATAATTGTTTAGGTTGATGCTAAAATACTAACGTAAGGGTACAAATTTTTCTTATTAGACACAGATAACAGGTAAACACCCATTGACAAATTTCAAAAGGCTTTTATTCTGTTGTATAAAAGAATTCGACACATACAAAATACTTTTAGGGTAGATTGCTTACTGGACTATACCAAAAATTTATAACAAATAAATTAGTCCCATATATGAAGCCAAAACGTGTAATGGAAATCTAAATGTTTTTGGACCCTAAAGCCACAAACCAAAAACTACTATTGGGTTTATGTATAATAATAATTTACTAGTTAGTTAGATAAAAAGCGGATTTAGATTATCTTCCGAATACTGTTCGAAAATACGGTTCCACAAAATCCATATTCAAATTTTTGCCTTCCAGAGAGATGAGAACAGAGGGCGAAATTGAATAATCCCACAATATTGATCGGATTAGCTGCAAATGTGCGGTACATGTCACCGTATCAGGAATCCTATAGAGCTTTGGTTGAGCAGCAAAATGATAAACAGCTTCTGAGATCGATAAATGAAAATTTATTTATTTATTTAGTATAAGTCCATAGGGCTAAATAGCCCTCTAGGAACAGGAGATACATATATAATACTATTACTAAAAAATACAGTATTGTTGGATATTTAAATTCAACATTGTAACAAACTTCAGACTTTAGAAAACTGTTTCTCGTTTATCATTTTGAATGTTTTCTTCTGTCTTTTGAAAACCGTGCAACGTGACACAACTTTATAATAAAATAAACTTTATTTAAATAATTAAATGAATTCTTCTAATTACTAAAATGAATTCTCCAATATGTATGAGATTGAAGAGGATCAATTATTGAATTAGAAAGCAAAATTACAACAAAATATTAGATATCTTGTCAGAAATCTATAAACCGAAAGATTTAATTGAGTTGTATACATTTACGTATGGTTGTAGGTGTTACATGTTTTTGAGGTGCTGAGGCGCTAATTTACTTACTTTGTAGAAAAAAACTTACCAGTGAGTGATTTCTAGAGTGGGATTGTCAATATTAATCAAATACCTAAAAAAGCTTTTTTTGTGGTGAAAATAGGAAGGTGCTTCCCTAATTGATACAGGCAGTTTGTTCCAGAGCCGAGCACCCCTAACTATGAAAGACCGTTGTAATTTACACGTTCGGTGCTTCGGAACTATCATTACCTTTTTTCTTTCTCGAAGTTTGGAATGGGCAGGCATATTTTTGTCAAAAAATTCAAATAAATTGAAGAGATATTGCGGGGCTTAGGTGTGAAAGAGATTGTATAATAAATTACCCATGAAATAATCTTCTTAGCTAGTCTTAGCTAGTCTTCTTTTAGCTATATTTAGAAGCCCTGCTTGTTTTCGATAGGTTGATAATCCTACATGTTTAGGTAAATCATGGACAAAACGAATACAGGCATTAAGTGCTCTTTCAAGTTTTGAATTGAGTCCATCTGTTATGTCATCATATACAATGCAACCAAAATCAAAGTGTGGCAGAATCAAGCTCTTAATGAGAAGTATACAAACAGAAACCGGAAAGGATTCTTTGTTTCTTCTAAGTTGATGCAGAATTCTAAATGTCTTGCTCGAGATGTCGATTACCTGCTCCTTCCAGTTCTGTTCAGTATGTATCCAAGGTATCTTACAACCTCAACAAAATCTACAATCCCGACACTAATCTGTAGCGGCAAGAGGGTCATTATAACTTCAGAAGATGGGAAAGAAGATGTCCCAATCACAGTTGCCTTCGTTTTAGCAGGATTGAGTGAAAGCCGATTAGTACTTGCCCAATGCACAACCCTATCGATATCCTCCTGTACGAGAGTAGGGAGATCTCTTAAGGAGGCAACAGGAACTAATAGATAAAGTTTAAAGTCATCTGCATACTTCTGGTACTTACAAAAAACACAACAATCGTGATCTCTTTATTGTCCAAGGCCATTTCATAGTCACTGAAAAAGAGTTGCTGTTCGTGTACTGTGTTTTCTCCGGAAGCCGGATTGCAATGGAACAATTAATTTTCGGGAATCATTTAGGGGAACTAATTTTTGGAATTGGGCGAATGATAGCCCTTCTCCAAATATCTGAGAAAATCCCAAATTGCAAGGATGCATTGTATATATATAATAGAATCGGAAAAATTATCGGGAGGGCTAGTTTAACCATTTTAGTTGATCTTTTTTGTATGAAAATTCGACAATTTTGTTGTTGAAAATTTATCTTTTTCATTCAAAAATTCATCTGTCTGAGTAAAAAATCCATATTTTTTGGATAGGAATGCAACTAATTGGTTGAAAGTTCAATAAATTTATTGAAAAGTAATCCTGTTTGGTCGAAATTTCAATTGTTTTGTTGAAAAATCACCTGAAATCATTTTTGGATGAAAATTCGGCTATTTTTTGTTGTTGAAAATTCGTCTTTTTTATCTGAAAATAGCATAGGAAGCAAGGGAAGAAATAGTGAAGGTGTTAGGAATAATGAAAGAAAAGTAAAAAGGTAGGAAAGGATGGTGGGAAAAGAGACAAGGAATAGGAAATAGCAAAGCAAGAACTAGTGAAGGTGTTAGAAATAATTAAAGGAAGGTGAAAAGGTAGAGAAAGATGGTAGAAAAAGAGAAAAGGAATAGGACATAGCAAGGGGAGGTATAGTGGAGGTGTTAGGAATAATTAAAGATAGAAAGGCACCTTGTATAGATGAAATTCCAAATAATATAGTACTGGTAGTAATAAAAACGCAAAGGGGAAGAGGTTAAGGACCATAATGAGTAGGTTTGATTTTATTATATGGTAGGGTATCGATTCGCAGAACTCGAAATTGGCAGTATTATTTTTCTTCAATTGTGATATCTCGTTTTTCTCTATCGAAAATATGATTTTCGTTTATCTCAATATTCCCTTACCTGCAAACAGAACTAAAAGAGTTTCATAATTCGAGAAATGTAAAGGAAAAAAAGGACGTTAGAAAGGAATGAAGAAAACGCAGGAGCGGGAAAAGTTTTGGAGAAGAATATAGGAGAACGGAAGAAAAACTATAATGAGATGTGTGATTGAAAGAGAAGAGGGAAACGCAAGGTTTAAAGGAGAGGCGAAGAAGGCTAGGACGGAAGAAGAGGGTTGGAAGGTAGTAAATTGAGAGATAAGATATTGAAATGGTGGAATGGAGAAATAGTTAAGAAAGTTAGAAAGGTAGGAAGGAGGGATAGGATGGTAGGAACGAAGACAAGGAATAGGACATAGCAAGGGAAGGAATAGTGAAGGTGTTAGGAATAATTAAAGAGAGGTAGAAAGACAGGAAAGAATGGTAGGAAAAAAACAAATAATAGGACATAGCAAGGGAAGAAATAGTGAAGGTGTTAGGAATAATTAAAGAGAGGTAAACAGATAGGAAAGGATGGTAGGAAAAGAGACAAGGAATAGGACATAGCAAGGGAAGAAATAGTAATGGTTTTAGAAACAATTAAAAAAAGGTAGAAAGTTAGGAAAGGTTGGTAGGGAAAGAAACTATAAATAGGACATAACAATGGGGGGAACAGTGAAGATGTTAGGAATAATCAAAATGGGAAAGCACCTCGTATACATAAAATTCCAGATAAAGTCTGAAGATATGGGGAGGTATAAGGATAAAGGAATGGACATGTAATAGATAATAGAGTATGGAGAGGAGAGGTTAAGGACCATAATAAGTAGGTTAGATTTTTTTTTCGTTATGATTTTATGTTCTTCTCTATCGAAAATAGGATTTTTGTTTATCTCAATATTCCCTTACCTCCAAGTAGAACTTCAAGAGTTTCTGGAATTGACATGAATTTGACTTTTAGGTCGTGGTAGAGAAATTGGATTGCAATTAAATACATCAACGTGATATCTATATAGATATTTCTGTATAGTCACGGACCACCTACGAAGATTCCATCATGGATAAGGTTCACCGTCTTGTTCAAGCGTCTTAATTTAACCGCAATCACTACCGTTCGTGCAGTCGAAGAAGAAAAAAAAAGATAAATGGAACTGTACGAGTTCGATAAATACTTCTCCAGAGCAAACCGACAGTTTATACTTTTACTGAATTTCAAAATTCCCGATAGTAGAGAATTCCCAAAATACCATAATAAATTGAAAAATTATTTAAAAATCAAATTTTCAAGTTTAAAAAAAAAGATTTAATGTTACGCTTAAGGATAAATACCCTGTAGAGAGCGAATGAATATTCTAACAGGAAAAAAACTGTTCAATTTATTTTTTCACGGAATTTAAAAATTTGGCAATTCACTATTTTCCAATATTTGAAATTTCGGCAATTTATTATTTTTTTTAATTTGAAAATTCAGGTTTCAAAATCTGTGGAATTTAGATTTTCAGCATAAACATTCTTTGCTGTTTTATTTTCTTTCAGAAATTGTCCTTTTCGGCAAATTTTTGATTCAGAAATATTTTTTTTGTATCGTTTCACCTTCGAGATTTTGAAAATTCATCAAAATTATCTCATCCCTGTATTTTTCGGGAATTTTATAATTCGGTAATTTTACATTGTCAAAAATTGAAATTGAAAAATTTCTAATATAATTCATCAAAATTATAGAAATTTCAATTTTAAAACTTGAAACTTTCATAATTTTTAATTTCGAATTTCTAAAATAAACAACTCTTTGAGTCTAAAGATTTAACATTCAAAATTGTGAAATTTTGAAGAGTTAAAATTGAAATTTCCTTAATGTTGAAAATGTATCAATTAAAATTTTTGAATTTTTAAGCTTTTGAAATTTAAATGTCGAGTTTTCAATTCTAAATCTTCCAAACTGAAAAATTTTTAAATAAAAAGCATCAAAGGTATAAAATTTTCAATTGTCGAACATAGAACTTGCAGATTGATTTTAATAATATATAAATCAAAATTCTCAAATTTCGGTGATTTTAAAGATCAAGAATTAAGTTTTGGTTATAAAATATAAATCTTCCAAATTGAAGAAATTTCGATTTTGATGATTTTGAAACACAAAAGACAAGCTTTTTTTCCAGACCTTTCAAATTCCAGAAATTTCTATTTTCAAGTATCAAAATTACAAAATGTTTAATTATAGAATGTGAAGCTTCCATAATTTTTAATGAAAATTATCAAAAATTAAAAACCCTTTAGTTTTAAATATTCACAATCCAAAGTTGTACAATTTTTAAGTGCTAAAATTCAAAAGTCTTTAATTTGAAAGATGCAAAAATAAATTTGTTTAAATTTTGATGATTTTGAAGATCAAATCTCAAATTTTTAAGTCTGAATCTACCAAATTGAAGAAACTTCACATTAAGATTATCAAATTTGCAATTTTTTTTATTGTAAAACAGAAAAACATCACCAATTTCAAATTTATATTAAAAAAGTTGAAAATTCTTGAATTTCAAATTTTCGAGAATAAAATGTCTTTAATTTTGATGATTTTGAAGACCAAAAGTCGAGCTTTCAATTCTAAATCTTCCATTCTGAAGAAATTGCATATTTGAAATTTAATTTAATTTTTTTAATCATTCTTTAATTGAAGTTTTTTAATTATTCTTTAATTTAAGTTTTTCAAATTAAATTAAACTTTTGAAAATTGAAACCTCTTCAATTTTAATGATTAAGAATTCAAAATTTTTCAATTTTGAAGAGTTATAATTGCAAACTCTTTAATTTTAAAAATGCAAGAATAAAAATTCTTGAATTTTAATCATTTTGAAGAATAAATGTTAAGCTTTCAATTAGAGATCTTTCACACTGAAGAAATTTCAAATTTAAATTATCGACTTTATAGAACTTTCAATCATAATACCTAAAAATTGCATAACATTTAATTATATATTTGTAAAATTGTTTTGTCAATTTTGAAGATGCAAAAATAATTTTTTTTACATTTTGTTGATCTTAATAAAGATGAATAAAATAAAATAAAATTTAGAAATGACGGCATTTTTAATTGTAAAACGTCAAACTTTCATAATTGAGAATAGTACATTTTCTAAATTAAAAACGTCAATTATGAAGATTTATAATTTAAAATTTTGCAATTTTGGAGAGTTATATTGAAAAGATCTTCAATTTTAAAATTGCAAAAATAAAAAATCCTAAATTTCAATCATTTTGGAGATTCAATTTTAAGGCTTGAATTGAAGATCTTTCAAATTGAAGAAATTTCAATTTTAAATCATCGAATTAACAGAACTTTCAATCACGAAACTTAAAAATTGCATAACTTTTAATTTTATATTTTGAAATTTAAAAATTTTTCAATGTTAAAGATGCAAAAATGAAAAATTCTTACATATTGATGATTTTAAATGTCAAGAATAAAATTTTCATTTCTGAATCTTCTTCCAAATCTTTCGAATTGAAAAAATTCCGAACGTGAGTTTTCAAAATTGCAGAATTTTTTATCGCAAAACGTAGAACTTTCATAATTAAAAATTGTACATTTTTTAAATTAAAAACTTCACTTTTAGAGATTGATAATTCAAAATTGTGCAATTTTAGAGAGACAGAATTGAAAATTCTTCCATATCTGTCAATATTTAATATGAATAATATTAATACCTATTATACGTATGATTAATTAATTGATTAATTAATTGCGTGTGTGTGTGTGTTAGAAAATGATGCAATTTTTTATGCCTTTTTCGAAATAGTTCGATTTTGAAAATTCCAGATTATAAATATATTTAATTTTGAAGATTGAGAATGAGAACTTATTCAATTTTATATATTTGCAATTAAGAATTCTTCAATTGTAAATATCCGAACTGGATAATAGAAAAAAAAGAAAAAAATATGCGATAAGTGAACGGGCACATAGGTACTTTAATGTGGAGAATATGAATGAATAAATTAAAAAATTATCAGTATTATAAGTAACTCATACAAAAAATAGAGTTACTTGAATTTAGTGTATTTCGTACGAATTCCTCTAGTTTAAACCGACTATCGCAATTTTTTTACGATAAAAAAAGTTGAAAAAAGTTGAAAATACTTGAAAAGTGTGGCTCGTATACTCAGCTGAAAGAATTTACGTGCGAATGAATGAAATTAACAAGCAGTTGGTTAAGTAGGTGTTATCTTAAAAGAGGAGTCTAGCCTTAAGTCTGGGAAGACCCTAATCGCCGTGGAAACGAGCGCGGTTGTTAATTAAAATTAAGCTCACGAGAAAAAAAAAGGAAAAAAGTTTGTTGAGCCAACGGAAATAAAGCATATACCTTTTTTTACCCCTTTTGCTCATTAAAGAAAGACGTCACAATATTTATATTCGCAACTAGGAGAATATTTTTATTTATCTTATTTATTAATTAAAACTAACTCATAAATACTTATAAATACTTAACTGTACTTATAAATACTTATTATCATCCTCTACAAAATTGTCAGTTCTTTTTTTTATTTCTTTTCCTGTTTTCTTTTATTTGATATAAGAACTCTCCAAACGTCATTACCGTACGGCGTCTCAACCTCACTTTGCAAAAGGAAAAACGGACTTTCTCCTTTTCTTTGACAGTGACCTGAAAAACGCTTAATGTATCAAATTTGTAAACTACAGATGAACATAAAAATTTATGCACATTTTTCTAGTCCAATAATATTTTAAAAACACTAAAATCTGTCCCTCGATTTTTGTCAGTTTAGACGTCATTACCGTACGTCTTTTTTCTAGTAAAATATTGTAATTACAGTTGAAAGATAAATACAGAAATATTAAGTGTATCGTTTAATACAAGATTCTATAAAATTGAGCTTGAAATATTAATTCTTCTCTTGTGAATCTGATATTAAAACTGAAAAGTGCATTTTGACAACAAAAACGTCATTCCCGTACGTGTGTTAAAAACCAATTTCGGGGTGAAAAAATATACAAAAAACATTTCGTTACTTGCTCAGCAATGTCTTCTTTCATAAGTAGATGACATCTTATTATTAAAATCTGTTATTTATTTTATAAATATTGAAAAAGGCAAAACATCCTTCAACACAACAAAGCAAAACATTGCGAAATAAATGAATTTTTTAAAAATACTCGAATTTTTCACTAAAAAATATCAAATTCCTACAAGAAATGGAATAGTAAAACCTTCATTCGAAAAAATTAACTTCCAAACGAAAAAAATGGATTTCCAACAAAAAAGTTGAATTTTCAACCAAAGTGATGAATTTTTAAATAAAATTATGAATCTTGAACTGAGCAGTTGAATTAAAAAAAATGTCCAACTAAAATGATGAATATTTAACTGGAATGCTTGAATTTTTAACTAAAAACATAAATTTTCAAACCAGAAGATCAATTTTTATATAAAAAAAATATTTTCTACAAAAAATACAATTTTACGACAAATTTCATGAATTGTTGACGGAATATTTGAATTTGTTGTTAAAGAAGACAAATGTCCAACCAAATAGTTGAATTTTGAACTAAAAAAATATTAATTTTCAACGGAAATTGGAATAGTAAAATTTTTGATAAAAAAAATTAATCTCAAAGCAAACATAAGAGTTTTTGAATACAACAATTAATATTCAACTGAAATAGTTTAATTTTCAAGCAAAAAAATTAATTTTCACTGAAAAAGATAAATTATCAACCAAAAAAATTATATAGTTAAATTTCAAGTTGCAGACATTAATGTTTAACCAAACAAAGTGATGAATTTTCAAATAAAATTGTAAATATTTAATTGAAATAGTTGCATTTTCAACCAGGAAGATGAATTTTTTACTGGAATGATAAATCTTCAACTAGAATAATTGGATTTTTGATGAAGAATAATAATTTTATAAACAAAAATAAATCGTTTTTAGCAAAAGGGTTTTACTTCCAAACGAATTATTTTATTTCCTACCTAAAAGATGAATTTTCAACTAAAATTATAAATATTTAATTGGAATACTTTGATTTTGAACCAAAAAGAGGAATTTTTAAACAAGAAAATTAATTTTCAAAGAAAAAGATAATTTTTCACCAGAAAAAATAGATTTTTTAGCAAAATACGTAAATTTTTAAAGAAATAGTCAAATTTTCAATCAAAGAAGAAAAATGTTCACCTAAATTGTTGAATTTTGAAGTAGAGAAACTCAATTTGCAACTAAAAATTGAACAGTTAAATTTTAAGTTCAAGAAATTAATTTCGAACGAAACTGATTAATTTTCAACTAAAATGATGAATCTTTAACTTGAATAGCTGAATTTTATGCCAAAAAGATGAATTTTCAATCATAAAGATTGATTTTTTACAAAAAAAAACAATTTTCCACATTTTACGTACATTTTCAAACAAAAAATTTAACTTTCAAATGCAAAATATCGATTTTCATCCAAAAAGTTTAAGTTTCGCAATAAAAAAAAGATACATTGATTTTCAACAAAGTAGTGAAATTTTCAACCAGAGATAAATTAATATTAGCACAAAAAAATTAACATCAAATCATGAACTTTCGAGGGAGACTTGAAATATCTAAACATTTCAGGTCGCGTTAGTTTTTTTTCACCGGAAATTAGCATTTTTAGACTAGAATCACCAGCAAGATTTCCAATTTTTCGGCAACTTTAGGTCATGTTAGCATTTTATATCGGAAATAAGTATTTGAAGAAATTTTGTTGCTGTTTCCAATTACCAAATTAAATTTCCCTATGGCTGAAATTGTAAAAACAATTCTTGTAGGAAAAAAATTTCCAAGAAATAATTATATTCGAAGATCATTTGGTTTTTTTTTTTTTGAAATTGCAAACAGTAGAGTTAGAGGGAATTTCTTTCCCCGAAAAAATAAACTATGATTTAGTAAAATTCGACCATTTTTAAGGGATGGGTAAAAAGCAACATTTAAAAAAAATTCAATCACAAAAACTATTGTCAAAGTAACTACTTTTCGTAAGTTACAAACTTTGTTTATATAAAATGATATTATTTCTTTCATAAAACATAACCAATAACATAAGTTCAATTTATCATTTCATAGAAAACTCTTTTTTCCAGAGAGCCGATTTTTAGAACGAAAATGACCTTAAGGTATCAGTTTTCACCAATCATCATAAAAATGTACCTTCGTTTCCATTTTGATATTCTGGATAATAACAATAATAATCGCGTGTTTGTTCTTTCGTAAATATGAAACATAAGTGTTGGAGAGTCTCCAATTATTCAAAAGTAAAATACCAACGCTTATTCAAGTTGTCATTTATTCCACTACAGAAGCTAAAAGAAGGTTGGTATTAGATCTGCAATTAGGATAGGAAACTGAATCATCATCCCTAAAGGCAATGCAAAAAGTTCTGATAAAGAGAAATGGAACGAGGGAAAGGGAAATTTTTTTTCTAGGTGTAGCCTGCCCTATCGCTCGTTCAAATCGGAAACCAATTTGAAAGCAATATGGTGCTCATCGCCTTCACGCGTTTATCTGATATCAGATCTTCAACCAGAGTAAATCGCTTTGCTTAGCGTCGTTCGAATGATTTGGGCCAAGACACTTTAAAGTTTCTATAGCACTTTCACATCCTTTTTTTGTACGAATTCACCAAAACTCGCAACAACCCTAACCAATGATACACATAAAAAGAATTTTAGAACGGTGAATATTCTTTGATTTTTACGTCCAGGGAATAGCAATGGTAATAATAAAGGAAGAAACCTTCTTGTTTCAACTCCGTGTAGACAATTTTATTTTGTTTTGACAATGAAAATCTCCTGAACGAATCACATCTGCCACAGGTTCTAGAATAATGGTATTGGATATATTGCTTAAACAAGGATCGTTATTTTGCAAAGTATTGCTATTATTGTCGGTTTCGTTTCTGTTTCTTCAAGACGGGAGCCTCAAGCTTCTGCTCTGACTTTGGATATTCAATTTTACCATTTGATTTATATTTAGTTGATTTAGAATTACAATTGAACTTATCTCGATGTTCAACAACATCTTGTAAGACTTTGTTAGGTAATCATATAGCCAATCTGGTCCTAATTTTTTCGAAGAGGATGGTTAAGAATTTATATGATTGTGAATGTCACTTAGTCCTACTTGCCGTAGCTGTAGTTTACATTAGACGTAATAAATTTGAGCTTGTTCTTAGATTAATTACTGACGAATTTCAGGATCCAACGTAGGAAGTGCTATTTTTTATGTTTCGAAAGAAAAGGTTTTATAGTCTACAATCCATGAGGAATTCTTTTTTTGCTGTGGTTCCCCTAATATCATCATTTATGTTATTCCAGACTTTGGTGATGTGATAGGCCATATGACCATATTGGTAACGTTTTCTTTTTATGCACATAGCGAAGAGTAGCATAGTTAAAGTCGATGCATGTAAATACATATATAACAAGAATTTTGGGATAGTGACTCTTCATTTATTTTTACCTCCGGGAAATAATAATGGTAATAATGAAAGGAAAAACCTTTTCGTTTCAACTTCGTGTAGACAATTTTATTTTGTTTTAACAAACTGAAATAACATAAAAGGTATAAGATGACATACTTCCGAGCAAAGAAAAAGACCTGGATGTTGAGAAGATCCTTTAATCATCGATGTTTCGAGAGTCAAATGCTCTCCTCTCCAGGAAAATAGCAATCCAAGTTCTATAAAAGTCCTTTATGTTTAAAAAATTGGCAGAAGCCAAAATGTCGTAGTCCAAAAAGATTCATTCTCTTACAAGATTCTATCTCAATTTAGTTCTGTAAAGAAAAAGTAAGATTGTGAATGACGAGAAAGAGAAATCATTTCATATACATAACGAAACATATACGAATTGAAAAGTAAGGTTGAGAAAATTTTTAAAAATTGTGAAATTATTTACTTGAGCTTTTAATATTTTGATTTTAGGTTGTTGAAAAGTAGTAGGGTCCATTATTATCCCATCACTGACAATATTAAAAAAATTCATTTTAAGAATTTTCTTTTTAAATTTGAAATGGAAGACAGCACAAACGAACTGCTTCCATGTTAAGGTTTAATATCAAGTGAATGCAGCTAAGAGCATGAAGTAATAGAAACATAAAAGTGCCGTAACGTATTAAGTCAGAAATATCAAGTTCCTTAATTCTCATTAAAATTTATGATTTTGTTTTTATAAAGTCCAATTAACAAATTATTGGTAGAACAATGAATTAATATCAAATTAACAACTACTAGAATTGTAACAATAATAATGAAATGATGATAAAGTCATGCTTAAGGAAAAACATTGGATCTTAAATTAAATTAAAGAATCTAGTATCACGTTGTATGATGGACTAAAATTATTTAGCTCAGTTTTTATATTTAAAAAAATTATCACCCTCATTCTTAATAAAAAACATTCCCGCTACAAGTCTTTTAAACTCATTCGGTTCATGGTTGTAAAACCAATACATGTACCCAGTCAAATTGATGAACAGTTTCAACCTGATGTTTTGCAATAACTTTATGGTTCTTAGGATTTTGTCTAAAATTATCGTGATGTTCTTTAGTCCTAGTGGGAAATAATCTACCGGTCTCACCTACATAGCATTTATCATAATTTAAACAAACAATTTTATATGCTACATTACTAAGCTGAAAAATGTCAAGAGAATTTTCGTCTGGTTTTATGAACTTATCCAGTTTAGAATCAATCCTAAATGTTGTTTTTATGTTTAATTCACTCAAAATTCTTCTTACTTCAAAAGACAAACTAGCATGAAAAGGTACAGAAACAATACGTTTGAAATCTAAAATATAATCTAGATTTGAATTAATTTGTTGTGTTGAAGAATCTTTCAGGGTTTTTATTTTATTATCAATGTGTGTTTAAAGAAACTCTTTTCGATCATTATTAAGAAACAAAATCTATTTTATGCTGAATAGGATGGTTAGAATAAAAGTTCATGTATCTCCCTCAATAAGTATCTTTTTTGTGCCAATCTGTGATAATAGTACCATCATTGTTTTTAATAACTTTAACATTTAAAAAGGAAATGGAATTGTTATTTTCTATTTCATGTGTAAATTTAAGCCTCGGATGGAAATAATTAAATTGGTGTAAAATATAATCTAATTCATCCTTAGGTAAAATAATAAAAGTGTTATCGACATATCGAATTAATTGTGCTAAATTAGGAACACTGTGCCTTAGCATATCCCAATCATCTACATTTCCAATCAATCTAATATTAGACCCTAAATCTTTAACTATATCAAAAACTATATTTCGTTTATTATTTAGAAAGGATGAGCTAAATTCATTTCCCAATCTTAAAACGTCATTAACTTCGTCTGGAATTTTTTCATCATTCAAATTAACGATCCATGTATCATTCTGACCTGCATTGCTTATATCTTTGTGTTTATTAATGTTTAATCGTTCATGAAAGCTACTATTGGAAAGTAAATTTTTAAATTTTATATTTTATATTGGATGGTGAAGTGTTCCTTGAGTTGATCTTAACACTATTTAAATTATTAGTGAGAAATTCTAAATGAGTATTTAGGTCTTTGATCTCACCATTCAGTAAACGACGTTCTAAAGAGTCTAACATAAAGCTAACATGATTTTTGGCACGATTACTAAAAACAGTAAATTTCCTAAATTGTTGCTAGCATTAGTTATATTTTTTGGTAATAAACTATGACTGTGACAATTAACTAAAAAAATTTCTCTGGATTTAATATTATAAATTGTTTTGTTTAAATTGATAAGCTTTTTAACATCAGTGAATAAGTCAGGATATTGAGTTTTAATTTTGTTAAGAAACATGATAAGTGAGTAATTGAAAAATGTAATAATTAAAAAGGAAGTAAAACATACTTGCAATTAACTATGGATTACAAAAAACATCTAATAATATATTATTTCAAACTATATTATGTTTGTTTAAACAATAAAATAAAATAAAAGATAGCTAGGAAATAAACACGCGTTCGATTTTTCGTGTCACGTAATTTTTTAATTTAAATATAAAATAATGATAATAGCACTATTAAACCTTTGATTTTTGTATATCATGTCAGTAAACCTCACGCAAAACTTTAAAGAAAAATAGTTGGAAATAATCTTTAAGCTACATCGTTAAATCTTTTTCCACTAATTTTTTCGTTCAAAAATGCCAATTTCCGACGAAAAACATCAACACAATCTAAAATTGTTCAAAATTGTAAACCTTTTTTGAAATTTATACCGATTTCCGGTGTAAAACTTCAACGTAACCTAAGATTCTAAATCTTTTATTCAAGTTATAATGATTTTTGTTTGAAAATAACAATTTTCGATGTGAAAGTCTTATGTAGCCCAGAATTATTAAAACAATTGTAATCCTTATTTTTTTTTATCCAATTATTAATTTTTTAAAGTATCGATTTCCGGCATAAATCCCAACAAAACCGAAAATTGTGAATTTTATTATTCTGAATGATAATCTGAAGAATAAAAGTCATCTGAAATACCTCACGATTTTAAAATACAAGTTTTTTTTTGAATTACCAGTTTTTGAGAAAAATAAGGACATGACTACAAAAAATTGTTCCAAATTGTAAATCTTATTTTATGTTTGATGATGTTCATTTAAAATAATCGATTCCCGCTGAAAAAGTTAACATAACCTTAAATGGTTCAAAAATTGTAAATCTTCTTTGAAATCAATAACGATATTTCCGATAAAAACTGCTAGCTTTAATAAAAATACCAATTTTCGGTATAAAACGTCAGCATAACCTAAAATTGTTAAGAGTTGTGAATCTTCTTTGAAATATCATTTGTTCTATTAAAAATATCAACTTCTGATGGAAAACGTTAACATAATCCAAAAATTAAATTTTTGAATGTTGAATGATTCTGAATCTTGTTCAAATTATAATGATTTTTATTTAAAAATACTAATTTCAGGCAAAACACACCAAAATAACCTAAAGTTGTTGCAAAATTGTGAATTGGCTCGATTTTCATTTAATTTGGAATTATTAAAATTCCATTTGTTACTATAAAATACTAAAAAAAAAAGTTATATCATTCTTGGTACCGTCAAAATTACTGAAAAACCTATCTTATTTGTAGATTCAATTTTCAATATTTTAAATTTTAAATTTGAATTCATATTTTTTATTAGTATTTAAAATTAATATTTCTTATTATGAAACAAAATTAATATTGCAATCAAGAAAAATATAAATATTTCAATTTTTATTTGTAACAAATATTGGCACTGATTCAAAATTGAATAATTTTATCATCATAAATAAATTTAATGAAATATGAATTGAAGTATAACCCAACCTAGTTTAACGACCTAAAAAAAGTCATTTCCTTTCAAAAATTTTGGCTTTCAAACCAAATTTTTGTAATCAAACAAATTTTTTTTCAATTAAAAAAAGTAACTTTATTCCCGAAAATTATATTATTATAATTTATTTATATTATTATAAATAATTTATTGATCAATGACCTCAAATTTAATAACAGAATCACTGTTATATTCAATTAAACAATAATAATTATTAGTCTTCGATTGAAATAATGTTTATTTTTCAACAATTTTTTTAATATTCAGGTAAACTTCTCATATCCATACCCCTACCCCTTTTATTAGAATATTTATATTATTATATTATTTATATAATATATTTAATTGATTCATTTATTATTATTTTATTTAAATTTAATTGTATTCATTTCTTATCAATTTCAATTGTTCATTAAATAGAGTCCTTTCGTACAAATATTAAAAATTGTATTTTAGATACAATTTTTAAAATTCTTCTTTTATAATTTATCTTAATTCAACATCGAGGTCATAATCTTTTTTATCAATAAGATCTTTTTTAAAAAAATTATGCTGGTATCCCTAAGGTAACTTATTCTATTAATTTTATTTGAACATTCTTTTATTATCATTAATTCCTCATATATAAATGTTAAATTTAATTCAAAAATTCAGAAATTTTGTAATATCCCCAATTTAGTAATTGAAAAATTTATATTAGATATAAATTTTTTAATTAAAATTGAATAATTATAAAGTTCTATAGTATTATCGTCTAATTATTATATTGAAGACTTTTCACTCAAAAATAAATTAATTATAATTGTTACTTAAATAATTGAAGTCAATATTTTATTTATTCTTTCATTCTAGTAATGTTTAAATTAAAAGCCAAACATTAAAAAAATTTATTTTAGAATTGTAACAGCCTGAAATTTTCCTTTACGATTTTCTAAATCAGATATATTTTTCTGTATAAAAATACGCATCAAAACTTTTTGCAAAATTCTATCGTCCTCAAAAAATTATTTCTGATTCTGAGACGTGGGAAAAATTTACACTCGGAAAAAATTGTTCCTCAACCAAAAAACTGTTTTCTGCGATACACAGGAAAAATTAGTCGAATCCAAATTGGGTAAAATCATAATATTTGACTTGGTCATATATTTGACTAAATTTAAGTTCGTTGAACAAAATTAGCAACAAAAATTTGGTACAAGCAATTAGAAAGATTTTATTGAAAACACCAAAAGATTTAATATTTTTTGTCACTGTAAAAATCATATTCTATGATTGGAACAACAAAAATGTTATTGATTTAACCAAATCGTTTTCTGAGAGTATTCTTCACGAATAACGTTTTTAAATATTGGTCTTGAGTTAAGAATTGAAAAAAATTGTTGATAGTGATTTGTTAGACGATTTGTTCTTTGATTTTTCCATCAATCTTCATGACCTGAATTACACTTTACTACCACCTTTGCAGCCGTACTTGCTGTGGCTTCAAGAAAGAAATCACGTAGCTTGCACCAGGGACGCTGGTCTTTTGTAGGTGATCCTAGGGGGCCTTTCTTTAGCAGCGCTGGATAAGGCAGCGAACGGAGAAGGATATAAATTTCAATGTTTCTCAACTTAAAAGTCCATTTCCCTACCACACTTCGAACGAGAAATTTCAAACCAAGTTTAAAGCGATCGACTAGTCCGCTAATGTTTAGTAGAAAATTGCTAACTAATAGAAATGTTCGTAGCATTTCTTCTGTTTTTTCATTATTTTATTTCGAGATTAGTGTTCTTTTAGAAAGTTACACCTGAGAAGGAAGCGGACCAGTTTCTAATGTCATTGGCTACCGCACGACCACCACGGTACCATCAGCAACCGCACGACCACCACAGTACCATTAGCTACCGCACGACGAACCCTATTCAAATTTTTCTTCCATCTCTGGTGTTTTTTATATACAGTATTTTTCAGAATATTGAGGAATCATCTGAAATGGATGAATCATGTTTTGTTCGCTTACTCAGCTGATGTCAAGTTGACTTTTGGATAATAAATAAAAATTATTGGTGCATCTGAGCAATTTTAATTATTATGTTGCGATCTGTTACATAACTGGGGACAGGGTTGAATTGACACTGTTACGTAATATTTTTGAATAAATGAACTCTATAGAAAATTCATACATATTCGTGAATACAAAGTCCTTTCTTCACAATTTTTGAAAGTACTACTATCCATTTTCCACATTTCGGTTTTGAGGCATTGAAAGATATTTACGACTAAAAATTTGCCATCTTTGCTCTTTTTTTAGTTGATTAAATCTTTTTTTTTAATCGTTCAAAGCATAAAATAGGAAACATCTTTTTGAAATGAGTCTATCTTGAAGATTTGAAATTGAAGATTCTCCAATTATTGCTGTGTGTAATTTGAAAAAAAAAAATTTTCTTTAATATTGTAATTTTCAAGATGACGAATTAAAAATTCTTCAATTTGAAAGATGTATGAATCAAATTTCCTGAGTTTTGAAGATTTAGAATTCAAAACTTCCACAATTTTTAAGAGTTATACAATTGAAAATTCTTGAATTTGGAAAACATAAAATTGAAAATGTATAAAAATTTTTATTTAGATTTCAAAGGAACGTAATTTCAAACGTTTGTTTTCGCCAGTTGAATTTTTAAGGGTTTTATTCAAAGATTCACTAATTTAGAATGTTTATAGTTTGAGATGATGTAACTTAACATTTGTTTTTTGAATATGTTGTTCAATTTCGACAATTCATAATAGAAAATTCTTCAATATTTAAGATTCACAATTAAGGACTTCAATACTTATAGTGAATAATAGAAAATAATGCAATTTTGAATAATTTTCATGAATTAATTCAATTTTGATGATAATTATACTGAATCGAATATGGATAAAAATATTTGAAAAAATACGTAACATAGGCTCAAACGTTCAATATTGTACAAAGGAACACTTGGGCATTAAAAATTGAATTATTTTTAAATCAATAATGTTCTGAATTGAATATTCCAAACTCAATTTCAATTTAAAATTGAAATTTTTTGGTGAGGTCACATGTATCTTTAAGAAGCATAAGTACGAAATTGATACTAAATTATAGAAATATAATTTATTCTTGTAAGTTCTGTTTTCAATAGATAATAATTGATAATTATATATAAATAATTCTCAAAAAATATGATTTTTTTAAATTGCAGTATTTTCCGAATCAGCATAGTTATTTGGGATTTTTTTTTGTTATTTCACTTGGGAACTCTTGTTCTTTCAATTGATCCACTTAAATTCGGAAATTGAAGAATATTCCAAAAAGGCGGCAGCTTTTCTAAAATTATTGAAAATACATTTTCTAAAAAAAAAAACATTTTTTAAATTTTTATTTCTTCAGAAAGATGCCCTGCTATGTATCTGAGTATGTTTTTTTTGTGAATCACTGCTTTACATTGAAATATGTATATACCTATATATATAGTAGAAAAATATAACTGTATTTTTTCGAAAATTACTACTAAAAAAGGAAATCTGTGGAGAGGTTGGTTGGTCCTCTTGGTTGTATCGTAAAAATATTGGTGAAACAAAAAAATAATTAATGAAATATGAAAAATAAGATCAGGATTGCAAAAAAATGTTTTTTTATCACCAGCAAAATCATTCATTTTTATTCTTATCAAAAACAATTTTTCTTACGATGAATAATAAGAATAAAAAAAAAAGTGGTCTGCAATTTATATAGGGAAAAAGTTTATCAAAAAGATGGAATTATATTTTTTGACAATAATTTATACTATATTATTTTCTAAATTATACTTAGTTTTGATTTTCATTTTCAATTTTATTTGATTTTGATTTTCTGGTTGTGTTATCAGGTATGTTTTTGCTTGAAGTCAATAATTAAATTTAATATTTAGAAGGCTCTCAAATATTTTAAAACAATTTGAATTCACTTTCCAAAAAGACGAATTTTCACTGTTTGATTTTCGATAAACTTTTTGTCAAAAAGAAGAATTATCTATAAAACAGTTGATTTTCCTATCCGGAAATATGATTTTTTAACAAGAAAGTTGACTTTCTACCTAATTGTAGAATTTTCTACCAAAAAAGACGAATTTTTACAAAAATACATGAATTTTCAACCAAATAGTTGAATTTCCACTGATACCTTGAATTTTCACCTAAATACTTGAATTTTCATCTAGAAAAATCGATTTTCAATTAAATTATTTTCGGAAAAATACGTGACTTTCCAACCAAATAATTGAATTTTCAATAAAAATTACGAATCTTAAAAAGGGAATTTTCAACAAGGTAGTTCAGCATTCAACCCAATAGTTGAATTTTCAACTCAAAAGATGATTTTTCAACCAAAAGGATGGATTTACCATCAAAAAGACAAAATTCAACGAAATATATGAATTTTTAACCAAATAGTTGCATTTTTTAACAAAAGGATAAATTATTCACAAAACGGTTGATTTTTCTATCAGAAGATATTATTTTTTAACAACAAAGTTAATTTTTTACCAAACAGTAGCATTTTCAACTGAAAAAGACAAATTTTTATAAAAATACATGAATTTTCAACATAATACTTGAATTTTCAACTAAAAAGCATACATT
>CAKNXH010000730.1:265870-295191 GCA_932178445.1 Andricus quercusramuli | reverse complement strand
ATTTTCATCTGAAAATCGTAAATTTTCAACTAAATACTTGAATTTTCGTTTAAAAACATCAATTTTCACTGGTATAATTTTCAACAAAGTACATGAATTTTCAACAAAATAATTGAAATTATTTGATAAAAAAAAAAATGAAATTTAACAAAATACATTAATTTTCAACTGAATAGTTAAATTTTCTACCGAAAAGATGAATTATCTAAAAAAAAGTTGATTTTCCTATCAGAAAATATGATTTTTTGACCAAAAAGTTAATTTTCCACCAAGTCGTAGCATTTTCAACCAAAAAAGACTATTTTTTTACAAAAATACATGAATTTTCATCCAAATAGTTGAATTTTCAACTAAAAATGATAGATTTTCAACTGGTTACTTGCATTCTCATCTAGAAAAATCAATTTCCAATTAAATAATTTTTAACAAAATACATGAATTTTCAACCAAATAATTGAATCTTCAATTAAAATTACTAATCTTAAAAACAGGGAATTTATAACAAGGTAGTTCAGCATTCAGCCCAATAGTTGAAATTGCAACTAAAAAACATGGTTTACATATTAACCAAGAAATTCGATTTTTCAATAAAAAGACAAAATTTAACAAAATACATTAATTTTCAATTGAATAGTTAAATTTTCCTCTAAGAAAGATAAATTTTCAGCCCATGAGTTGAATTTGTAAGCAAAAAGATTAATCTTCTACTAAAGAAAACGAAATTTCAACAAAAAACATACATTTTCAACCTAATAGTTGGATTTTACACTAAAAAAAATGTCAACCAAATATTCAAATTTTTTACCAACGGCGATACCACGCTGAAAACACCATTTCTCGTAAGATCACTGAAGTTAAGCAGTGTTGGGCGTGGTTAGTACTTGGATGGGCGACCGTTCGGGAATACTGCGTGCTGTTGGCCCGTCGTGGGTGTGGTGGACCCACACTGGTAGTAAACTATCCACCTAGAAACACTACCCGAATCAGTTAGTGAGGCAATGAACTTTCGAGTTCAAACTGCTATCAATTTTTTTTTTCCTTTACTGAAATGTATATATTTTCAACCAATAATGGTTTGTATTTTATGGACTTCAAGCAAATAATACTTTCTATTAGACCAGGGTAATAATTAGATTTTGATATTAAAATATTACAAAAAAAAATCTGCCTCACCGAGGATTTGAACCAGGAACTGTTCTAATTAATACTTTAGCGTGAATATAAATTTAAAGAAATGATTTTATTTTAACGGTTAGGGTATTGATTGATTTTTGATGTTGAAATATCAAAAAGTGTCGATCACAGATCTAATATATGGAAAAACGAGAAAAAATCTGCTTCAAACAAAATTTCCACAATGAAGGCTTCGGTGGGGTAACTGGTTAACGCTTCACTCATGGATAGTGGCGTTCCCGGTTCAAATCCCGGCTGAGGCATATTTTTTCTCAATTCTCTAAATATTAGAATGGTATTCAAACCCATTTAATAATTTTAAAACAAGAAAAAGGAGCTTATGGACGACCTCTTTGGCACCTACAATATTTGTTCTACACTTGAGACTTCCATTTCCCTATTCCATCATAGGGATTTTTTCTCTCGAATGACTTTTATAAAACTTGTCAAGAAAACTGAATAGGCTATTTGACAAGGTAGCATTTGCAGAAAGTCTTGAAATATCGGAAAACGGAAAGGAATTGGTTCGAAATATTCGAACGTTAGAGAAAAATCCAGTTTCTGTCGACGGACCATTGCTTCTGCCACACACCAGCCGGATTGCGATTAAACCGGAAAATATTCTTCGGACGTACTTTCGGAAAACGTGCCTGAAATAATCGCAGATCGACGGTCTGGCTTAACTTGATAAGGTACCAGTTGGTGAACACAAGAATGTAGTGATGTGACGTGTGAGAGCGAAAACGAGGATTCCCATCCAGAGTAAATAATTCCCCGGGAGCTGATTTTCTTCTTTTTTATATTTCTTTGCCTCGTTTCATCAAATTTCCACCTGGTGCTTTGAACCCGTTTAAAAGGAAGCCAAAAGAGCGATTGGTCCCATATACCTGTTTTATGGTGGCTGGAAAAAGCCTTCACCAAGAAGAAGGAAAAAAATTAAGAGGTGGTGAATCAGTTTTTTGGACTGATATGACAGGAAATAAAAGTGTCGGATTAATTTTTTTGAAAAATTGTTTCTTTAGGGGCAATCCATAAATCTCGTGACGGTATAAGGGGTGGGGGGAGGTTTCAAGGGACCATCACGATTTCTCACGCCGGAAGGGAAGCGGGTTTTTCTAATCGTCACATGCCAAAGTTAATCGAATAAAATTGCTCATTCGTTTTATTTTTCGTTAGTTTATTATATCGAGTAAGAACAAATAAAAATAAAATATTTTCTTAGAAAAAATGATTTTTATTTAAATAAGGGAAAGTACCTATCATGAAACATTTCTCAATTATGAAACAGTTTGACAAGTAATTTTATTTATAAATAATTTAAAAGTTTATTTTTGAGTACAAATGATTATATTAATAAATTTTTCAAGAAGTCTGTATTATCATTAGAGAATAACGGAAAATATTTAACGTCTTTTCAGACTAGATGGAGCTACAAAAGATAAATTATTTTAAATAATTTTTTTCTGGAAAGAGATCTCTTTTCGCTCCGCTGGGAATCGAACCACAGAACTACTGATTCCCGGTCAGGTGCTTTCCCATTAAGCTACTAGAGAGATCGAGAGAAAAAACTTTTTTCAGAAATACGTTTAACGTCTTTTCAGAAAAGACGTTAAATATTTTCTGTTATTCAAAATAAATTGATTTTCAACATAAGAAACAGATTGTCAACAAAATAGTTCAAATTAATTTTTAACTAAAAAAAAGAGAACGAATTTTCAACGGAAGAGTTCAATTTTCAATTATTGTCATAAATTTTCAACTAGAATGATGAATCTTAATATGAAATAGTTGAATTTTGAATAAAAAAGATCAATTATCAACCAAATAGTTAGATTTTTATCAAAAAAGGATACACTTTTAACCAAAAATAGAATATTTAAATTTTCTGTTCTAAAAAACGGATTTTTAACAACAAAAAACGAATTTTTGACAAAAGTGTTAATTTTTCAACTGGGATAGTTGAATTTTCAGTTAGAAAAATTTATTTTCAACAACGTGTTAAATTTTCAATCAGATATGAATTTTCAATTAAAATGATGAATCTTCAACAAAAACAATTAACTTTTAACCATTTTGGACCATTTTGAAATTTAGAACATTTTCAATAACAAAATTTTGAATTACTAAGAAATGGTAAAATATAAAACAATAAAGCCCTGATTCCCTGAAAACATCTGAATTTTTTGAAGTCTCAAAAGTCCTTGATTTTTATGAATTTCTTGAAATCCTCGAATATTGTGAATTCCCTGCATTTTTGAAGTCCCTTAGACCAGCAGAAAAAATTTTTAGAAGATGCTAAATTTTCAACAAAGAACATGAATTTTCAACTCAAAAATATCAATTTTTAACCAAAAAAGATCAGTTTTCAACCAAACATGAAATAGTTAGATTTGAGAGTGAAAAATTAATTTTTAACTGAAAAAAAAATAATTTTTAACAAAATAGTTAAATTTTTAACTAAAGAGATGAATTTTTAGGCAATTAATGAATCTTCAAGTAGCAGATTTGATATTTCAGTTGAAAAAGTTTATTTTCAACCAGAGGAATGAACTTCAATCAAAACAGGTGAATTTTCATTCGGAGAAAGGAATCACCAACTAAAATTATAAATATTTAGAATAGTTGAATTTTCAATTACAAAAATTAGTTTTTCAACGAAAAAAAATGAAGTTTAAAATGATGATTAATCTTCAACTAGAATAGTTCATTTTACATTTAAAAATCTAATTTTCAGGAAAAGACGAATTTTCAACAAAATATTTCAATTTTCAGCCACTGAAATGAATAATCAACCAAAAAATTAATTTTCATGGAAGAAGTTCAATTTTCAACCAAGTAGTTAATCTCAATATTAATGCTCAACGGAAATCTAGTCGTCGATATTTCTACCATAACAGATTTTTTCATGAAGAAAGAAAACAAATTTTGATCGATTTGTTGAATTTTCAAGTTGAAAATACAAATTCGTAATTGAATTTCAAAATAATAATAATAATTTTCAACCGAATAATACAATTTTTGATAAAAAAAAATGTTAATTTTTAAATTAAATGGACGATCATTCAACAAGGAGTTGCATTTCCAAACTAGAAAGATTTTTTTAGTCCAGAAGAAAAAGAAATTGTAAGCAAATCGTTTAATTTTCTAGCCAAAAAGATGAATTTCCTACAAAACCGTTTAATTTCCAATCAAAAAATATAAATGTTCAACAAAAAAGTTAATTTTCAGGCAAACAGATGAAATTTGTACCAAAATAGTTCAACTTGCAATTAAATTGAATTTTCAAGCCGAGAAGATAAATTTTCAACCACATAGTTCAATCTTCACCTGAAAAAGATCAATGTTCAGCCAAAAACGAAATTGATTAATCATTAGTGCAAAAAATTAACTTATGACAAAAAAAAAAAAAAGAAATTGCGATAAAATAGTTATATTTTCAACCACAGAGGTAATTTTTTTACGATAATTTGAATTGAAACAGTCACATTTTCACGAAAGAAGAATGATACGATCAAATTGTTGAAATTTTAAAAATATAAAGAAAGTTCATAGTGAATAATAACAATTTTAACAACAAATTTATGAATTTTCCACCTAAAATATAATGGGAGATTTTTGTTTTTAATCGAAACGATGAAATTTATACAAAAATTTATGAGTTTTCCACGAAAATTATACATTTTCAACCTGAATAGTTAAATTTTCAACTAAGAACGATTTTCAAGTCAAGAGAGAAAAAAAATTAAAAACATTGTTGGAACCTAAATTCAACAGGGTAAATTTTCTAGTGGAATTTTCAACCCAGAAGAATGAATTTTCACAAAAAAATGACTTTCCCACAAAATTGTTGAATTTTTAACAAAGTAATTGAATTTTTATCAAAACTCAGCAGGAAAAATATATATGTAATTTATACATAGTATAGTTTCCATAAATTCTAAAATTCCACTTCAAACCTTTTTGAAAATTTTGCATATCCGTTCAAAGAGAAGAAATTTTTTAATTTATGAATTTATGAATAAACCTATCATGGAAAATTTTTTTTTGATCCTCTTAAATTTCATTTTTCGTCCTCATCCAAATTGTCATGTATTAAATTGATTACTTGATGTTGTTTTGTATCTTGAAAATAAAAATTTGATAATTAAATCAAAAAATAATTCCTTCTAATAAGAAAATTCATAGAAAACATTTGAGAATTATTTATGCTTGTTAATACTCTTTTTAAACGAAAATCATTAGATTTTTAAGGTTTTTTAAACAAAAATGATTAGATATCTAAGAAAATTTACAATTCTAAAAAATTTCCTGTTATATTAAGTTGTGTTACTATTTTACGTCGGGAACCATTGAAATTTTTAATAAAAACCTATAAGGTGTTTCAGCATTTTTGAACATGTTTGAGTTATTGTGAAAAAATTCGGATTGTTTTATTGTTCTTTTATAGGAAATTGAAATTTTTATTCAGAAATTTTCGGAAGTAGATTGAAATTTTTTGAAAATTTTTACTTCAGGTTGAATTTTTGACATCGAAAATAGAGGTATTTTGAAGCAAAAATCATCACATTTAAAAAAAAAACAGAATTTTTTTTTAATTCAGTTTTTTGATAGTATTTTTCGTCAAAAGTTGGTATTTTTGATTCAAGAAATTATTTTTTAAAGAAGATTTACAATTTTTGAACAATTTTTGGTTATGTTGGCGTTTTGCACCGAAAATTGGCATTTGGAGTGAAAAAATTTGATTTTAAAGAAGTTAAAAAAATGTTTACAATCATAGATTGTGTTACTGGTTTTCGCAGAAAATATTCATATAGATTTTCAAGAAGATATTAAATTTTTCAACAATTTGAAGTTATGTTAGCGATTTTAAACGGAAATGAGTACTTTTAATGAAATTTATTATATGTCAAAAATTAAAACATCATCAGAAAATCAGTAACTTTAAGGAAAAATAATTAAATTTTAATGAAGAATTATTAGATTTCGAAGAAGATGAAAATTTTGTATATAGTCGTAGACTAAGCTAGCGGTTTACACCGGAAATATCGATATAGATTTCAGAGAAAATTGACAAGTTTGGAAAAATGTAAGGTTACGTTACAGTTTTTTCATCGAAAATCGGATATTTTAAACCAAAATGAATTTGTGTCAAAAATTGAACTCAAAATTTTGAACATATTTAGTTCACGTTAGTCTTTTTCTCCGAAAATTAGTATTTTTTAAACGAAAAAGAAGAAGAAAAAAAATTACTCAAAGTAGGCGCCAAGCGCCTAAAAGCAAGACTTAATTTGAGTCTTGACAGAATCCTGAAACAACCTTTTTTCAGTTTTGTAAAAAAAAATATTAAAAACAAATTTGTGGAAGAAAAAATTATGTAAAAAATTTGATTAAAAAAAAAATCGAAAACAACATTTTTGGAAACAAATTTTGGCGCTTATGCTCTTTTGTATGACGGACGGATGAACAGAAAGACACCTGTGCGAAACTATAAGGGTTTTAGCCCGGGGATATAAACCATAAAAATGAAAAATTGTCTCTGTTTTTTTTTTAAATTTTGGTGTGACAGAAAATCCAACAGTCTATCAGGTAGACTCAACATACTGGACCTAAGATGATTATCTTCACAACCCTTTGATTCTCCCTCACATTCCATTTTATGGAGTCGTTCAGGGAGTCATTCATGTTTAGAAGCAGTCTCCTCGCATGAAACACTTTTTTTTGCCCCGATTTTCGTCTAGTCGGATACCCTTGCTCGAGGCGCAAGAGAAATAATAGAGCAAAAGCACTTTCTCGTTGCAATTGAGCCACTCCAACATCTGACGCTTTTACTTCTCTGCGAAACAATTAAGGTGCTTCAAATGAGTTGGTTTTTAGAACAATACAAAATACGACTACAAGGATAAATCGTTTGATGTTATATTTTTACCACATAATCCAAAGGTTTATACATGTGCACTACCAGAGCCCTTTTTTCGAAAAGTGGTCTTGTTTTTTTTTTTTTAATTGAGAATATGAAACCCTTATTGAAACGGGGTGGCGCGTTGCTCGTTTCCAGGCGCAGAAAATTCAACATATTTTCAATTAACAAAAAAAAAAACAACAGGTCCATTTTTCGAAAAAAGGGCTCTGTTCGCGCACAAGTATAAGCTTTTAGATTATTTGGTGAAAAGATTACATCAAACAATTCATCCTTGTGACCGTATTTTGTGTTATTCTAAAAACCGACTCATTTAAAGCACCTTAAGGCCAAGAATGTCTATTATTCTCTCTTTCCAATTTTTTTCGTGTAGTTTTAATCTTTATTCATATTAAATTTCCCTCATCAGGTGAAAAAAGCAGAAAAAAATATATATTTGTCAAAGTAACCTAATACGGGGCTAATTCGGACATGTGAGGTGAATCAAGACACCTGCTTTTGTTCAAGGAAAAGAATAGGAACTTATGAAATGCAAAGATTTCGTCTGCTACAAATCAAATCCAGTAAGTGAAGCTCTCCAGGAGGGCTTATTAGTATCCAAGATCATTCGTTTCATCCTGTAAAAAATCTTATAAATTCCCCAAGTTTTATATTTACGAATGAGTAAGATTCCCCGCGAAGAATCTGATTTTCTTGATTTATGGAATAGTCTGCCCGCAGCGATTCATCTCGGAGGCTGACAGATTAAGAAAGATGCTGTATGAGATAAGTTTGAGTGTTTAGACGCCCTTGTCTGAGAAAAACAACCTTTGGTCTAGAAGGTTCATAAAAGATTTTATCTCTGAATGCTCTTGAGCGGGCTTAGATAGAAGCCTATCTGATCCTACTTAAAAAGTTAACCGTCGTTCTTGAAGAATTAGCAGGTCCAAGCGTTGATGACTAATTATAAGGGAGGAGTGAAAATTCTATATCAGCATTCTTAATTTTTATGCTAAATTTGTAATATTTCTTATAATTTAAACAAATTTGTATTTTTCTTAGTTTTCTTTTTTACATATATGTTTTTTTAATAACATTTAGAAAATAAACCTCACTCTGGAACTGGTTTTTAACGCCTGTACGGGAATGACGTTTTTGTTGTCAAAATTCACTCTCCAGTTTTAATATCATATTAAAAAAAAAAAGATTTAATATTTTAAGCACAATTTTACAGAATCTTGTATTAAACGATGCACTTAATATTTATGTATTTATAACTCAACTGGAACTACAATATTTTACCGAAAAAAGTCGTACGGTAATGACGACTGAAATAATAAAAATCGAGGGATAAACTTTGAGGTTTTACGATATTATTTATTTTATTTGAAAAATGTGCATACATTAAATTCATGTGAATCTAAATTTTACAAACTTGAAACGTTAAGCATTTTTTTGGTTAATATCTAAAAAAAAGGAGAAAATCAGTTTATCCTTGTGCAAAGTGAGATTGGGACGCTGTACGATAATGACGTTTCGGGTTTTCTTATATTAAATTAAAGTAAATAGGAACAGAAATGAAAAAAAAAGAACAATTAGGGATATAAAGCTTTTTGAATCTCTTAAAATAACTTCTAATCTTCTCTGCTTGAATTTTTTGAAATCCGTGGAAATTTCTTGAAATAAAATAACTTTATTTCGTAAAGTATAAATGATTTGAAATCCTTTGAAATTCCTTATAATCCTTTGAAAAGCAATGCAGTTTTCTTTATTTTCCAAATTTCTTTTGGAATCCCTTTATATATCCAAATTCTACAAAATTCTTCGAAATTTTTTGAAACTTTTAATATCTCTTGAAATCCTTCAGAAGAATAAATCATTTGAAAGCCTCTAAATATCATTTAAATTAAACCTATTCAGTATAGTTACCTAAAAAAATGGTTTGTTTCCCTAAAAATCTTTAAAATCTCTAGCAATCTTTGAATTCCCTTGAAATCCTTGGAGACATAACAAAATCCTTGAATCTTGTGAAATTCCTTGAAATGCCTAAAAATTCCTTGAAATCTGTTAAATCTCTAAGAATTGCTTGAAAATCAAAAAATTAACTTTATTTTTCAATATCCTACCAAATTTTTTTGAATCCGATGCAATAGAAATGATTATTGCGAAATCCCTTGAAATATCCTTGAAAAATGATTGCAAGTCTGTTGAATTCATAGGAATCCCTTGAAAATTAAAGAAATCCTTCAAAAATTTTCTAATCTCTTGAAATCCTATAGAATTCCTTGTAATTGCTTTTCATTCAATTTATTTTCTAAAATTCAGTAGAAATCATTTCAAATCTTTGGAAATCTGATCAAATTCTCAAAAATCCCTTGAAATTTATTGCGTCTTTTGACATCCATTTGTATCCCTTGAAATCCCCTCAAATTTTTGGAAAACGGAAAAATTCATTTTTAACCCAAAAGGAATAATTTTCTATTCAGAAAGGGAAATAAACGACAAAACAGTTGATTTCTTGACCAAAAAAGATGACTTTTCAACAAAATATTTTAATTTTTAACGAAGAAAGGTCCCTTTTTAACCAAAAACGAAATGGTTCAATGTTTAGTTAAAACGATGATTTTTTATCTAATAAAAAATTATTTTTTATCAAAATAGTCAAATTTTCAATGAAAGATTTTGATTTCTAATTGAAATAGTTGGATCTAGCTGGAAAAGACAAATTTGGAACAAAATAGATGAATTCTGAACTAAAAAAGATTAAAGAAAATATGAAATAGGTAAATTTTTCAGCTCAAAAATTAATTTTCAGTCAAAACAAAAAGAAATTACCAGAAAAATTATTTGTTTACAAAGTAGTTCAGCATTCAACCGAATACTTGAATCTTGAACCAAAAAATATGAATTTTTAACGAAAACTCAAATGGTTGATATTTCAACTAAGCGAAAGAGTTCAGTTTTCAAGTTGAAATGTCAAATATTTTGGAAAGCAGATGAATTTTATTCCGGGAAATATGAATTTTCAGCAAAGATTATTTTTAACGAAAACAGATAAATTTTAAACAAAATATTTGAATTACTAAAGAAAAAATACCAGTTAAAATCTTGCACTTACGAACAATTAGTTCAACTTTTAAACAAAAGACGAATGTAGAAAAAAACTGTTAATTTTTTTACCGAAAAATATGAATTAAGAAAAAATTTTAGTTTTCTACAAGAAAGTTAATTTACAATCAAGAAAGATCAAAGAAAAGAGGAAGTTTCATGAAAAAAGGTAAAAAGAGGAATTCTTCAAAAAAGAGGAAAACCTGTGAAAAAAATAGTACGTTCGTTAAAATATATAGATTCAAAATCTATATAATCTATTCCAGATTTTTTCCTGAAAAAAAATTTTTTTGATCATATTTTTTTTTGTTTTTTACGAACCCACGCTTTTTAAAACCTGATCTACATTTAGTACCTTTGCCCTATTTCAGAATAAACATATCAAACCGAAATATGTATGAAAATGTATGAGGTTTTCCTGTTTTCTGAGAGGTATAATATTTTCCAGAATATTCCCAACTTTCTTCCACTTTACAGCTTTATTATTAGCCTCGAGCATTCTTATCCACCTTATCGCGACTTTGTTGCTGATACTAGAATCTGATGTGCAAAAAATGAGAAACCCAACATTTTTCTCTTCTCGTTTCATCACAATTTTTATAGAATATTTTTTCCAAGAAGGAGAAGTAAGGGAAACTCACAACTCACAACTTTCAACTCATCACTCACAACTCATCACTTCACAACTCACAACTCACAACTCGCAACTCACAACTCACAACTCACAACTCACAACTCACAACTCACAGCTCACAGCTCACTGCTCACTGCTCACTACTCACTGCTCACTACTCACTGCTCACTGCTCACTACTCACTGCTCACTACTAACAACTCACAACTCATGACTCATGACTCATGACTCACAACTCAGAAATCTCAACTCACAATTCACAACTCACAATGGAAGGGGAAATAGGGGAAATTAGAGGGAAGCAGTGGGGAAGTAAGGTAAGTAGGGAGAATAAAGGAAAATTAAGGAAAGGGCAATAGGGACGTAAAGGGAAATGATGGTATGGGAAGTAGGAGAAGTGGAGGAAAATGAGGGAAGGGCAAGCAGAGAAAGTGGGAGTCATCACTAATGAATGTAGGAATATTGCGGAGGTGTAGGACGTGTGGGACAATTTCGGGGAAGTGAGGAGAGGTGGAAACAGAAACAGTAGGAAGTTAGGGAAGGGAGGGTAAGCGAAGGCTAAATTGAGCGAAAGTAGAGAAGGAAAACGAAAGTGTGGGATTCTTCCTTGAAATTGTTCAAATCTTTCGAAATCTTTTGATATTCCTTAAAATTTTACAAAAATTTTGAAAATTATACTCAAATCTTTCAATCCAATCCCACTAAACACAACTCATAACTGAAAAGGTTCGAGAAAGTAGAGGTAATGAAGAAGGAAGGTAGGGGAAATAGGGGAGAAGTGTGCGAAATGAGGGTAGGGGAGGTAGGAAAAGTGGGAGAGAAGCACTTGTGGAATTGAGGAGTAGTGGGGTATATGAAGTAAGGGGAAATGTGGGGAAAGTGAGGAGAAGGGGTAGAAGAGAGAGACAGAATTTGGGGAAGGGAGTGTAAGCGAAGGTTGAAGTGTGCGGTGGTGAAGTAGGGAAGGAGAGGGGAAGTATGGGGTATTCCTTGTAATTTTTCAAATCCTTTGGAATATTTTGATATTCCTTGCAATTTTCACAACTTTTGAAAATTCCTTGGGGTTCTTAAAAATTCCTTAAAATCTTTAAAATCATTTTAAATTCCTTAAAACTTTTGAAATTTATGAAAAAATTTTCTGAATTTTTTTTTAAACAGTGAAATATTTCAAATCCTTTCAATTTATTTAAATCTATTGAAAATTACGACGAATCTTTTGAAATATTCTGAAATATTTCGAATTCTTTAAAATCTTTTTATATCGCTGGTAATTGTTTAAATCTTGTGAAAATTTTTCAGAGTTTTTAAAAATACCTTAAAATCCTTGAAAATCCTTGAAATTTATTGAAATCTATTGAAAAATTCTGTGAATTTAAAAAAAAAACCTGAAATATTTTAAATTTCTTCAATTTATTTAAATCGATTGAAAATACCTAGAAATATTTTTGAATACCCTGAAATGTTTTAAATTCTTTGAAGTCTTTTCGTATTACTTCAATATTTCCAATCCCTTCCAATTTTTTTAGCTCTTGGAAATTTTCGAAAGTCTTGAAAAAATATTTTGAAATACCTTCAGTTTATTAAAATCTGTTGGTTTTCTTAGGATCTTCAAAAATACCATAAAATTCTTCAAAATCCCTTGAATTTATTTAAATCTGATAAAAATTCCTTGGAATTTTTTTAAATACACTAAAATATTTCAAATAATTTCAAATACCTTCAGATTATTGAAATCTATCAAAAATTACTTGGAATCTTTCAAAATACCATGAGATATTTAAAATTTATTTGACTTATTTAAATCCACCATAAATTCCTAGGAATATATCGAAGTACCATAAAATATTCCAAATTTTTTGAAAAGAATTCATATTCCTTGAAATTTTGCAAATCTTTTGAAATCTTTTGATATTCCTCGAAATTTTCCAAATCTTTTGAAATCTTGATATTTCTTGAAATTTTTCAAATCTCTTGAAAAATCCTTGAAGTTCTTGAAAACGCCTAAAATTTTTTCGGATCATTTGAAACTTCTCAAAATTATTGAAATCTATTAAAAGTTCTTCGAAATATCTTAAAAACCCTTAAATATTTCAAATTCTTAAATTTTTTTTTAGCTCTTGAAAATTCTTCGAAATTTGAATGAAATGATTTGAAATACCTTCAATTTATTGAAAATAAATGGAAATTTCTTGTAATTCCAAAATACCGTAAATCCCGCTAAATTCCTCAAATTTATTTGAATCTGATGAAAATTCCTTCGAATATTTTAAAATACCCTGAAGTATTTCAAAACATTCCAAATCTCTTAAAATTATTGAAATATATTGAAAATCATTGAAATCTTTTAAGATACCATAAAATATTTCAAATCTTTTGAAAATAATTCATATTTCTTGAAATTTTGTAAATCGTTTTCAATCTTTTGATATTCCTTGAAATTTTTTTAATCCTCTGAAAAATCCTTGAAGTTCTTAAGAATATCCTAAAACCTTTAAAATAATTTTAAAATTCTCAAAATTATTGAAATCTATTGAAAATTTATTAAAATATTTTAAAATACCATTAGATATTTCAAATCCTTGTAGTTTTTCAGTTCTTGAAAATTCTTGTAAATTCAAATAAAATAATTTAAAATACCTTCAATTTATTTAAATCTCATAAAAATTGTTTAGAATATTTGAAAATACCGTAATATCCTTCAAAATCCCTTCAATTTATTCAAATCTGATGAAATTTCCTTGGAATATTTCGAAATACCATAGAATATTTGAAATGCTTTGAAAAGAATTTTGAAAATCTTTTGATATTCCTGGAAATTTTTCAAATCTCTTGAAAAATCCTTGAAGTCCTTGAAAATACCTTGAAATCTTTCAAATCATTTGAAATTTCCCCAAATTATTGAAATTTGCTGAAAATTCTTTGAAACCGTTTTGAATATCTTGAAGTATTTCAAAAATCTTGAATTTAATTTGGCTTCTAAAATTTGCTTGGAATTTTTAAAAATACGTTAAAATATTTTAAATTCATTTAAATTATCATTTTAACCATTTTTAATTTTTAAGCGACATTTTCCAATAAAAACATTTTGATTACTAGCAATAGCTATATCTAATTATTAAAAAGTTTAAAAAGTTTGGAATGTTTGAAAAAATTGTTAAAAAGCACTTTAATATAAAAAATTAAATTGCAGATTTTTGAAGATTTCTAAAAAAAGGAAACTTTACAAGAATTTTGAAATGTTTCAAGAAAATGAATTTTTTTTTAAATTCCTACACAAATTTAAGCTAATTTCTTATTTCAAAGAATAAAATTTAAGAAAATAATGATAATTTTAAAACCTTTTTGATTATTTCCAGAAATTTCGGAAAAGAATATGGAAGATTTTAAAGCCAAATTTTTCAATTAGCAAGATTCCACAGTTTTATAAAATTTTCGATTAAGTTTAGGAGTTTTGGAAATAAACATTTGAAAGCTTCTTGAAGGTTTTGAAAAGTTTCATTATAATAACAAAATTTTCTTAAAATTCATGGGAAAATTTATACTGATTGTCATGTTAACATTTTTTTATCAGAAGTCGGTACAAAAAAAAATTAGATTTTTTCGTTATTTCACGTTTGTGTTTTTCACCTAATATTGCTATTGTTGATGAAAAAATAATTATATTTCAAAATATATTCACAATTTTCAAACAATCGAAATTTTGATTTGTAAATCACTATATCACTAGATCAATTTTCAAGGAATCATTATTATCATCAGAGAATAACAGAAATTTTCAACGTCTTTTCAAACCAGATGGAAATATGAATTGAAAATTATTTTTAATTGATTATTTTTTTCTGAAAAAAGATTTTCTTCTTTCCCTACGCTGGGAATCGAAAAAAATAATAAAATAAAATAATTTTTAATTTATATTTTCGTCTAGTCTGAAAAGACGTTAGAAAGTTATGTTATCCTCCGATGATAATACAGATTTCCTGAAAAAATTTGATATGCACCACCATGCAAAGTAATGCGTGTATTTCTGAAAAAAGTTTCTTCTCTCGATCTCTCTAGTAGCTTAATGGAAAAGCACCTGACCGGCAATCGAAAGTTTTTTGGTTCGAATCCCAGCAGAGCAAAAGAAGTAGGCCTTTTTTTAGAAAAAAAATTAATCAAAAATAATTTTTGATTCATATTTCCATCTAGTCTGAGAAGACGTTAAAAATTTCATTTATTCTCTAATGATAATACAGATTCCTTAAATAATTGTTTCTAATGTTATGTCAGTGTTTTTCGGTCTTAAATTGCTATTGTTAATAAAAACTAATTTGATTTTGAAAAATATTCATTTTAAATAATTAAATAAATATAATATCAGATAAAAATAATGAAGAAATTTTTAGAAAAAAGTTTAATCATTTCCAAGTATATTTTGAAAGTTTTTCTATCTGGCTGGAATGTCTGTTTTCGAGCAGCTTCGCGGCCATAAAATTAAATTAGAGCGCCTTTTCTTTTATCCGGCTTGTACGTGCTTCTCTGAGAATCGTGATAACATTCGCAAATAAAACGCTTTGCTTTATTCGTATACATCTCGGGCCAAAAACGATTTTTCCTTGCTTTTCTAGCAATAATACTAAACAAATAAATAAAAACTAGTTTTCCTCTGTCCTCAACTCGCAAAGTGGTTTTGCATTTAAGTATACATTTGTTTAAAAGCATATTTCTCAAGTATTTTTTTTTTGTAATAGATATATAAAAATATAATTTAAAAATAATAATACTATTTTTTTATTGTTTTTTTTCTGGAAACGGTTTCTTTTCTTGATCCCTCTATTAGCTTAATGGAAAGCACCCGACCGGGATTCGGAAGATCTGTGATTCGATTCCCAGCGGAGCAAAAAGAGATCTGTTTTCAGAAAAAAATTAATGAAAATAATTTGTAATTCTTATTTTCCATCTAGTCTGGAAAGACGTTAAAGAATTCTGTTATTCTCTGATTATAATACAAATTTCTTAAAAAATTTGATATGTCCCACCAAGCAAAATAATGCGCGTACTTTCTGAAAAAGGTTTCTTCTCTCGATCTCTCTAGTAGCTTAATGGAAAGTTTTTTTTTAATTTAATTTTTAATTTTTCAGATATGTCTCTTGGGCCTCGCAATAAGCGACAATAGTACATACGAAGGAGGTACCGAAATTACGTACACAGAAAACGAATTTGAAGCAGACACAACGAGCCAGGTAAGTCACAACAAAAATTATTAAGTCATAAACAAATATGAATTTGCTTTTTGATAAAATCTAATAGCAGTAATTTTTTTCACGGATAAGACATTCACTTGTAAATTTGATTGATATATTTGTTATAAAAAATTAAAGAATTCACTGACAATGATACTTCATGGTCTGGGAATTGATTTAAGAATCACTGTAAGTAACTTTAAGTTTTTCAGATAAAGTCACTATAGTCACTTTTTGGTAAGAAAATATTAATCTTGTCACGTTTCTTCCAATAAATAAATTTTATTGTTAAATATAATAAACGAATAATTAAATTTTCTGAATTTTCTTAAATTTTTTTCAAATCTTTTAGATTCCAAAGGATCTTAAAGATTTTAGAGTTATTAAAAAAAAAGAATTTTCAATGTGTTTGAAATGTTTGAAAGGATTTCAAAAGATTTGGGAGGATTTGCAATATTTTGTGGAATTTGAAAAGATTCCAAGAAATTTTTAATGGAATTTTAATTATTTGAAGAGATCTAAAAATTTTCAGGGTATCTTCAAGAAATTTTAAAAGATTTGAATGATTTTATGAAATTTAAAAAAATATTTGCATGGGGTTTTAAAGACTTTCTTCAATTTTTCGAACATATTGATTGATTTTATATGGCCTATAAGTTTCTTGGATATTTTGAAATTTTTTTTAAATATTACAAGGTATTTACAAAGATTAGGGAGAATTTCAAAGAATTGAGGATATTTCGAAATATTCCAAGAATTATGAAATAGATTCGTATAATTTGAAGGGATTGAAAAGAATTAATAAGATTTTGAAGTGTTTTTGAAAACTCCAATGAATTTTAAAGAGCTTTAAAGAGTTTCAGAGTATTTGAAAAAATTTCGAAGGATTTGGAATATTTTAGGGTATTTTTTGAAAACTCAAGGAATTTTCAACTGATTTCAATTATTTTTCAGGGATTTAGAAGAATTTGAAATATTTGATAGTACTTCAAAAATTCCAGGGAAACTTCAGGACCTTATCAAGTTTCAGGGGGTTAAAAAAACTTTAAACTTATTCAGGATATTTTAAAAAATTCCAAGTAATTTTTAAAAGCCTCAAAAATTTGTGAAGAGTTTCAGAAAGTTTCAAGGAATTTGTAATATTTGAGAATATTTCTATAAATGTTGAGAACTTTTTTATTATTTCCAATAATTTGAAAGGATAGAAATGATTTTAGAAATTAAGGAGGTTTAAAAAAATTCAAAGGAATTTAAAAAAAAAATTTTCAAGAAATTTCAAAAAATTTCAAAGGTTTTGATATATTTTAGTGTATGTAATAAAATTGCACAGAAATTTCAAGAATAAAAAAATGTTATTATTTTAAATAATTTGAAGATTTTTGTTTCACGAGTTTTATAATTTAAAAATTTTCCAGTTCGGATATTCTATAATTCGGAAATTTTCTATAGGGAATTTTAAAACTCGGTAATATTATAAACTGTCGAGAATTTTCCATTTCGGTAATATCATGAACTGGTCGGGAATTTTTTATTCGGGAATTTCATTATTTGGAAATTAAATTATCCGGGAATTTTATTTTAGGATTCTTCAGTCGTCCAAAAATTTTCATCCAAAAATATATTTTTTCAATAATTGTTTTGAAACTTTGAACAGGAGAAAAATATTTATCTTGTAAAAATATTTGATGATTGTATTTTTAATAAATAAATAATATTGATTGAAAACCAATTTTTTTATTGTTTTGTAAGTTCTATAATTCAAGAATTTCCTATCGGGAATTTTAAAATTTGGTAATATTATAAACTGTCGGGAATTTTCCATTTCGGCGATATCATAAGCTGTTTGTGAATTTTTTATTCGGGAATTTCATTATTTGGGAATTTTTCAATTCAATAATTTCATTCTGAATTCGAAAATTTTATTTTACAGGAATTTCCCACTTCGGGAATTTTACAGAGTTATGAATTTTATTTTTGAGAATTTTTCAGTCGTCAAAAATTTTCATCCAAAAAAAAAATATATTTTTTATTTGTTACTTTGAATTTAAACAATAATTTCAAGAACTTTAATCAGGAAAAAAGATATTTTGTCTCTATAAATATACTTGATGATTGTATTTTTAATAAATGAATAATATTGATTGAAAAACAATTTTTTCCATTGTTTAGGGAATTTTTAAATTCAGGAATTTTCCATTTCAAATATCTTATAATTCGGCAGTTTTAAATTTTAAATTTAAGAAACTTTGAACATTAAAATTTAGAAAAAAAATTGATATTGTATTTTTAAAAAATAAATAATATTCATGAAAAAAGTGTTTCATTTGTCTAAATTCAGTAGTTTTATGTTTAGGGAATTTCCAAGTTTGAATATTCCAGAATTCAACAATTTCAAGTCGGGAATCTTATTATTATAGAATTTTCCTATTCAGGGATTTTCTAATTCAGGAATTTCACAGTCTCAAGAATTTTTCAGTCTTTCCGATTTTTCACTATAAGTGTATTTGGATATTATTTTTCATTTCTAGAAAGCTATTCAATTGAATAATAAAGCATTACACATTTTTTATGGATTTAATAATTTAATTCAATAGTTTTCAGGAAATAAAAAATAATGTTCGAATACTCTTATGGTGAAAAAACATTTTTTTCTGAGTTTTGAAAAAATAAAGTTTTGTCCCAATTTCATTGTATTATTCAAATAATTTTTAATTTATATATTTTTTTAATTTTAAAATTGCATTTTTGACAATTTGAAACATTGATAACCTTTTATACTGATTCCAGAAAAAAATTGAAACATATGTCCATATAATTTTGAAAATTGAATTCAGATAATCATTTCACAATATCGCGAAAATAAAAAAACTACATACTTTCAATGAAGGTATTTTGAATGAAAAATCCATTTTTATTATATAAATCATAGCCCATATTTAGTTACGTAACCTCAAAATAAATGATCAATTTATGTTACTTAATAGAGAAAAATTAAAATTCAATCTTTATTTAATTTATTATTGTGAAAAAAATCAGCTAATAATGAATTAATCAGTTCACGAAATAAGAAGCATTCAACTATAATTTTTATTTAAACATTCAAATAATTTTTACTTTATTAATTTTTTTATTTTTGAACTTTCATTTCTGGAAACTTAATTTATTGATGATCGTTTGAAGTAATCCCAGAGACTGTAGTTTTCAATAGAATCAGTTCATATATAATAAGCCAGTTCACAACATGAAAAGCATTAAACAATTATTTTCATTGGAACATTCAAATAATTTTCACATTATATATATTTTTTTCATTTGAAAATGCATTTCTATACATGAAATTTATTAAAGACCTTTAAAGCTAATTCCAGAAACAATCAAAATATATGTACATATTAATTCATCATTTCACAACATGAGAAGCAATAGACAGTTATTTTAATTGAAACATTCGAATAATTTTTACTTTATATTTTCCTGGGAAATTTAATTAATATCAAATTTTAAAACTAATTTCATAGAAAAGTAAAATAAATGTACATATAATATTGGTAGAAGAATTCATGTACTTATCTCACAACATCACAAACATTTTTACCTTTATTTAATTTAATATAGCGAGAAAAATTATCAGCTAATAATTAATTGACCAGTTCACAACATAAAAAGCATGAAAAAATTATTTTTATTGAAAATTTCAATTAATTTTCACTTTATAAATATTTTTTTGAAATTTAAACTTTTCTTCTATTAAATTTAATTTCTTAATAATCTTTCGACTAATTCCAAAGAATATAATTTCAAACAGAATCAGTATATATTTAATACATGAAAGCTACATGAAAATACTATTCTGATTGGAACATTCAAATAATTTTTACATTGTATATATTATTTTCGTTTGAAATTGAATTTAATTTATTAATGACCTTCAAAACTAATTCCAGAGAAAATTAAAATATATGTACATATCGATTAATCATTTAAAAATAAAAATAAATGAACAATTATTTTCATGAAAACATTCGAATAATTGTTACTTTATATTTTTTTGAAAATTTAAATGAATAATAATTTTTTTAACTGATTCCATAGAAAAGTAAAATATATGTACATATAATATGGAAAGCATAATTGATGAACTTATTTCACAACATCACAATAATTTACAAAAATTATACAATTGGAATAGAGGTACTTTCGACATAAATATTTTTTTCAATGTGAAGTTAACAATGTAAAATAGTACGAACGATAGCATCAAAATAAGACGATTTGGTATTATAACAGAACGCTAAAAAAGTGATGCACAATTAAAATGGAACCATAGTTTTTACAGTGCAGATTTTTACTGTTATATGAAATTTGAAAAATATGTTATCAAACCACAGAGTCATTTGAAGATGTCAACTCGAACTAAATTGCAGACAAATAAAAAATAAAAATAAAATAAAGGTGCGATAAGAATGTGCCAAAAGTACCTGAAATGAGCTAGTAACTAACATTGGAAGTAGGTTGAAGCCGAGAAAAGATGCAGAACATGGAAAATCGAGGGTGGGCCTAGGGAGATTTGATTTTCAATTAAATTCGCATTTCATTTGAACATGAGGCTATCGCGCCTCCTTACCTTCTTTATTTTTCTCCTTTTACGTCCCCTTAAATTCTGATATAAAATAATTTATGAGATTCAAATTCGCGATTCAGCAACCAAAATTTTTGAAAATGTGAATCTAATACAGAATCAGTTGAATTTTCGGGTTCTTTCTGAATCTATCAAAATCAATGATGAATAAAAAATTAATAAATGTTTGAGAATATTTTTGTTTTGGAATTCATCTTGCTTACAATTTGGTTGACATTTTAATAGTTTTGTTGAAAATATAACTATTTTGTTGAAGTCATTTTTTCTTCTCAAAAATTCAATTACTTTGTTGAAAGTTGAACTGCTTTGTTAAAAACTCATTTTTTTGGTGAAGATTCATCTCTTTGGTATAAAATTTAACTATTTTGTTCAAAATTGTTTTTTTTTTAGTTGGAAATGAATAAATGAAAAAGTCATTACCATTACTCGCAAGCGGCGCCTTCTCAAGTGGTAGTGACCTTCTTTGGTCAGCCTTGTCCTTAAATGCAATATGACGTGTCACCGCGTGAACTGTGATACCGAAACTTTCCAAAAATTTTGAAAATTTTTTGATTATTGAATTTCCGTATATTTACAAAATTTTCAAAATTTCTAAGATGTTCAAAATTTCTGAAATTATCAAAATTATTAAAATTTCGGGATTTTGCAAAATGTTCAATTTTCCCAAATTTTCTAAAATTTGTGAAATTTTCTAAAATCATTCAAATGTCTGAAATCAATGTTCAAAATTTTTGAATTTTCAACGTCAATTAAATTTCTAAAATGTTCCAAATTTGCAATATTTTCAAGAAAATTCTGAAGTTATAAAATCGTCGCCAAATTTCTAAACTTTTCAAAATTTCGAAATTTTCCAAACTTTCTGAAATTTCCAAAATAGCTGAAATATCTAACATTTTCAAAAATTATTGAAATTGGTGAAACTATCTTCAAAATAATTACAAAACTCATAGCCACTGCGTTTCTTGGCCCAATTTCATGTTTTATTTTCAAAATTAATTTTTTCAACAAAGAGATTAAGAAAAAACTTTGGAATTCCCTTTTGTCAATGTAAATAATAGATATTATATTAAATAATGATTGGAAAGATGGCAGTAGAGAACTAGATAATAAACAATAACAATATATTTAATGTTTATTACGGTGGTCCGAAAACACCAATTTTTTAATAATCGAAAATGATAAAATATAAATATAAAATAAAAAATAAAATTGGACACATTTATTCGAAATGATCACAAATTATCGACTAAGTCTTTTGCCCAAATTTTATGTGGTATTTTCGAAATTCATTTCCTGTAGCACGGGCGTGATTTCTGCTTATATGAAGAAAGTTCAGAATCGTTATTTAAATTTTTGTATGAATTTAGAAAATTTTTGAAAGTTGATGAGAAAGTTAATTGCAAAATCTATGGTAAATATGTATAATAAATTGTTTCGAAAACAATAGAACTTTTGAAAATTGGAGAGTTTTATAGAAATTTAAGAAATTATGAAAATGTTAGAATTTTTTAAAATGTAGAAACATTGAAAATTGGAAGAAAATTGAAACCATTAGCAATTACAAAAAATTTCAGAACTTTGGAATATTTGATAAATTTGGATAATTTCCAAAATTTTGAACATTTCAGAAATGTTGATAATTTTATCAATTTTGAACATTTTAGAAATTTTTATTTAGATATTTTAGAAATTCTAGAAATTTCGGTAATTTAAAAAAATGTCTAAAATTTCAGAAGTTTTTATCATTTTAGAAATTTTCAACAGTTTCGAAATTTTGGTTATTTCACCAATTTCTATAATTTTTGAAAATTTTAGACATTTGTAAAATTTAGAAATTTCAAAAATTTTGGTAAATTTTTTAAACTTTGAGATAATTCTATAATTTTCGGAATGTTGCCAATATTGTAAGTTTTGAACATTTTATAAATTTCAGAAATTTTGATCATTTAAAAAATTTGGAACATTCTAGAAATTTTGATAATGTTAGAAATATAGATAACGTTAATAATTAAAAAATTTTGAACATTAAGTTCAGAAATTTGGCATTTCATAAAATTCACAAATATTAGAAATTTTGAGAAGTTTGAAAATTTGGAATATTTTACAAATTTGAGGAAGTTTTACAAATTTTAGAAAATGTTGCAAATTTTAGAAAATGTTGCAAATTTTAGAAAATTTTGCAAATTTTAAAAACTTTGAACATCTTTGAAATTTTGAAAATATACGGAAATTCAGATAATGTAAAAATTTTCAAAATTTTTGGAAAGTTTTGGTACCGCAGTTTTTGCGGTGATACATCATTTTAATTTAAGGACACGTCTGACCAAAGAAGGTCACTACCACTTGAGAAGGGGCCGCTCGCGAGTATGGTGCTAATGACTTTTTTAATCGATAACTCACACAATTTAATCGTCAAAACGTGAAAAGTGAGATTCCAAACGCATCCTAACGACATTCAAACGATTTTTAAAAAAATTTGTTTAAATAATTGAAATTTGTTCCTTAGCGCGATGTTAGGACTTTAATTTTGAAAACTCAATATCTTTTTGAGTCTTGCCGTCCGAACGAATAAAATTGGCTTCCAAACGAATTAATTTTCTTTAGTGAAAATATAACGATTGCATTTTGGATTGAAAATTGTTATTTTGAAATGTAAATTCATGTATGAAAATTCATCCTTTCTCGTAGAAAATTAACTTTCTGGTTTGAAAATTAATCCTTTTTGGTTAAAATATTTTTCATTCGGAAATATTAACTATCACATGTTTCGTTGAGAATTCGTTTTTTGTTGGTTCATTGTTTTAGTTGAAGGCTTAACTAATTAATCATAAATTAATTTTTTTAATTGAAATTTATATATTTTTAAATTGAAATTCATATATTTTTGAGTTGGAAATTCACTACTTTATAGAAAATTCGTCTTTTTGGCTCAAAAATTCAATAATTTGTTAGCAGAATAAACTATCTGGTTGAAAATTAATTGTTTTGTTTGAAGTTTACATTTTTGCTTTAAATTTCAAATACTGTGGTAGGAAATTAAACTATTTAGCTACAAATTCAACTATTTATTGAAAAATTTGACTATTTTTGGTAAATTCGTTTTTGGTCTGAAATTAATTTTTTTATCTGAAAATATAGTTATTCCATTTTCCGTTGAAAATTTTTTCTTCATAAGTTGAAAATTCAAATATTTGGTAGAAAATTTATTTATTTTGTTGAAAATTCGTCTATTGGGTTATGAAACTAATCTTTTTTGTTGAGAATTCATAATTTTGTTTGAGGATGCAACTATTTTGACAAAAAATTTTGTTTCTAATTTGACTGATTGAAAAATATTTTTTTTTTATGAAATTGAGTTGTTTAAACTTAAAATTTAACGATTTCATTTTTCATTGAAAATTTATCTTTTATAGTTGAAAAATAATTCTCCTTGATTGAAAATTAACTTTATTGTTGAAAAATCTATTTGTTTGAGGATTCAACTATTTTGTTATAACTTCTTTTCTTTCGTTGAACTTAACTGGTTGATAATTTGGTTTTTTTATTGCTGAAAATAACTGTTATTAACTGAAAATTTAACTGTTAACAACATTTTTTTTTTCTCTTCAAAATCCCGTGATTTTTTATTAAAAGTAGCCACTATTTTCCAGCTAAAAGAACTGGCTTCGGATAATTCGAAAATTTCAAATTAATCGCAAAAGAGTATTATGAAGCTCAAATATTTTTCAATTAGCATAATTTTTTCAACGATTTTTGTTATGAAACAGGATTTTTTGCGGATTTAATTTTCGTAATTACAAAATTTTAAATGTAATAAATAAAAAATGTAATCAAGGTTCGCGATAGCAAATCGTCGCCAAGTACAATGACGGAAAATTTTATTAATTTGAAAGCATTTATGTTATAATATTTTTCTATAATTTTTTTGCAAAAAAGTTGCAAAATCCCACCGAAAACATCCACAATGCAAAAACTGGCCCAAGTACAATTGACTGAAGTTGTGAAATGAAAATTTGCCAAATAAAATGAAAAAAAAAATTAATTGATCACGAGTATTGAAAAATAAAATATGCCAATGTTGTTCTAGGATTCAAATTTGAAAAAATAAATCATAAAATTATTTGTGAAGAAAGTTTTCAAATTACTACAAATTTCCGGAATCGAATGCATTACAGATTAATAAAATTGACTGATATTTTGATCGGGAAATACCTTCAATCTTGGCCCAGTTTTTGCATCCTAGATGCTTATGGTGGGATATATTAATATTTCAAGAACAAAATTTTCCGGTTTCTTAGACTGATAATTAAAAGTTTAAATTCTTAGCAAAGCTCAAAGACCAACAATTTGACAAACAAATTGAAATAAGGACACATACAATTTTCTCTGGCGAAAACGAAGTCCCCTGGATGATTTCAAAAAAACTTAAAAAATGTTTAAAGAATGTATCTGAATGTAAAATTTTATTGCGCCTTATTGAATCCGCGTCCACAATTTTCATCCACTTTATTCCCTTGTAAAAAGGGATTGATCCATAAGAAACCTAACTTTATTTTCATGTCGGAAGAAGAAAATTAAATTTTTTTATCTGAAGCGCACGTCCTTCTGATAGTCTGATTGTATCGCCAGCTTTCTCGACATAAAACAAACTTTGCAGAGGCTGTGCTTTGTATAAGATGTAGCTATTTTGAAAGCTGCACCCTGGAAATATCGAAATCTCTTTTATATCCTAGATATTCTTCATGATTCTTTTCGTGCAATAATAAGAATTCCTAGCATGCGATAAAATTCTATTTTTGTCTCTGAAAGTTGAAGATCTATTTAGCATTCCTTTCACATCTATCGAGTAAAGGATAATTCAATATTCTGGGCGTACATAAAAAATTTTACTGTTTACTTTTATTATTTCCACTTTGTATTTATAATGGTATGTTTCTATTTCACGAGCACTTTTCTTCCCGTTAGCAAATGTATTTGCTTCCTTATAGAGGAAGCATTAGTTATTTTTTTCAATAGCAGACAAGCCAAAGTCTTCATTTTGATTAATTCAAAAATAGAAATTCAAATAAAAAATCAAATTTTGCATTCGAAATTATAATTTTTCGAGCTGGTTAAGGGAAGGCTAACGATCCGCCGTCTTTTCTATTCATGCGTCAACTTTGAATTATATCGATGAAAAAAGCTTTTTCTGCAGTTAATTCCTCCTGAAAATAAACCTTTTTGTTATAAATTTTATTATTTGTTTGGAAATTCAGCAATTTTGTTAAAGTCATTCTTTTTGGTTGAAAATTCAACAGTTTTGTTGAAAAGTCTTTTTGGTTGAAAACGCAACTTTTTTGTGGACAACTCATCTTTTTGGGTCGCAAATTCAACTTTCTTCGTAGAAAATTTCCTATCCGATTAAAATTCATATTTTGGTATTGAAAAGTTAACTGAAATTTTTTTTGGATAAAATTCAATTTTTTTTTAATTTGTCTCTTTGATTCAGAAATTCATCTGTTTCAGTAGAAATTTCATATTTCTTAGATAAAAGTGCAACTGTTTGATTGAAAATTAATCTCCTTGGCTTAAGGATTCAACTATTTTGTTTAAAAATTTTGGCTCAACCGCTTTTTGTTTGTTGAAAACAGATATTTTTAATTCAAAAATTCAACTCCGTGGGTAAGAGTTCAGTTCTACTTGAATTTTTTTTCAATGAAGCTTTATCTCTTTGGTTGAGAATTAAATTATTTTGTTGAAAATTTAACCACTTTTTTGAAAATTCTAGTATTCTCTTGAGAAGTCATCTTTTCTGGTAGCAAAGTCTTTTTTTAATTGAGCAAATTAATTCGAAAATTTTTAATTTGTCTCTGAAATATTGTTTCATTCCTTTTATAAAAGATCCTATGTTGAGAATATTACAAGATGAAAACGCCGGTATTTGTATGCTAATGCTCGGGGAAAATGAGAAAATTGCCAAGGAATAATCAGGGAATTTCGAAAATGTTTCCACCCAGCAAAGCACTTATTTTCTTGAATACAAAAAATTTCCATCAGTCTCAAGTCTAATATCGTACAATTAAAGCTTATTGAATTTCGAAAAGGTTTATTAAAGCTGATCTGAAAAAATTGGTTTATCCGCTTAGGATTGACCAAACTTCAAAAAATCAAAGAAATAAACGGATTAGAAAAATATGTTTAAATACAGAATTATTTTACAAAACATAACAGTGTGAGATAAACAATTTATTTTCTATCAAAATTTTTAAACAAACATTATATTTTGAAGATTCATTATTTTTTTAAGTTTCAGGTTACGTTAGCGTTTTATACCAAAAATTTGTATTTTAAAACAAAAATCATTACGGTTTGGACAAGTTTTGCAATTTTTGAACAGTTTTAGATTATATTTACGATTTCACAGAAAATAGGGTATTTTAAACAAAAATTATCAGAGTTCAAAGATCATTTGCAATTTTTCCAAAGAATTTTATTATGTTGGCTTTGAAATACTAAAATTTGCAAGCTTCAAAAATTCCGGATTGTATTAGTTTTTTTCGTCGAAAATTGGAAGTTTCAGTCGAAAATCATTATGTTTCAAAGAAGACTCATAATTTTTGAAAAACTGTTCGTTACTTGTTGTTTCTTTTATCAAAAATTGATATTTTAGAACAAAAATAATTATAATTCAAACAAGCTTCAGAATCTTTCGAAAATATTGGATTAAGTTACTATTTTCGTCGCAATTTTTTTTTTTATTTGAAAAAATGATATTACAAACATTTCAAATAAGATTCATAAGCTTTCAACAATCTTATGTTATGTTGGAATTTTTACATCGAAAATCGGTATTTTCAATAAAAAATACTAGATTTCATAAAAGATTAAAAATGTTTATCTAACTGTAGCTTATACTAGCGGTTTTCATCGAGAATTTCGATATAGATTTTAAATAATATTTAAAATTTTTGAGCAATTTAAGGTTATAATAACGTTTTTAACCGGAAATAATTTATTTCAGACAAAAGTCATTAAATATTTAAAAATCTGAACAATTTTCTGTTATGTTGGGTTACATAGTGAGCCTTAATCATTTTCAACCTCGAAGTTCTTGCACTCGACTTTTTTTTTATAAAATACTTTTTTCTAGTGATTTATAACTATTTTAAACTTAAAATGAAAAAAATAGTCCTATTTGAAGTAAATAAAATCCAAGTTTAGGAGTTTTTTTCAATATATCAAATTTTGGTTCAGAAAATGTTATTCTATATCGAAAAGTGTGTAAAAAATGTTTATAAAATAATTAGATAAATTGAAAACTGTGCCTTTTAAGGATGTTTTTGTATAGTAAAAAATATTTTTGGGTCACTAAGGTTATTGTAGAATTTTTTCACTTGATTTTCCTTTATTGTTTAGAACTCATGAATAGATTAGGAACATTTTGAATATTAAAAAAAAAAGTATTGAGCCCTTTTTGTAATAATTAGAATTCTACTATTTGCTTTAGGTGTTTTAATTATCTTTTGGAAGTTTTATTCCGCAATGAAAATAAAGTAAAAAAGTATGATGAAAGAATTGTATAAATCGAAAACGTTTTTTGTCATTGAGGTTATTGAAGAATTTTTGCATTTGATTTTTCTTTATTGTTTGTTTGTTTGTTTGTCTCTTTTGAACAGTTTCAAAACGTTTTAATTATTAGCACAAGTATCGAGCCTATTCAAAATAATTAAAATTTACTTATAATTAATACACAAGAATATATATTTATTTAAAAACAACATATAGGATTGAACTATATCAAAAACTTCAGAAAAGGGTTGAAAAATGTTTAAACATTTGTTTCATATTAAAGTATCTTTGAGATTTCGAATTTATTTCAAAAGTATTTATAAATCACCAGGAAGATGGTTTTTGAAAAGAAACATTTGAGTCCGTGGTCAACGTTTTCCGTCGAAATTGGTATTATTTAAAAAAAAATCTATATTTCGGATTATTATTCAGAGTAATAAAATTTACAATTTTTTAATTGTTCTGCCTTTTTTTACCGGGAATCGATTATTCAAATGAAAAATAATTTCACTTCAAAAATTAGACTTACCATTTTGAACAAAATGCAAAAATTATACATTAATTCTGAAGTTAAGATGTCAATTTTGATCAATTATCAAAAAGATTAACCTTGATTTTCTTTTCTATTATTTTTGATGAAAGATACTCTAAAACAGAAAAATTTTGTGTCACTATTAATTTTTTATTTCAATTGAGAAAATTGAGTGAAACAAAAAATAATCGTGCGCGTGTTTGCTTTCTAGTTTTTGCATAAAAAGCCCCTCAAATCCATATAATTCTTGAGAACTTTTTCGCTTTATATTTGAATTGAAATGCAGAGAGCATTAACTGCTTGATTCTATTCTGAATTCCATTAATAATTCATTTTCTTGAATATTGCATTATCCTGCCACCGTTGGCGAACCTAGTGCAGTTCAACTTGTGAAAATGAGTTGAAATAAATAAATAACTCATTAAGAGAGGAAAATTAGCCTAGTTTCTATGCAATTGATATATATATATATATATATATATAATTTAAAAAAGGTTTGAACAAATACCGCATGTTCCCACTGAGAGCAACTGCAATCTAAAAATGACACCTGGTCCCAGAAAAACCGCG
>CAKNXH010000730.1:246835-265470 GCA_932178445.1 Andricus quercusramuli | reverse complement strand
TATATATATATGTATATATACATATATATGTATATATACATATATACATATATATGTGTTGCTTAATCATTTATAAATAAGTATATCTATCTACTCAATTGCACGACTGTATGTTCGGTCTAATTAATTTTAACCTTAATTATATAAATAATATTTGAAAAGTGAAATTAATTCTTTTATGGAAAATATTAGATGTTATAAAATAAGAAAGTTACTTAAAATAGGACTAGCTTTTTTTTAATTTTTAAATTTTCAACAAAATAGATGAAAATCTGATCAAGTAGTTAAGTTTTCAACCAACAAGATTAATATTTTACCGCAAAAGATGTATTTTTAGCAATATCTGAATTTTTAACGTTGTAGTTGAATTTTCATCTAAAAAAAGATTAAATTGCCTCAAAAAATGGAATAGTTAGATTTCACAGTTTAAAAATTAATTTTTGAAAGAAAAAACGAATTTTCAACAAAATAGTTCAATTTTCAACCAGTGAGTTGGATTATTAACTAAGTATATTTATCTCCAAACAAAGAACATTTTTTTTTACAAATTATTTCGACTTTCAACCAAATAGTCAAATTTTCTACCAAAATAGTTGCATTTTTAACCTTAAAAGACAAATTTTGAACAAAATAATAAACAATTGATACAGAAAAATGTAATTTTCAGAACATTTCTGAAGTTTGCACACATTAGATTATTATTTTTAATCACATAATTCAATTTTCTGACAAAAAATATAAATTTTGAACCGAGACGATTAATTTTATACCGAAAAAATAAAATTTCTAACAAAACCGATGTATTCTGAACCAAGTGCTTGAAATTTGAACTAATGAAGATCAATGTCCAGCCATATAGTATAATTTTCTATCGATAAAGATCAATTTCCAACAAAAATCGAATAGTTACATCTTTAGCTGAAAAAATTAATTTTTTCGAAAAAAAGGAAAACGTATTTTTAGCGAAATAGTTCAGTTTTCAACAAAGGAGATTAGATTTTAACTAAAATAACGAATAAGTATCAGAAATAGTTTAATTTTCAATAAAAAAACATTTTTCCCAAAAAAGCAACGATTTTTCAATGAAATAGGTTAATTTTTAACCAACAAAATACATTTTTAAAAATGTAGTTCAAATTGCAATCTAATCAGTTGATTTTATTAATCAAATACAATGAATTCTCAATGAAAAATGTAATTGTTAAATTGTCGACTGAGAACAATCAATTTCTGAACAAACATGGATTGGTTAAATGTTCAAATTTAAAAGTTTTTTCTATGGATTTTTTTTTAATAAAGCTACCGATTGATAATTTTCTCAAATTTAAATTTTGTCTAATTTGAGTTGTTTGCAAATATAAATAAAAATAAAATTATTCATGTTAGGTTTGGCTGCATAAACAAAAATTTGTATTGATAAAAGTTTTTTTGCATTGTAGGATTTAATTATTATTAAAATGAAAAGTTGATCCTTCAAACAGCTACCAATTAGGAATACAGTTAATTTTTTAAATTATGACTTTCTTCATTCAAATCAAAATATCAAATTTTGCGATGGATTTCTTTAACATAAAGTTTATGATTTTATATGAGACAATATGTGATACAGATTTTTTTTTTTTTCAAAAAAAAAAAAAAATCACGAACTTAGTGCTGCTTAAATGTTTAGGTGACTAATTTGAAAAATTATAGAAATTATAAAAATAGTGTACATTTTTCGAAATAACTGAAAAGACAGTATGCTCAAGTAGACCATTTTTTACATTTATTTATTTTTATTCATGGCAATATAAGGAAGAGAGTATTTGAGTTTCGACATCGCTAAACTATTCCTTAATATAGAAAAAATTTTTTGTTATAACAAAAAATAAATTTTTCAAAATATCCGAATTCAATAATACAGAAATTATAAAATGCACAATTTTCCCGGTTTTGTTACCTGACTAATAATTGAAATTCTTCTGGTTTTGTTAACACTTGAACAGGAATAAAATTATTATTAAGTTCGGTTTTTTATAGATTTCTGAATATAATTATTTTTGAGTTCTATCCTGAAATATGCACTTTACCGATTGAAAACATAATCTCTGGAACAGAATTTAAAAAAAAATCAAAGACCTTTATGATTAGAATATTGTTAAGTGGGTTAAACTGCCGGAAATTAAATTAAAAATTTTTTTGGGAAATACCCTTGAGCGATTTTTGTTAGAAACATTTTTAATTGAACGGTTGAAATTTTTTTTTAAACTGAAAATTTTTTTAATTAGAAGCTAAATTGAATGGAACGATTAAAATTGTAATATTTCATTTATAATTGCTGAATTTGAATAATTAGTCAAATATTGCTGAATACTGGACAACTTTTCTGTTTTTTTAATAAGAAATCTCAAAATGAGTTGATTAAAAATAAAATATTTTACTAGAATAATACTTGACTAGATTTTTAATTGGAATCAAATCAGTTAATTATGAATCTATTAATTAATGTTATTCTAAAATTGAAACTTTCTCATAAAGTTTCGAATGGACATTTGCATTTTTTTCATCAATTTCCTAATTCAAAATCTATAAGATCTGATATTTATAATTTAATATAATCGATGTTTTAAAAATGTATTTCATATTATAAAAAAGTAAGTTTTTCTTAATAAAGAAATAATTCGTCGAGAACAAAACTCACAAAATATCTCCTCTGTATTACTATGAATCTAAAAAATATCAAAGGTGGCCTTTTTGAGAATATTGCCTTTTAAGTTTATTTGAAAAATGTACGTGTTTTTATTTTTTTTATTTTTCAAGTTCCTTCAAGGAATCTGAAATCTTATTGATAGCACTGTAAACTTGTGAAATGAGAATTAAATTATTTTAATTTATTCACAACAGACAACATTTTTTGGTTGATTTTGTCAAGATTCACCTAAATATTCAAATAACCTTAAATTCGTGAAAGTTTTTTGTTTGCAAAAAAATAAAAATAAATCTCTTATATTTTGTCTTGCAAATCAATGTATTCGGCCCCAAAAAATGAAGTAAAAAAATTAAATGTTTTCAATCTAATTAATTACATTACTTCTTTCTTTTTTTATTTAATTAAATAAGTGTTAATTATATTATATTATATTATATATATATATATATATATATCATAGTTTTAAATATTTTGCGAAAAACTTCAAACCAGAACCTATTGAGCTGTATAAGGTAGGATATAACGGATATATTAAACCCAGACACATGCAATATGTAATACGTTGGAACGAAATATAGTAAGGTGAGTGTCTTCTCTCTCAAAGGTTAAATCCCTTGGTGTCTTTTATTGAAAAAGTCGATATATGTGTGAGAGAATTATTGATCACTTTAGCAGAAATACTATTCCTATTTATGTGGCTTGTGGAGTTATACATTCTCCCTGGCTGACTATATACTCGTCTACTCTACTTCCATTGAAATGTGAAAGATATTACTTGTCTGGCGTGAAATTCTACTACTACTTGGATACTTTAATGCCTGCAATAAAAACTTTCCAAATTTGTGCCTCACACTTATCCAAGAGGCATTACTCCCGTAATAGCGCAGTCCGATATTCCCTGTGGTTCTTTATGAGTCAGATTATTTCTATTCATAGAAACTTTTTTTTAATCGCATCCAACTTTTGTTTTCTTTCTGAATTTTTATGGCTTTCTTGGAACTTACGATTGTAACACTTTAGCCTTTCAAACTTTAGCACTTCAAACTACATCACTTCATACTGCAACACTTTAAATTATATTACTTCCAACTGCAGCACTTCTAACTACAGCAGTTTACATGGCATCACTTCGAATTGCAGAACTTCGAATTAAGTAATTTTAAACTGCATTACTTCAAACTGCATAATTTCAAATAATTGCTCTTTCAACTTTAGGACTTTGAACTAGAGCACTTTAAACTGCAGCATCTTAAACTGCAGTACTTTAAACTATAGCGCTTTATAGTAATGCACTTCAAACTGTAACACTTTAAACAACAACACTTTAAATTACAGCACTTCAAACTACAGTATTCTGAACTGCAGCAATTTAAACTTAGCGTCTTAGCACTTTAAACTGCCACATTTCCAACTGCAGCATATCCAACTACAGAACTTTAGACTGTAGCACTTTAAACAACAACGCTTTAAATTGCAGCACTTTAAACTGCAGCAATTTGAACTTAGCATCTTAGCACTTCAAACTGCCGCATTTCCAACTACAGCACTTTAGACTGTAACCATTTAAACAACAATTCAAATTGAAGCACTTTAAGCTAGAGCTTTTTGAACTACAGCAATTTAAACTTAGCATCTTAGCACTTTAAACTGAAGCACTTTAAACTGCCGCCCTTCCAACTGCAGCAATTTGGACTACAAAAGGAGACATTTTATTTTTTATTTTTCTCATTATATATTGAATTAATTCTTTTTTTAGTTGATTACTGGCCACTTCTGCAATCATCTGTTATAATTAATTTAAATAATACGGGAATGTATCAGCTCATTCTTTTTATTTCTTAGATAAAAAAAATAATAATATTAATATTTTTTTTCAGTTTTTCAGTATTTTTTGAACATTTTAGGTAAACATTGAATGATTTCAAAAGATTCTTATAAGGTATTTAAGTTATGAAAAGGCTCAACAATCATTTCAGAGTTGAAATGATTTGCAAAATTTATTTGAAAAATGTAGAATCTTAAACATATCAAACAAAAAATTAGAAGCTTCTTCAGAATTTTGAAAGGTTTCAGGAGAATAATTTTCTTAAGATTTATGAGAAAATCGTAAATGAATTTTTATTTGAAAAAATCAATTTTTGAGGAAAATTCAATAAGGTTTAAAAATATTTCAATTCATTTCTGAAAATGTCGAAAAAAAATCTGGAAGGTTTGAAGACCATTTTTGTATTTTTTAAAGATTTTTCAAAATTTGAAGAAAAATTCGAGCCTGTTGAAAAGACACTCAGGTATTTTAGAAGTTTTGACGCGATCAAAAGTATTTAAAAATTTGTGAAAATTTCCTCAATTCTATAAAAAATATATTTCAATATGATCCAAACTTCGAATTTTCCAAATATCTTTTAAACACTGAATGCTTTTTGAATATTTGTTTGGTCAGACAAATATTGAAATTACTTACAAGAAAAGAAGCATTATCAGTTTGTTTTTAAGTTTATATAAATATAATTCTCATAATATTCTTGAGAAAATTACAAAAGATTTTTTAATATTTGAAACCTCTCAAATTCCTTAAAATATTTTTAGCTAAGTCGAATTTTTTTGAAATTTTGAGAAATTATTCGAAATTTAAAGAAATTGCCCTAAAATCTTTCAACTTTTCCTAGGAATTTCAAGAAAATTTGTTCATTCACTTAAAATTTTTCAAAATTCTTTTAAACCTTCTAAATTTTTGGTCTAAAATCCTCATTTTTTTTAATTCTTCTCAGTTTGAAATTCTTTTTCCATCTCTTCAAATCTTTTGAATATTTCTTGAATTTACTCGAATTTTCTTTCTATATTTCATCATACCAAATTAAAACTTTTTTCTTTAAAATCTTCTACTCTTTTTCGGAATTTAAGAAGATCTTTGAAAATCAAAATTCCTAAAAAATATCTTTTTGTTTGAAAATTTCTGTATTTTGTTGAAAATTTGCATTTTGTAGAAGAATGTTAATCTTCTTGGTGACTAATTCACTCTTTGCCTGAAAGTATAACTATTAGGTTCAAAATTCTATTGAAAACTGAAATATTTGGTTGAAAATTCATGTATTTTGTTAAAAATTATTCTTTTTTGGTAGAAAATTGATCTTTTTGGTTGAAAATTCATTCGTTTCGTTAAAAATTAGTTTTTTTCATCAAAAATTACTTTTTGTAATTAGAAATTCAACTAAAGTTTTTCTGGAAATTTTTTTTAGGGGCATTTAATCTTTTTGCTAGAAAATTTTCTTGGATAGAAATTACACCTTTTCGTTGGAAATTCAGTTTATTTACTTAAAAAGGTATTTTTGTAACCGAAAATTAAACTATTTTATTCCTCGTTGAAAATTTAACTTTTTTACTTGAAAATTCATCTATTTTGTTTAAAAAAATGGTCGTTTTTTGTAGAAAATTAACCTTTTTGGTTTTCAATTCATGTATTTGGTTACAAATTATTCTTTTCTGGTGGAAAGTTAATCTTTATTTGTTGAAAATTCATCAATTTGTTAAAAATTAGTTTTTTCGATTGAGAATTACTTCTTGTAATAAAAAATTTAACTCAAGTTTTTGTGGAAATTTTTTTATAGACATTTAATCTTTTTGTAAGGAAATTTTTTTCGTTGAAAATTAAACTTTTCCGTTGAAATTTAGTTTATTTACTTAAAAATTTATTTTTGTAATTGAAACTTGAACTGCTTCATTCTTTGTTAAAAATGTAACTTCTTTGATTGGGAATTCCTCTATTTTGTCAAAAAAATGATCCTTTTTTGCTAGAAAACTAACTTTTTTGGTTCAAATTCCATGTATTTGGTTAAAAATTATTATTTTCTGGTAGAAAATTAATCTTTTTGGTTGAAATTTCATTTCTTTGTATGAAAACTACTTTTTTTATGGAAAATTCGACCATTTTGTTGAAAAATTATTTTATTTGCTTAATAACTTATTTAGCTGATTGAAAATTATACCATTCCATTTTCTGTTCGAAATGTATCATTTTTCAGTTAAAAATTCATCTACTTTGTTCAAAATTTATCTTTTTTGGTAGAAAATTCATTTTCTGGATTGAAAATTCAACAATTTGATGACAAATTTATTTTTTTGATTGAAGATGTATCATCTTAGTTAAAAATTTATTTTTTTTGTTAGAAATTTAATACATTTTTTTGAAAACCCTTTTTTTTCACTAAAAATGTAGTTATTCCATTCTTGTCATGAAATTGATCTTTTTCAGTTGAAAATTCACTTATTTTGAAAACATGTATTTTTTAGTAAAAATTCAAATATTTTGATAGAGAATGCATATTTTTGTGTTGTAAATTCAACTCTTTTTTTATAATTCCTCTTTATGACTTCAAAACTCAACATTTTGGGTACGATTTTTTTTCTTTGTTGATTGAACAATTTTTCTTGGTAAAAAATTCAACTCTTGTGTCGAAAATTCGTATTTTTTGGTTCAGGAGTTTTTTTTATTGAAAATGAAAATATTTTTGGTGGAAATATCAACTATTACACTTTGTGTTGATAAATCATTTTCCTCATCAAAGATTCATCAGTTTATTTGGAAATTTAACAATTTTGTTGAAAATTTTCTTTTCTTTTGATTTTAAAAAATCATGATTTTAGATTGGTTTACCCCTCGGGTCCAATCGCTATTCACTATCCCTTTTCAAAATTAAACATCAATACAATAGTGAATTTACGACTCATGAAAAATGCCTTAAAAAGTCTTTTTACGGCAGTTGAGATGCGCAGTTCGAGCTGCGCATGGAAACTGCCATAAAAAGGCTTTTTAAGGCATTTTTAAAGATGAGTCATATAAGTTTCCACTTTACGAGACGAAGAAAGGTGTCAAAAAGTGACTTTATCATACCTATGCCAGAAAAAGAAACTTCTCAGATGTGGAAAGTGTCACTGATCAATAAAATTGAACCGCGCGTGTTCTTACAATGAGCCATCGTATCTTTTCTTTGATGCTTTAATGCTCTTAGTCCTAAGTCATTCAAGCCTTGAGTACTACTCAAGCAAAGGGTGAGAATCGTCGACTAAGCACTTGCGTGTATAGAATACCATCCCTCTCATCCCATAACATACCCGACACAGGTATGATTGGCTAATTCCATTTAACGGGTGTCCAGATTCAAAGGAAACCGCTCGAGCATCAAGAATTTCGCAAACGACATATTACAAAACCGAATGCGATTGCAAAAGCGATTAGAGTCACGCTAACCAAATATTACCACAAAGCACGAAGTTATTCGTGCTGAAAGTCCCATGCCTCTGGTACTATGCGAATACGAATAATGCGCTACAAAAAGTCATTTTTTTCTACCAATCTTTGACGAGGATCAAATTCAAATAGCCTATTGCCCTCGATTGCCACTTATAACCCACTTATTGAAAATTCAAATATTTGGTTGAAAATTGAACTAATTTCTTAAAAAATAATTTGATGTTAATTTTTTTTGTCTACTGGTCTGGAATCAATATTTTTAATATTCATTTTTATTTCTAAATTGTGGAAAAATTACTCTCAAGCTCCGCTGGGATCCGAACCCAGGTCTTCCGGATTGCCGGTCTGGTACTCTTACCCATTAAGCTACGGGGAGACGAGAGAAATCTTTCACAATCCGTACAAGTTGAATTCCGACGTCATTCGGTAACTTGTAATATTTATTTTCCAACATTCGAATGTTTTATATTTTTTAGTGTTATGGTTTTGAGAAGATAAATTATATTATATAATTTTATGTTGATTTTTTCTTCGTCTACTGGTCTACAATCAATACTTTGGATATTGATTTTTATTTCTAAATTGTGAAAAAAATTGCTCTCAAGCTCCGCTGGGATCCGAACCCAGGTCTTCCAGATTGCCGGTCTGGTACTCTTACCCATTAAGCTACGGGGAGACGAGAGAAATTTTTTCACCATCCCTTCAAGTTGAATTCCGACGTCATTCCTTAACTTGAAATATTTATTTTCCAACATTCGAATGTTTTATACTTTTTGGTGTTATGATTTTGACAAGATAAATTATATTAAATAATTTGATGTTGATTGTTTTTTTGTCTTCTGGTCTAAAATCAATACTTTGGATATTGACTTTTATTTCTAAATTGTGAAAAAATTCGTAGCTTAGTGGGTAATGAGCACCAGACCGGCAATCTGGAAGACCTGGGTTCGGATCCCAGCAAAGCTTGAGAAATTTTTTTTTCCATTTTAGAAATAAAAATCAATATTAAAAATATTGATTTTAGACAAGTAGACAAAAAAACAATGAACATTAAATTATTTAATATAATTCATCTGGTTAAAGCCATAACACCAAAAAATATACTTTCTGTGGTCGAAAATGTTACTATTTTGTTCAAAATTCTTTTTTGTTTGGTTGAAAATCAATTTTTTCAAATGCAAATTTAACATTTCCATTTTCCTTCAAAAATTTATGGGTTTTAGTTTACAATTAAACTATATATTAAACTAAATATTTTGAGGCTGAAAATTGAAATGCTTCCAGGAGAATTCGCCTTTTTAGTTTTGAAATTCAAAATTTGAATCAAATTTTTTCCTCCTTGCCTAAAAAATCTTTCCTGTTTGATAAAATAAAATCTTTTGTATGAAATTTGTCTTTCTGGTTTAAAGATTTATCTGTTTTGGCAAAAATGTGATCCTTTTTGTTACAAAATTCAACTATTTGGTTAACAATAATTCTTTTTTGGTTGAAGATTTAACTATTTTATTTATAATGCATCTTCTTGGTTGAATTCAATTGTTTTTGATTGAAAATTAAAATCTTTTTTTCAATGAAACTTAAACTTTTTCCTTTAAGAATTCGACCATTTGGTTAACAATGCAACTGGTTTTGCTTCAGTTCATTCAAAGTTTAGCTATTTCATTTTTGGTTGAAAATTTATTGTTTCTATTCAGCAATTCAACTGTTTTATCTAAAATTAACAACTTCGTTGAAAATTCATATTTTAGGATTAGAAATTAGTCTGCTTGAAAAAAATCATTTGTTTGATTGAAAATTCGTTAAAAAACCCGTTTTCTAGAGAATTTTTCTTTTTTTAATTCAACAATTTGCATAAAATTTAACAACTTTGTTAAAAAGTCATCTTTTTTGTTGAAAACTGTAACTTCTACGTTGAATGTTCATCTACATAAATCAAAAAATTATTATTCTTTTTAAATGAAAAATAATCTTTTTGTCAGAAAAGTTCTTGGTTGAAAATTCAATTGTCTTCTGAAAAAATTTATCTTTTGGAATTAAAAATTCAATTTTTTGATTGAAAATGATTATGTTTTGTTTGAAAATTCGACTATTTGGTTGAAAATTCCTAAAAAGTATTTGGTTGTAAATTCAACTGATCGGCCTAAAATTAATTTTCCTGTCTGTTGAAAATTCAATTGTTCTCTTGAAAATTTCTTCCTTTCGCTCGAAAGCAGACTGGTTGTAAATACAATTGTGTAATTGATGGGTAATTAGTTTTCCGTTAAAAATACAACTATTTGTTTTAAAATGCAATTTTTAGCTGAAAATCCAATTATTTGCTTGAAAATGCAACTATTTTTGGTTTAACTTAAATATTTTTTGTTTGTGAATTCGGCTATGTTGTTAAAAATTCTTTTTGCATGCTTCAGAGTTCAATATTTGGTTGTGAAACCAACTGTTCGATTAAGAAATTATTTTTTTATTATTAGAAATTCAACTATTTTGTTGAAAATGTAATGGGTTGGTTGAAAATTTGACCATTTTTTTAAAAGGGCATCATTTTTTTCAAAAATTCAACTGCTGTTTTGAAAATTCTTCTTTTTAAATTGAAAATTTATCTTTTCTGGATTTAAAATCCATCTTTTTTGGTAGAAAACTTCTTGGTTGAGAATACAGCGTTCACGATTGAAAATGCAACTACCTTTTAGAAAAATAGCTTTTTTTTGCTTAATAATTCAACTATTTGGTTAACAATTCCACTGTTTTTGTTTTAAGTTTTTTTTTGACCATTTAGTGGAAATTCCTTTTTCGCGGGTCGAAAATTTAACTATTTGTTCAAAAATTCTACTATCGTGTTAAAAATTTCTCCCTTTTGCTTTAAAGTTGTTAATTTGTGGTTAAATGAAACTGTTCTGAAGGTAATTAACTTTTTCTTTGTGTAAAATTCAATTACTTGGTCGAAAATGTGATTATCTGGTTGAAAATTCAATTATTTTATTATAAAGTTATAATTTTTATTCGAAAAGTCAATCGCTAAGTTGAAAATTCTTCTTCTTGAACTGAGAATTTATCTTCTTTGGATTGAAATTTCATATTTTTTAGTAGAAACTTCTTGGTTAAGAAATCATTTTCCTTGGCTGAAAATTGAACTCTCTTCTAAAAAAATCGACTTTTTGGCTTCAAGAATCAAATACTTGATTGGAAAATTGAACTATTTTTGCTTGAAGTTTAATCCTTTCTGTTTAAAAATTCGACCATTTGGTGAAAATTCATCTTTGTAGGTTGAAAATTGAACTAGTTGTTTAAAATTCAACTATTTGGTTGAAAATGTAATTATTCGATTAAAAGTCATCACTATTGTTTAGAAATTTAAATTCCATCTTAAAAATTCGTCTTTTCGAATTAAAAATTGATCTTTTTTGGATTGAAATTTCATCTTTTTTGGTAGAAAAGATCTTGGTTGACAATTCGTCTGTCTTTTAAAAAAAAAATTTACCTTTTCGCTTGAAGATTCCACTATTTAGTTATAAATGGAATTTTCTTCGTGAAAATTAATTCTTTTTTGTTTGAAAATTCAATTATTGGTTTGAAAATTAATTTTTTTTTGGTTCAAAGAAAAAAATATTTAGTTGTAAATGCAACAGTTTACACTAAAACTAATTTTTCTGTTTGTTGAAAATTCAACTTTTTGTTTAAAAAATCATCTTTTTCTAGAAGATTCATCTTACTTGCTTGAAAATTCAACTTTAAAAAAAAAAAATTATTATGTTTCGACTTCAAATCTGAAGCGCTTAATATTGAGTTCCATATAGTATCCATATTTTAATATTATTTAAAAAATGTGTTCCCCCATTATTCCCCTATTTAAGTGCAGTAAATATTTTGAAATCTTCAAAGCTAAAAATTAATTTTTTTTAAATGAAACCTAAAACGATTCAATTTTTTTTTTGTAAATTACATGGTCGGTAATGGTATTTTTTACCGGTTCAAATTTTCAGAAGTTTTTCAATAAGCTAGAATATTTTTAATCTCTTCAAAATTTCGAAAATTTCTAATTATTTTTCCAGCTGACTTGCAGTATTCGGTAAATTGTCTTCAAATTGTTTCGAATTTGTTTTTGACAATTTTGAAAATCTCTTGTGATGTTTTAAATTCTTATTAAATATTTTCTTAAAATGAATTTTTTAATGTAAGGAATTTATTTTATAAATTCCCCATGAATCTTTGAAGAAAAAATTCTTCATCAAAAAATCTTTCGAAATTAAAAAAAAAACATCAACACTTTTTTTTTGAAAAGATTTCTCGAAACCGTTTCCAAATCCTTAAAAAAATTGCAATTTTTTCGAATTTTTATTTTAATCTTTTCAAAGCTCCTGAAACTTTGAAATATATATTAAAATAAGTCAACATTTTTGCAAAATTTTCAAAAATTCCCAAAAGTGATTTGAAAAATATCTTAAAATCTTCTAGATTCTTTTGGGAGATCATTCTAAATCTTAAAATTATTCTCGAAAAATAAACCCTAAATAATTACAAATTTTGCCAAAAATCTTATTGTTCGTACAACGATATTAAAACAGTGTTATCTTTCTAATATTAAAGAATAATTTACAATTACAATTTTTTCGTTCAGAAATAAATTTTTAGAATTAAGATTCTTCATATAGAAATTACTATTCACAAAATTCCAGAAGAATAAAAATGGGAAACTGTAAACAGCCACTTAAATTCATACCGTCAACCGTCAACTACATTCGTAGTCCAATTGAGATGTTGGTCAAAATACCTTTTTTGTTAGAAAATGTTCGTGACCTCACCCTGGATGGATCCAAACCATCAGAACCTCTCTAAAAGTACAAAGAATGTTTTTCACTGTTATTAACTTTTTTATCATTTGTTTACTCCCTCTTAAATACTAATTATTTGCTAATTGAAAATAATGATTATTTGTTGATTGTTGTTAAATCCATAAAATAAACTTTGCCATTCTGTCTTGAAACTTTAACTCAGGTTTCGTGTTATCGAATGGAAATTATTGTCTTCGAACTTTTGCCATTCTGAGGTGGACACTCTGACTGGCGTGTAATAATCTTTCGTGCCACCCTCGACAATTTCCTCTGCTATATCGAGTCGAATTCACATTGATTCGGGCTCCCTAACTAATCGTGAACTCAGCTTACGAGTTAACTTCGGGAATCAAATTAATTTTTTTCCACCAATTCGATCCGTGCCCTCGTCTCCTGGTGTTGATAAGGGGAATCGGATTCCTATTACTCTGGGATACTTTTCATGGATACATTACTGATATCGATTAAGTCGAATCTGTATTTAAACATCAAGTCAGCTTCAAAACTTTCTCCAATCAAGAGAAAATAGGTTTGAAAACTAAATAATTTATTTCATAGTATTTTTAGCATTTTAGATCGAATTCGACTAAAATTAGGTACAAGGTTTTGAATTTAAAGAATTATTATAAATAAATAATTATTAATTGACTGAAAAAGATAAAAAAAATTAGTACAATCAATATAGTTTGTAAAATAAAAGTTTGCCACGTAAATTGAAAGGATATATAAATTAAAAAATTTATTTAATTGAAAATCTTACTGAAATTTTTTGAATGTATTGGGGACGAAAAAATCTTAAACCATGCAAAATTAGTATTATGTTTGAAAATTTGGATATCTTCTAGAACTACTTTGCCAACTTTTATTTCACAAAATATGTTTTTTGAATATTTCTGATAGGCCAAAAAATTTATCAAAAAATTAATTTTAAGAGAATATTCAATAAGATTTTGGAATGTTACAAGGGATTTTCAAAATTGTAAAAACGAAACCGAAAGAATTTTAAGTCAATTTATGGCATATTCCGAGTCAGTTTGGAAGATATCTGAAAATTTTTCGAAGATTCGGAGAGTTTCAAAATATTTTGGAACATTGACCAATTCCCGAAAATTTGAAAAAGTAAAAAAATTAAAATTGAAAAAATAAGTCGAAGTTTTCTTAGAAATTTTTTCAATTCCCAAAAAGTATTTGAAAAATATCTTAAAATCTTCCAGATTCTTTTTGGACATAATTTAAAATCTTCAAATCTTGAAATTAATCTTTAAAAAGAAACACTCAATCATTTCAAATTGATACCTAAAACCAAATTTTTTAAGAATTTCTGTATATATTTTTGAATGATTTCGAATTTTTCCTAACATTGTGAAAAAATTCTACAGGAATGAAAGATATGCCTTAGAATCATCTTGATACTTTTTCGAAAATTATCGAAAACTTTTTGGAATCTTTAAAAATTTGTTTGAATATTCTTTGGAAATACCTTCTGTAAAATAAAAATAAAAATTTCAATATAAAACCCAATCGTCAATCAAGTAGTTTAATTTTCAATAAAAAGGATGAAATCTCAACGAAAAATGTAATATTTGATTTTACATCCAAACAGATTTTTATCTAGAAAGAAAAATAGCTGAATTCATGAAAAACTAATTTAAAACAAAATAGTTTAATCCACAACCAAAAAGATGAATTTTCAACCAAGTAGATTAATTTTCTGTTAACAAAAACGAATTTTCGACAAAAAGAGATTTTCGTTCCAAGCCAAACTGTTTCAATTCTATTAAAAAAAAATAAGATTTTTACCAAAGAAGCGAAATTTTGAATTCAAAAAGAGAAATTTTCAACAAAACTTTCGAAATTTCAATAAAAAAAGATTTAGTAGTCAAGAAAGTAAATCAAATTTAGCCAAATTGTTAGCCTTAAGGTTATAAACGCATTATTTTTTAAGGTTCATCCAAGAGATTCAAAAAGATTTTTCAAAATATCAGATATGTCAAGAAATTATATATCAACACATTAAACAATTTTTTATTTTATTTTCTACGATTTTAAAAAATTTTAGGAAAAATGTAAATAATTTTAAAAGGTATTTATGACATTTTGCAGCTTAGAAAACATTTTCAAATATTTTTTTTTATAAATTTTCGAAAATCTTCCAGACTCTCAAAATAGTTTTAATCTTTTTGAAACTTCTATAATTCTTGAATAAGCTACGAACTGCTCCTCATTATTCCAAAAATTATCTAAAAAATTTCCAAATGCGTTGTTGACAATTTTGGTAATTTTTTGTAGTGTTTTAAAACCCTTTAGAAAATTCTCCTAAATTTATTTTTTTCAGAAACTAAAAATAGAATTGCCACCATCGCTCAAAATGAAGAATAACTTTGAATGAGTATTTCTGGGAATTTCAAGAATTTTTCTCATTAGCATCTTCAAAATTCTACATTTTTAAAAAGTTTTCAGAAGTCTTTCCAAATTTTAAATTAGTTTTAAAATTTCCAAGAATTTCTAAATATCCTTTAAAATGATTTCAAATTCTTCCTGAAATTGTGAAAACATTCTGCAAAAATTAAAAAAACATGCCTCATCATCTTTTAGATACTTTTCCAACAATTATCGAAATCTTTTGGAATCCTTTGAAATCTTTTTGAATATTCTTCAGAAATACTTTTTGTAAAATAAAAAATCTTAAAAAATTTTCTTAGAAATGCTAGGAAAATTTTTTCATATTCTTGAAAATTTTCTAATATAGTAAAAAGCTATTAAGGTTTTTGTTCGCAATCTTCAAAATTCTAAATTTTGATCTGAACTTACAATCCTTTAAAGCTTAATATTATTTTTATGACTTTTAAAAACTTCTCAATATCTCTTAAACTTCATTTTATGTATTTTTAAAAATTTCATTGTAAATAATTTTTAACCAAAAAATTAATCTAAATTTTCCCTGGAATTTTTGAGAAAAAAATTGATTGCCTTAAAATCTTTCAAAATCCTTGAAAAGCCTAAAAATTTAATTTCAAGATCTTCAAAAATCAACATTTATTAAAATTATTGAAATCTTTTGAAATTTCAAATGATATTGTAATCTTCCAAAAACTTTTTAAAATCTTTCTAAGTAATTAAAAGTTTCCTAGATTTTCAAAAATTCCTGCAAAAATTAAAAAACGGTCTTAAATTTTTCCAGATTTTTTTTTGAGATATTTGAAAATTCTCAAAGTTAAAAATTATTATTTTCAAATGAAACCTAAGTCAATTTAATTTTTCGTGGGAATCGCATTGTCGGCGAAGGTAATTTTTCTACCTGATTTAAATTTTTGGAAATTTTTCAATGTTCTAAAATATTTTTAATTTCTTTAAAACTTCAAAAATTTTCAAATATCTTCTAAACTGGCTGGCAATTTTCCTTGAATTGTCTTAAAATTCTTTTGTATTCGCTTTCGACAATCTGGAAAATCTTCTATAATATTCTTAAATCTTTTTAAATATTCTTAAATCTTTTTAAATATTCTCTGAAAATTAGTTTTATAATGTAAGGAATCATTAAAAAAGTGTCCCTGGAATTTTCGAAAAGAAAATTCATGATCAAAAAATCTTTCAAAATCCTTAAATAAAAACTTCCTCATTTTTGTTTAAATTCTTCAAAAATCTACATTTTAGTTATAAGTTTTGAAAATATTTTCAAATGTTTAATTATGTTTCATTCCTTTTAAAACTTCTAAATACCTTTTAAAGTCGTTCCAAATTATTTTTCGACAAGTTTGGAATATTTGGAAATCATTTTAAAAATTCTTTTAGAATGCATTTTGGAAAATAAAAAAACATTTCACAAGTAACATGGTATTAAAACAGATTTTTAAAAAACCTCTCAAAATTCTTTCAGAAAATTGAAATATTTTCGAATTCTATTCTAATATTTTCGAAACTTCTAAAACTTCGGAATATCTGTTGAAAGAAGTCGAAGTTTTCCTAAAATTTTTAAAGATTCCCAAAAATGATTTGAAAATTGTCTTAAAATCTTCCAGAATCTTTTTCGACATAATTTAAAATCTTCAAATCCTAAAATCAATCTTTAAAAATAAGCCCAAAATCATTTTAAACTTTCCCAGAAATCTTATTGTTCGTACAACAATCTTAGAAACAGTGTTATCTCCTGATGTGGAAGAATATCTACAATTGAAATTCTTTTATTAATAATGTTCAGATACATTTAAAAATAAATTTTATAATGAAATAGAATTACTTATTTGATCCTTTTTGAAGTCAAGGACCAGTAAGAAAATGTAGGACAGGTTTTTTTTTTTATAGTATTGAAGACAAATTTACAGTAAAAATTTTCCCTTTGAGAAATGAATTTTTAGAATTGAAATTCTTCATTCCGAAATTACTATTCACAAAATTCCAGATAATTCAAAATCGCAAACTGAAAAGCGCCACTTAAAATCATATTTTCAACCGTTAACTACATACATAGGCAGATTGAGATGTAGGTTAAAATATCCTTTCTATTAGGGAATGTCCATTAATTACGTAAGGATGATTTCTGAAATTTCGCACACTTTATTCTAAGAATTGGCATAATTTTCAAGAAAATTCCTCCAATACGTTTTACGTAAAATTTTAGATTTTGTTTTTCAGCCAGTATGCAACGAATCAGGTATTCAACAACAATGAGTGCGAGACTTTTGAGAATTTCGGTTCAATAATTTAATTAAATGGAAATTAAAACAAAAAATTCAGCAAGACTTTCAACTTTTCATCCCGTGCAGAAATGAAAAATGTATGCACGAGATGGAAAGTTTTTAATATTTGATGGCTTTATGGGGTGATACAAGGGTGTTTAATTTCCTAGAAGCCAACGTGAAAATCCATTTTTTGCAATTATTCAAGGAGAATTTTTCTGACGTGACTGCTGATAGTGATTTTTCATGTCAGCTCTGGAATTGTAATGTCGTTCAATAAAATGTTCTGATGGTTCTCACACTCCATCCGGAATACGTTCGTATAACGTGTCGCAACGGGCGGTATATCTACGTTTTATACGTCAGTATCTCGTCTGAAGACGTAAAATACAAATTTTCAGTCTCAAATAGAGCATTACCACCACGAGGTCCCGGTCAAGTGTGCGTTAAATACGAAATGATTCTTGAGCGAAACGTTTTATGACTCGATAAAACCCGAGGCAAGATCACCTCCAAGTGTCGAGCTTCGCTCGATACCCGTTGATAGGAGCAGCTTTATTCCTTATATTTATGATTATTCCCGAGCTTTCTTCAACGCCCCTGGTTAAGGTGATGAATCAGAAAAAAGGAGACCTGAACAGTATGATGTCCTGAAAAAACCCATTGTTTTTTATAACGCAACCCCTAAAATGCCGTGCAAAAAAAACCGTTAACTACATTCATAGTCCGATTGAGATGTAGTTTAAAATACATGTTTTGTTAGGGAATGTCCATTAGAAGTCGTTCAAGCCTCCCACTTCCATACCTACTACTGCTACATTCCCCTACTTCCCCTATCCTCGCCAGCTTCCCCTCTCCACACTTCAAGCTTTGTTTCCCCTCCCATCCTTAAATCCTTCCTCCCCTACTCCCCCCACATCTCCCCTCACTCCCTCTATCTCAAATTTCCTCCACCACCTCACTTCTCATCATTTTCCCTAGTTCTGCTCCTTTTACTCATTCCATTTACCCTTGCCTCATTTCTCAACATTTCTGCTTTCCCTACTTTATTTTACCCTCACGTCCCCTACTTCCTTCCCTTTATTTCTCCTTACCTCTCCTTATTTCTCTCTACTCATTTTCTTTACGTACCTTCCTTCATTTCCCCTGCTTACCTAACTTCATCAACCCTACTTCTCTTCCGTGAGTCTGAGTTG
>CAKNXH010000730.1:225404-246825 GCA_932178445.1 Andricus quercusramuli | reverse complement strand
GAGTTGTGAGTTGTGAGTTGTGAGTTGTGAGTTGTGAGTTGTGAGTTCTGAGTTGTGAGTTGTGAGTTGTAAGAGACGATTGACAGATCCTGAAAAAAAAAATTTCTATTAGTGCACAATTCCCGAAAAAAGAAAATATTTGAAACAGAAAATTGCTGAAGTAAAAAAAATTGCCGAAATATAAAAATCCTGAATTCGAAATTTCCAAAATAATAAAATTGAAGAACAGTTTACAATATTGCCGAATTAAAAAATTCCGAAATAATATGATTCCGGACAGTTTATAATATTAGCGAATTTGAAAATTTCCGAATAATAAAATTCGTAACAGAAGATTGCTGAATTATAAAATATCCGACACTGTCAAATTCCGGGCACTAGAAATTTTCCAAATTCGAACAATTTAAAAAAATGTTTTTTATTCAATATCACTCATTTATTAAAAATACGATAATAAAATATGTTGATGTAATTTTTTTTCATTTAATGTTTTCTTCGAAATTATTATTCACATTCAAACTAATAGTGATAAAAAAATTTGTAATGCAAGATTTTTTAAAAATGTGCATAGCAAGTAGCCTTTTTGAAATTATTGCTCTTGTGATGAAAATCTTGTTGCATTGTTTCTTTGGTTTTAAAAACATTGTTTTCAATTATTGTTATTCAAAATTTGAATAATGATTTGGAGAAAATACATTAAACATAAAAAAAATTATCGAAATATTTAATTATTGTATTTTTAATGATTAAATATTATTTATAAAAAAATGTATTCTTTATTTTTCAAATTTGATCATTTTTCAGTGTTGGGAATTTCGCCGTAAACTAAGGATATTTCATAATTCTACAATTTTGTTTCGCAAATTTTACTTCTCGGGAATTTCTTAAATTTTTTTTAATCGCGACAGAAAATTGCCGAATTATAAAATATCCGGCACGTTCAAATTCCCGACATTAGAAAATTCCCAAAATAAAACAATTAAAATTTTTGGTTCGTTAAATATTATTCAATCTTTCATTAAAAACTCAATGATAAAATATTTCAATGAACATTTTTTTTAAGCTTAATGTATTTTTCAAAATTATTGTTCAAATTTGAAATAACAAAAATTGAAAGGAAAATTCCAGTGCAAGTTTTTCTTAATGTGCAAAGTAGTTTTTTTTTAATTATTACTTTTGTAATAAAAATCACGTTCTTGTATTGTTTCGTTAAATAAACTTTTTTTCTTTAATTATTGTTATTCCAAATCCAAACAATAATTTTGGAAAAATACATTGAACATAAAAAATGTATAAGATATTTCATTATTGTATTTTTTTAAATACATATAATGGATTAGAAAAAAATTGTAATTGATTAGATCCGATAATTTTCTGAAGTCGGGAATTTTGCAGTATCAGATATTTTATAATTCGGCCATTTTATTTTGGAAATTTAATTAGTGAAGAATTTTTTCGATTGCTTGAAGTCGATGATTTTTGAAAATTTCCGAATATTAGAATCCACGACAGAAACCAATTATAAATATAATTATTATAATTTAAAAATATCTGACACTATCAAATTCCCGTTACTAGCAAATCCCCGAAGTTAAAAAATAAAAAAAAATATAATCAATATTATTTATTTGTTAAAAATACGATGACCAACTATTTTGATGAAATTTAGTGTTCGGTGTTAAATCTATTTTTAAAATGATTATTTTTGTAATAAAAAACTGGTTCTTCAATGGTTTCTTTCCAATTAGAAACATTTTTTAACATTGTTTTTATTTCAAATTTAAACAATAAATTAAGAAAATACATGGTCATCAAACAAAAAATGTGGTAATAAAATATTTCATTATTTTGATGAATAAATATCATTTGCTGAAAAACGATTTTGTTTATTGTTTAAATTCGATAATTTAATAATGTCGGGAATTTTTCAGTATCCGATATTTCATAATTCAGCAATTTTCTGTCGTAAATTTTCCTATGCGAGAATTTTTCCAATCCTGTGAATTCGATAATTTTGAAAAATGCCCAATCATAAAATTCGCAACCGAAAATAGCCGAACTATAAAATATCCGACACTGGAAAATTTCCGAATTTGAAGAATTTATGTAATTGCTTTTTAATTAATATTATTCATTTATTAAAAGTGCAATAACGAAATATTTGAATGAACATTTTTTATACTGTCATATAATTGGATATTTTATAATTTGGCAAATTTTGAAATTTGTTCATATTTAGTGATTTGATGGGAAACGCTTCAACAAATGCGTATCGATAAAAACCTTTTTTGACCACTTTTTTCTGAGACCTCCATCAATAAATGCGCCATATATTTTCATTGACCTATAAAATAATTTTTTATTGGGGTTATAAAAAAATGTTACAAGAAATTCAGTAAAGGCCTTTCATGATTTTTCTACAGCGGGTTTACTATAATTTTTCCGTACTTCTAGGAAATTATTATAAGAAAATATTATAAGCTTAAATATAATTATTTTCAAACGATACAATTCTGAAAGATTTGAAAATCTGATAATTTTTTTATGTTTCATTATATAATAAATATTAATAAATAAGTGAAATAAAAAAAATTAATTAATTAAAAAATAAAAATTTAAATACTAAAAAATTAATAATAAAAAAACTCTATTTTCATTGTTTTTCAAGCAAAATAGTACTTTCGTTTTGATAGAAAAAAGTTTAAGCCGCAGTTTTGGGGCCTAAACATACCCAATATGATTATAACTATTAATTAACGTTAATTTCTATAAAAATATAATGTGCCGAGCACTTACTAATTTACTGAAATTAACGTTCATCAAAAGCTTATTAAAGGACCGTGGTTAAATTTTTTTTTCAATTAAACAAAAATGCGCATTATGTTCAACAAATGAAATACGTTCAGGGGGTGCCTGAACAAAAAAAACACTGAAATTCTATAAGACACCCTAGTGACCAGTCTTGAATTTGGACAACGGTTTTCCTTAAATAATACGTTTTTGTGCCGATTTTTTCCCCCTTTTGCGATCATCTTTTTTATGGTGCTGAGAGAATTGGATTGAGGATTTGATCTCTCATCAAATTTCTGAGGGCGCCCTGAGCGGAAACAACAGATCTTAATTTTCTCCCCTGGTAATAAAAGTGTACTAGAATTAGTCAAATCTGGAATTATTTTGTATTCCTAGAGTCGATAATTATGTCAACAATTTTTTTATTCATTTTTTTATTGCTTTCGTCGATTTTTAATTCTTTAGGGTTTCGTTACCTTGGGCAGAAAGACTTATAGGTTTGGTCAGTTGTTCGTCCATCAGTCGTACTTTTTTCCTAAGAGAGGAAGTGAGAGGAAATGATGGGAGAAGAAAAAGGAGAAGTGAGAGGAAAAAAGGGAAGGAGAAGTAGGGAAAGTGATGGTGAAATGGTGGAAGAGGAAGTGGAGGACATAAGAAGGAGGTAAGTAGTAGAAATGAGGGGGTGAGTAATAAGGTGGAATGATGGTAGGGGAAGTAGGAGAAGTGCAAGAAAGTAAAGGAGATAGGGGGGGGGGGGAAACAAGAGAAGTAAGAGAAGTAAGAGGAGTGAAGGTAGGGGGAGTAGAGAAAGTTTAGGTAAATGAGGGGGTAGCGTAAATGAAGTGGGGCACATTGCATGAGGAGCAGCGTGGTAAATAAAGAGAGGCAGGATAGGCAGGGCGAGTGAAGGGGTAGAGAAAATCAGGGAAAAGTAGGGAAAAAAATGCAGAAGAGAAATGAGGAGAGAAGAAGTAGGGAAAAGAATGTAGGAGAGAACTGAGGAGAGAAGAAGTAGGGGAAATAGAAAGAAAGAAAGTAGGAGAAATGAGGGGTGGTTAATAAGGTGAAATGATGGTAAGATAAATAGAAGAAGTATGTAAGGAAAAGTAAGGAAGATAAGGGGAGGAAAATAGAGAAACAAAACAGGAGGAGTAGGAGGAATGAGGGTATGTGGGAGTAGGGAAAGTTTAGGTAAATAAGGGGGTAGGGTAATTTAAGAAAGCACGGTAAATAAGGAGTCGCACGGTAAATAAGGAGAGGCAGGAGAGCTAGGGGAAATAACGGGGTAGAGAAAGTTAGGGAAAAGAACGTAGAGTGGGAAAGTGATTGTGAAATGAGGAGAGAGGAGCTAGGAGAACTAAGGAGAGCAAAAGTAGGAGAAATGAGGGGCAGGTAGTGAGGAAAAATGAAGTTAGTGAGGAAAAATGAAAGTAGTGGAAGTGGAGGAAGTGAGGGGATGTAGAAGAGATGAAGGAAGGGAAATAGAGGAAACGAGACAGCAGAAGTAGGAGAATTAAGGGTACGGGAGGGAGATAGAGGAAAAGAAAACAGAAGTAGGAAAAGTGTGCGTAGGGGAAGTAGAGAAAGTTCAGGTAATAAGAGGGTAGGGTAAGTGAAGAGAGGCACTGTAAATGAGGAGAGGCATGAGAGGCAGGGAAAGTGACGCGGTAGAGGAAGTCACGGAAAAGTAGGGAAAAGAATTTAGGGTGGGGAAGTGATTGTGATGTGAGGAGAGATGAAGTAGGGGAAATAAGGAGAGCAAAAGTAGGAAAAATGAAGGGCGGGTAATGGGGTGACATGGAGGTGGTGGAAGTAGAGAAAGTAGAAGAATTGAGGGGATGTAGAAGAGATGAGGGGAGGGAAATAGAGGAAACGAGACAGCAGAAGTAGGAGAAGTAAGGGTACAGGAAGTAAGGAAAGTGCTGGTAAATGATGGGCTAGGGTAAATGAGTAGAGGAGGTTAAATGAGGTGGCTGGAGAAATTAGGGAAAAGTAGAAATAGAAATTTAGGGCGAGGAAGTAGGGAAAATTATGGGAGGAGAAGTAAGAAAAAATTAAGAAAAATTGAACAAATAGTAAATTAACGTGAAAGAGAATTTTGTGTAATAATTTCTTCCTCTTGTGGATATTTTCCTGTGAAATAAAAACTTGAACATTATCATTATTATAATTATATTATAAATATATTATTATTTATCATATTATTATTAATATCATTATATTGATTTGATTGAGAACTTTTTAATTTATTTGTATATTTATATTATCATCGATAACAATGTTTTCTTCATCGAATAAAAAGGTGTGGGGGGGGGGGTGATGGTAAAAAGTAATGTTTAAAAAAATGAGTTCTGATATATTCTCTAGCACTCCTAATTATTCTATGAAAACGTATTCCTAATACAGACAAACTAATAGTGGTTTACCCCTCGACCGTGTATTAGGGTGAGACCCTTCTATAGACCTTCAAAACCCACCCCATAATCAATAAAATCTATGTTTTTCGATTTATTGACGTCTGTCAACATATTTTTCCCCTAAATCATCCCTCATCAATAGGCAACGTATTTTGTTTTTTAAACTATTTTTTTTACAATTTTTTAAACAACTCGTTTTTACAGAAGAGTTCCTGTATTTGTTAAATAATTTTTAATTATTATAATTGTTTAAATTCCATTATTGAATGGAAATTGATAGTTTTTCTTTAAAATTCAATTTTTTGTTTAAAAATTCGTAATTTGTCATTGAAAATTATTCGTTTTAATAAAAAAATGAACTGCTTTGTTAAAAGTTGGACTTCATTGTCCCAAATTTATTTTGAATTAAAAATTAAACTATGTGGTTGAAAGTAGAACTACTTCAGTACCGATTGATTTCATTAGTTGAAGATCCATTTTCTTTTATTAACAATTGTTTTTTTAAACAATTATTTTAACTGTATATTTAACTTTTCCATTTATGATTGGAAATCGATTGTTTTTAGTTCAAAATTCAACAAATTTGGTAGAAAATAAACTTTTCAGTTGAAAATTCATCTATCGGGTGTTAAATTCAACTGTTGAGTAGAGAATTCGCCTTCGTGGTTTAAAATTTGAAAATATTGCTAGAAATTCGTTTTTTTTTTACTGAAAATGAAAAATCTTTTTGGTTGAAAATGCTTTATTTTGGCTTAGATTCTAAGGGTTTTTAATTAAAATTAAATCCTAATTGGTTGAAATATAAACTATGTATTACAATTTTCGTTGAGAGCTCATCTTTTCGCTTGAATTCGACTGGTTATAAATAAATATTCAAAATATTTTCTTGGTTGAAATATCAACTATTATATTTCTCGTTTATAATTAATCTTTTTTGATTGAAAATTCCATTACGTGATTGAAAGTTGAACTTCTTTGTAAAAATTAATATTATTGTTGAAGATTCATCATTTCAGTTGAAAATTTAAATATGTTGTACAAAACTAAAATATTCTGTTAAAAATATAATTATTTTGTATTATTTCTACTATTTAATTGAAAATACAATTGTTTTTTATTTAAATTTATTCTTTTTTGTTTAAATGTTTGATAATTTGATTGAAAATTCAATTGTTCAATATGAATATTTGAAAAAATTAAACTATTTGCTTGAAAATGTAACTCTCTTTAGTCGAAATATCAACAATGATATTTTTTGTTTATAATTAATCCTTCTTTATTAAAAATTTCACTAAGTGGTTGAAAGTTGAACTTCTTCGTGAAAATTATTATTGTTGTTGAAGATTTATCATTTTAGTTAAAAATTTAATTATTTTGTAAGAAACTAAAATATTTTGTTAAAAAATTAATTATCTTGTATAAATTCTACTATTTAATTGAAAATACAATTGTTTCTTATTCAAATTTATTCTTTCATTTTGTTTAAATGTTTGATAATTTAATTGAAAATTCAATTGTTTAGTTGAAAATTTAATTAATTTTCTTAAATTTAAAGTTTTTTGTAAATATATGAATATTTTTAAAAAAATACACTATTTGCTTTAAAATGTAACTCTTTTTAGTTGAAATATCAACTATTATATTTTTCGTTTATAATTGATCTTTTTTTATTAAAAATTCCACTGAATGGTTGAAAGTTGAACTTCTTTGTAAAAATTGATATTATTGTTGAAGATTCTTCATTTTAGTTACAAATTTAATTATTTTGTATAAAACTAAAATATTTTGTTAAAAATATAATTATCTTGTATAAATTTTACTAATTAATTGAAAATGCAATTGTTTTTTATTTGAATTTATTCTTTTGAAATGTTTGATGATCTGATTGAAAGTTCAATTGTTTTATTGGAAATTTAATTATTTTGTTTAAAATAAAAGTTTTTTTTCAAAGATATGAGTATTTAAAAAAAAATTAAACTAGTTGCCTGAAAATGTAACTCTTTTTAGTTGAAATATCAACTATAATATTTTTCGTTTATAATTAATCTTTTCTTATTAAAAATTTCACTAAGTGGTTGAAAGTTGAACTTCTGTGTTAAAATTATTATTGTTGAAAATATATCATTTTAGTTAAAAATTTGATTATTTTGTACGAAACTAAAATATTTTGTTAACAATATAATTATTTTGTATAAATTCTACTATTTAATTGAAAATGCAATTTTTTAAATTAAATTTATCCTTTTTTGCTTGAATGTTTGATAATTTGATGAAAAATTAAATTTTTTAGTTGAAAATTCAATTCTTCTGTTTAAAATTAATGTTTTTTTGTACAGATATGAATAACTATTTTGTTAAAAATGTAATTATCTTATTCGAAATTGAAGTTTTTTTTTTAAATATAATTATTTTGTCAAGAATTAACCTATTTGCTCAAAAATGTAACTGTTTTTCAGTTAAAGTTAAATCTTTTTCATTTAAAAATTCCACTTTTTGGTTGAAAAATCAAATATTTTGTTGAAAATCTGTCTTGTTTGCTAGAAATTTCAACTATTTGGTTGCACATGCAACTTTTTAATTTATAGTTATTAATGAATTATTATTGTACTTTGGGGTTAAGAATATTTCTAAACACATCAATGTTTTTTTTCAGCAAAGAAAATCACACAAAAGAAATGCAAGGATTTCTTCTTGTGTATTTTCGTGTGAAAAAAGCATCCTCAAAAAAATTCGAATTTAAATTATAACCACAATTAAATTTTTTTAAATTTGTTCTTTTTTCAATTTTTGTTCCTGGGTCATGGCGACTTCTTTCCTATCTGAAAAATTCTTCTCCTATTTACACAGATGTTAAGATTTTTTTCCGAAAACAGGGGTGAATTAAAAATAATTAAAAATAAAATAAATCTTAGAAAAGGACTGATTCAAATTCGTGAAAAATTAGAAAAAGTTTTTGGACCTCCAAGGTTTGTGAAAAAATTTAAACTAAAGACAGCTTTAGAACCCTCAAAACAAAACATTTTTCAAAAACATTTATTGAGCGCAGGTAACCAAGTAGCATGACTATCGATTAAAAAATAATTATACTTTTTCAAGGATCCTGATACCCAAATTTTTCGCGTTGTAGTGATTTCAAATTCCATATTTTTTTTTTATTTCCGAACCACCCTAATAAACATATAATCCTCTTTCTCTGCACGAATTCGACTAAAAACCGTGCAAAGTACTTAACGATCCTAAATAAAATATTCAACCAAGTGAAAAATGCTAATCGCTTATTTACCATCGATTTCAGTCCTCTTTAAGAGAGAAGGCTTTGATGTCACATATTCAATAGTCTCCAGAATCTAGATTGGTATCTGAGATTTATCCAAAGTGGTCTTATAGAGTCTCCATTAGAAGTAGGGGTGCCTCCTGACTGTTGCTTTCAATAATTTGGGAGTCTAATGCGCTTCTCTGTCGGTTTCTTGAAAAGCGTTTCGGATGAGGGTATCTGAAGGCTAGGCAGAGAAATTGAGGAAGACCGACAGACAATTTGACACCTGCAGAGAAGTGTAGAATCTCGGCTCCTGGAGGTGGCGAATGAAGGCATCACCCGACATTTGAAGGCATTGAATAATTCAATTTTTCCAAGTACCACTTTTAGAATTCGATAGACATTCTCTTCATTTTACACATTCATAGAGGATATGAACTCTCATTCCTTTTTTCATAATTTGTCTCCTCTTCTTTCTTGTTCAATGATCAAATATGAAAAAGAAATTTAATCTTGAAGATGTTTTATTAGGATAGAATCAGAAAAGAGACTAAAGTTTTTCTCCTGCTTGATTGATGTATCTGCGTGAGATAGGCATATGGAGATTAGCATCCGCATACTTTATTATACATTATATTACTTTATTATACATACATTAGCATACTTAAAAAACACCCACACATACTCAAAAATTGTAAAAATATATCTTTTAATTATATTCGACCCCATTTCCAGAATTTAGAAAAAACACCGGCTTATAGTTAGCCATACCTCGAATCGGTACGGTCTACCTCTGAATTATATTTGTTGTCATTTCAAGCATGTTAGATAAACAACCCGCTTACAGTTGGACATACCCTAATTAAGAATAATATACCTTTCAATTATAGTTGACCCTATTTCCAGCATTCAAAAAAATATCATTTGTAGTTGGTAGTACTCCAACAAGGAAAAATCTACATTTCAATTATATTTGACTAAATTTCTTGCAATATCATATTTGATCCCATTTCTAGTATTTTGATCAAATCACCCGTTCATCCTTGGCCGTATCCTAATTTTGAAAAATCTTCCTCTCAATTATATTTTACCCCATTTGAGGTATTGAAGAAACCACTTCTTTGTAACCAGCCATACTCCAGGTCGGAAAAATCGACATCTCAGTTATATTTGATCCCACTTCCAGTATTTGAAAAAACTAGACGTTTATATTTGATTATAGTTCAGCTCGGATAGATCTACCTCTTGATTTTGTATGATCTCATATCCAGTATTAAAAAAAGACCGGTATTTAGTTGAACATACGCCAATTCGGAAAAATCTGAATCTTAATTTTATTCGATCCCATTTCCAGTATTGAAAAAAACCACACGTGTCAGCTATACGTGAAAGCTGCAAACTCTACATTTAAGTGTTATATTTGAACCCGTTTCTAGTATTTTGATATTATATAATCTTCCGTTTACAGTTGACCATACCTCAATTTGGAAAAATCTACCTCTTCATTATCTATGATCCCATTTCCAGTATTCCGAAAACCACACGCTGATAGTTAGCTATATGTCAACTGGGCAAAATTTTCTTTTCAATTTTATATTTTATCCCATTTCTGCTTTTTTGATCAAATCACCCGTTTATAGTCGGTCATACCCCAATTCAGACGAATCTTTGTCACAATTCTATTTTTTTACACTTCCAGTCTTTAAAAAATGCCTGTTTATAGTTAACCATACTTCAACTTGGAAAAATCTACCCTTTCATTATACTTGGCCCCATTTCCAGACTTTTGAAAAAAAAAAACCGTTTCTAGTTGACCACACACTAAATCGGAAGAATCTACCTCTGATTATATCTGACCCCACTTCGAGTCTTTCAAAAACCCGCTTGTTTATATTTAGTCATACACCATCTTGAAAAAATATACCTTTATTATATTCAAACCCATTTCCAGTATTTAAGAAAAAACCCGTTTGCAGTTGGCCAATTTTCCATACATTAACTCGGCAAAAACAGCCTCTTAATTATATTTGATCCCATTTCCAGCATTTGAAAACCCTCACGTTTATAGTCAGCCATACCCCAATTCGGAAAAATCTACCTCTCAATCATATCTGATTTCACTCCCAGTCTTTAAAACACTGCCTGTTTATAGTTGGCCATACTTCAACTTGGAAAAATATATCCTTTAATTATACTTGGCCCCATTTCCAGACTTTTGAAAAAAATTCACCGTTTATAGTTGACCACACACCAAATCGAAAAAATCTACCTCCGAATTATATTTGACCTAACTTCAAGTCTTTAAAAAACCCCGCTTGTTTAAAGTTAGTCATACCCTAACTTGAAAAAATCTACATCATAATTATATTCGAACCCATTTTCGTTATTAAAAAAACACCCGTTTGAAGTTTGTCAATTTGACCTATATAACCACTCGGCAAAAACCATTTTTTAATTATATTTGATCCCATTTCCAGTATTTTAAAATTCACACGTTGATTGTCGGGCATACCCCAATTCGGAAAAGTCCACCTCTCAATTATATTTGATTCCACTTCAAGTCTTTGAAAACCCCGCTTGTTTATAGTTAGTCGTAGACCAACTTGAAAAAATTTACCTTCCAATTGTATGCGAACCCATTTCCAGTACTTAAAAAACCCCAATTATTTGTAGATGGCCAATTTTCCATGTATCAACTCGACAAAAGCCACCTATCAATTATATTTGATCCCACTTTCAGTATTCAAAAAACCACACGTTTATAGTCGGCCATACCCTAATTCAGAAAAATCTACCTCTCAATTATATTTGATTCCACTTCCAGTGATTGAAAAACTGTCTGTTTATAGTTCCTCATATTTTAAATTGGAAAATCTACCTTTTAATTATACCCGGCCCCATTTCCAGTCTTATGAAAAAAACTAACTGATTGTAGTTGACCACACACCAATTCGGAAAAATCTACCTCTCAATAATATTCGACTCCACTTAAAGTCTTTAAAAAACCCGCTTGTTTATAGTTAGTCATACCCCAACTAAAAAAATCTACGTTTCACTTATATTCGAACCCATTTCCAGTATTTAAAAAAACACCCGTTTGTAGTTGACCAATTTGCCATCTATTAACTCGACAGAAACCACTTCTCAATTATATTCTATCGCTTTTCCAGTATTTAAAAAACTACCCGTTTATACTAGGCCATACCTCAACTTGGCGATGTCTTTCCATGTGCTGATTATTTATAACATTAATACATTATATGGGCTAATTCTAATTTTTATTTTTTTTTATTTTGGATCTTGATTATATTTGATCCCGTTTTCAGTATTCAAAAAAACCACACGTTTGAGTTGTCCATACGTGAAAACAGCGAACTCAACCTCTTAGTGTTATATTTAAATCCGTGTCTAGTATTTTGATATAATCTTTCGTCTACAGTTAACCATACCTTAATTCGGAAAAGTATACGTCTTCATTATGTATGATCCCATTTCCAGTACTTGGAAAACCACACGCTGATAGTTAGCTATCTGCCAATTTGGCAAAATCTACTTTTCAATTTTTATATTTCATCCCATTCCCAGTATTTTCATCAAATCACTTGTTTATAGTCGGCCATACCCTAATTCGGAAAAATCTACCTCTTAATTATAATTGATTTCACTTCCAGTCTTTGAAAACCTACCTTTTTATATTTGGACATGCTTCAATTTAGGAAAATCTACCTTCTAGTTAGGCTCTGCCCCATTTCTAGATTTTTGAAACAAATTCACCGTTTATAGTTGACCACACACCATATCGGAAAATGTACCCCTCAATTATATTGGAACTCACTTCGAGTCTTCGAAAAACCCACTTGTTCATAGTTAGTCATGCGCTAACTTGGAAAAATCTACCTTTTAATTATATTTGAACCCATTTCCAGTATTTTAGAAAGAACCACCCGTTCGTAGTTGGCCAATTTGCTCGACAGAAACCACTTCTCAATTATATTTGATCCCACTTCCAGTATTTAGCAAAATACCCATTTATAGTTGGCCATACCCCATTTCGGAAAAATCTAAATCTTAATTATGTATGATCCCGTTTCCGGTATTTAAAAAAAAACTACACGTGCAAGCTGGCCATACGTGAATTCGGCAAAATCTACCTCTCAGTGTAATCTTCAAACGCATTTCTAGTATTTTGATATAATCGTCCGTTTACAGTTGAGCATACTTCAATTCAGAAGAATCTACCTCTTCATTATGTATGATCCCATTTCCAGTATTTGAAAAACCACTCGCTGATAGTTACCTATATGCCAACTCGTGAAAATCTACTTTTCAATTGTATATTTCATCCCATTTCTAGTATTTTCATCAAATCACTCGTTTATAGTCGGCCATAACCCAATTCGGAAAAATCTACCTCTCAAATATATTTTATTCCACTTTCAGTCTTTAAAAGAACTGCCAGTTTATATTTGGTCATACTTGTACTTGAAAAAATCTACCTTTTAATTATACTCGGCCCCATTTCCAGTCTTTTCAGAAAAAGTAACCGTTAATATTTGACTACATACCAATTTGGAAAAATCTACTTCTTAATTATTTTTGAACCCACTATGTTACTTCGAAAAACTCGCTTGTTTATAGGTAATCATACACCAATTTGAAAAAATCTACCTTCTGATTATATTCGAACCCATTTCCAGTATTAAAAAAAAAAACATTTTTAGTTGGCCGATTTGCCATATATTATATCGGCAGAAACCACCTCTCGATTATATTTGATCCCATTTCCAGTATTTAAAATACCACACTTTTAAAGTCGGCCATACCCCAATTCGGAAAAATCTACCTCTCAATAATATTTCACCTCATTTCTAGTATTTTGAAGAAAAATCACTTTTTTAAAAATGGTCATATCTCAATTCGGCGATGTGTTTCCATGTGCTGGTTAGTTGCAACATTAATGCATTATACAGGGTAATTCTAATTTTTATTAATTTTAAAATTTCTTCATTTGGAAAGGTATTTGGTCTTTTTTATTATTAAAAAGTAGCACCAAGAATTTTTGATTGCACATAATTTAAACATTAGAAAGAATATTGATAGAATGGTCCGAACTAGAAGAATTAAAGAATTATTTAGAAAACACCATGAGAAAGGAAAACATTAATGTTCAGCCTCTTATCAAAATTACTGATGAAGAAAAGAAAAAACAGAAGAAAAGCAAAAAAGATAGAGAATAACCTTAACTAATGGAAAATCCAACAAAAAATCTAAGCACTAATGCTGTTGATTATTACGCATTGTAGAATTTCTTTGCTAATGAATATAATTTTTTTTGAATGTTATGTTCTTTATTCATAACATCAAAAGTTTTTCCTTATATCAATAGTTTTCTTTTTCAAAAAGTAATTCGTTGTCATTTATTTTTATCTATCTTTTATTCAGAAATAGAAAATGGATGTTGTAAAAAAATTTGTTATGCGGATTCTAAACTGAATTAGGACAAATCATTATTTGTTTCTTATTCCTGATGTGTATTCATAATGAGAACAGGCGAAACGTATAATATCAAATATTTAATTTTAAACATTTTATTCAGCTCAATAAACAAGCTTCCAACAAAAGACCAGATAATCAACACTTATCATTACACCTTCCACAGAATTACTGACATATTTAACTTGTTAATTGTTTTTATTTATTTTCACTTTTCCCTTGATTCTCGTCGTTTGCTTTACTACGAAGGTAAGCCAATGTAATTTACACGTTCTAAACACAATCAGTCCTGAGTCAATATTATTTCACCATAAATCCGTTTATTGTATAAACACCGTATCAAAATCGTGTAGTTTATGCAGAATGTACAGAGTATGCTCTCCTGAGTCCTGTCAACATGAATAAGAAAGTTCAGCCAAGTGATGCAAATTCGCTAGGCGCCAATTTGTTCAGGGCTCGCAACAGTTTCAACGGAATAACGTCGTAAAATAAATTTTCAGAAGCTTAGAGGAGCTTTCTGGTTCCGGGAAAGTTTTCGGTGCAGTGAGATTTTCCGGAAACTTGCCGCATTTACATTCGCGGTCACAGTTCGTTATGCAGGCTGTAATCATGAATTACGTAGATGAGAGTACGAACAGGCTGATGCAGATAGATGCTAGCCAGAGAGTACCGAAACAGCTGCTAATTTTATATAATGCTGAGATATGTTCACTACAATTATTAAGTTCGAAGCTAGAGCTTCTTTAAAAGTTAATAATCAACACTTAACCAATTAAGGCTAGTATTACTGAAAGAGGAACTTACTCGAGAAACCGGAAGTGTGCAGTACTTCAATGGTTCTGATGATAAAGAAGATAAAGAGGAAATTAAATGATAAACTATGAAGGATAGCAAATTGCTCTTCTGATTACAGCGATATGTTTGAAGATGTAAATTTAAGAATGCCGTATTTACGGGAAAGGAAAAACGACCATAGTCAAAAAGTTGTATTGGAACGGAATCATCGACATCTTGCCCGTTTTGCTTTAAACCACTTGAATATGTTTTTTACACCAACCGAATTATCTGACATCAAGATGAGATGTTTGTCGCAAAAGCATAGTGTTTGCAGCAAAAAGATTCTTTTGCGACAAATATATTCGATTCGTCATAGAGGGAGTCAAAGTACAAGAATACGAATAGGTGAATCAAAACGTCTCGAATCAAAAGTATTTTATATTCTTGCATGAACTTTAAGTTATGTCAATAAGAAGGTTCGTCTGTGAAAAGAGTTTTTTCAAACATCCTGAATGGACATCTGTATACCTTAATACAATGTATCAATATTAGGAGTCTATCGATCCGTCTCGAATCAACAAATCTTTTTCGTGTTTGCATCAATTCTGATTTAGGTTACTTGAAAATTTTCAACAAAACTTCCTCCATAAAGAAGGAAAATGGAATAAAATAAATAATGTTGCAATGTTTGTTATAATAAAAGAACATTCAGAGAAAATGTTGTCCTGAAACGAAAGCATCGTTCTCTTGCCCATTTTGTTCTGAACCTTTGAATATCTTTCTTACACAAACAGAATTATTTAGCTGCAAAATTCAGTGAAGTTTGTCACGAAGGGATCATGTTTGCTGCGAAAAATTCCTTTCAAGACAAATAAAATTCCCTTCAAGCTTTAGAGAGGATATTCCATTTGTGTCAAGAAGCATGCTCCTGACACAAAAGGAAATTTCTCTCAGTAAAGTAATTCCAACAGCCAAAACAGGTTTCAATTAGCACATGAAATAAAAAGTAATGAGAAAAAGGAAACTTACGTAAGGAATACATTGGATTTCCCACTTCCTTCTGAGGATTTATAAGATTTTCTGGACTGCAAATGGAGAAAGACTAGTAATAAAAATGGATAAAGGGCGACAAGCTTTTCGGGCAGCATGATGGCTTAGAATTTCTTTTATTATTGAAGAACACGTTTGTTTTTACTCGTATTTCCTGAAATCCATACAAAATGTGAATGATAATTATCATTGTGATTTCTTGACATTTCTTTAAATTTTCCTAGAAACTACTACTTAGAAAATGGTTTTTGTGCAGTGACAAAGACATAAGATCCCTATCTCGCCAGCTGATGCAGAATGAATTAGCCTGGAAGTACAAAGAGTCTACGCAAGCAAAAAGGAGAGAGAGAGAGAGAACAAAATGAGGGTGAAAAAGAGGGTGAGTGAAGCAAAGATAGAGTGCTGAACACGAAATTGCAAGAGAGAGAGAGAGAAAGGGTGGGTTTCTGGTGAAAGCAAGCGGCACTTTCGACCGCCAAGACAGAGTTTGAATAATGCAGGCTCACAAGTCTGCTTAAAACTGATCGGTTTCACCTTCTCTGACCTCACCCTTTTCTTGCCACCCTTTTCCTGCTCACCCTATAAGGGTAGGAACAGAGATTGATTTTAGATTGCCTGAGAATTGGGAATGCAGAGGCACTGTACTTGAGGCTGTTTCTGTCATTTCTGCTGGAAAGGTAAAAGTTAGAGTTGTCATCGTCGCAATTCTATAGGCCAGGGAGCTCTTAAATTCTGGGGAAGTGATACTGAAGCCCTGGTCTGCCCTGGGTCATTCCTATAAGTCGATCAGTTGTGGAACATAAAGATTCGACTGTCGGACAAGAGGGCAAGTGTTAGGGGCTTTGGCAACTAATCCTATCTCTCTGTATACAGGCCTTACACATGCCAATATTGACTTTCTTGAACCCTTTTTTTAAAGATGCAACTATTTCGCTATCATTTTGCAAAAGTACACTCTCTAATAAAATTAATTTAGGAAGTTGCTTATTGAAATTAGTCAAAGTAGGCGCCATATGTCTGCAAAAAAAGGTTTGTATCAAGAAGTTAATTGAGTAGTTAAAATCTCCCCTTTCCTCTCCCCATTACTCTCCCTCTATTTTTATTTCTCCTAGTTTTGTCTTATTAAACCTACTTCCCTTCCATGCCCCTCCTCATAACTTCCCTTACATCTTCCCCTGCTTACTCTCCCCAAGCCCCCATCCTCTATTCCTTATTATCACCTAATTCTTCCATACTAGCCTTTATAAACCCCCCCCCCCCTGCCCCTCCCTACTCCTTTTACAACAGAACCTTTCTCACCCCCCTCCCATACTACTCCTTCCTTACTTTCCCTTCCTCCCATATTTAAGCTCCCACCACTTCTTTCCCCCCTCCCCTACTTCTTAACCCATCCCCTCACTACCCCTACTCCCCCTTCCACAATTTACAACCCCCCCCCCACCTAGTTTACTTCTGAAGCTTTACTTTCCCTCCCGGGAGATTTCAAAGCATTTAGTGAGTTTTAAAACTTTTAGAGTATTTTGAAAGATTTTAAGTTTTTTTTGGAGAATTTTGAAGATTTCAAGAGTTTTTGGAGAATTTCAAAGAATTTCTAGAGAACTTTAGGGAGTAAATGTAGTAAAATGAAATTTTATGGGACTTCAAGGAATTTCTAAGAAATTTATGAAATTTTAGGAGGTCTTTGATGATTTCAAAGATTAACAAATATTTAAACATTTTTGAAGGCGTTATAAAAGATGTTAAATATTTTGAGATTTTATATGGTATTCCATGAGATTTCTAGGGATTACAGAAGATTTATGAGATTGAGAAGGTTTCTAAGGATTTTAAAGAATAAAGTAGATATATTTTAAAAGATTTCGAGCAATTTCACAAGGTTTCAAAAAATTTCGTAGATCAAAACAAAAATTTTGAGAGATTAAAAAATTTCTGAGGAATTATTTTGTAAAATTTCAGAAGATTAAGAAGATATCTAGGAATTTTTATGGTATTTCCAAAATTTTAAGGGATTTGAATCAATTATACAATATTTGAGGGATTTTGGGATTTCGAAAGAAATGTAATGATACCATAATTTTAATTAATTAATTAATTGATTAATTTTAGTTTCGAACAAAAAGTAAATTTTCTACGAAAAGGGTACATTTTCAACAAAGCAGTGGAATTTTCAACCAAAGTTATGACTTTTTAACAAAATAGTTTCATTTTCAACCAAACAGTTGCATTTTTGTCCAAGAAAAAAAAATTCTGCTACAACAAATAAATCATTAAATCAGAAAGACAAATTTGAGAAAAAAGTAAATTTTCTAGAAAATAGTTGAATTTTCAACAAAACTGTTGCATGTTCATCCAAGAAAGATGATTTTTCTCTTATAACATATGAATTTTTAATTTAAAAAAATGCTAGTAATTTAAAAAAATGAATAAATGAATTTTTGGTTAAAAAAGATTTTAGTTAACTTTTAACTATCAAAATATGAACTTTTAACCAAGAAATAAGATTTTGCAAGAAAAATTGAATTTTCAATCCAAAAAGATGAATTTTTACCCAAAAAGGATGACTTTTCAACAAAATTGTAGAATTCGCTTCCCTGTAATTGCATTTTATTAAAAGATCAAATTCCTCTCAAAACACATGAATTTTTAAGAAAAAAGGAAAGGAAAATTTCAAAAAGTTGAATCTTTATTCAGAAAAGCTTTCAGTTCATTTTTAACACCAAAATATGAATTTCAAACAAAAAATAAATTTTCGCAGAAATAGTTAAATTTTCAACAAAACAGTAGAATTTTCAACCAAAAGTATGACTTTTCAACAAATAGTTTCATTTTCAACCAAACAGTTGCATTTTTATCCAAGAAAGATGAAGTTTCTCTCAAAACAGATGAATTTTCAATTAAAATTTTTTTTTTTGTTTGTTAAATAGTTGAATTTTTATCCAGAAAAGATTTCAGTTCTCTTTTCAACACCAAAATATTAAATTTAACCAAAAAGTAAATTTTCTACACAATAGATAAACTTTGAACAAGCAGAATTTTCAACCAAAAAGTATGATTGGTAAATTTTCAACCAAACAGTTGCATTTTTGTCCAAGAAAAAAAAATTCTACTAAAACAGATGAATAATTGAATTGAGAAGACGAATAAAAAAAATAGTTGCATTTCCATCCAAAAGGATTTCAATAGATTTTTCTACAGAAAAATACAAATTTTAAACAAAAAGTGAATTTTCTAGGAAATAGTTAAATTTTCAACAAATAGCTGTATTTTTATCCAAGAAAGATTTTTTTTCTCCTAAGACAGATTAATTAGTAATTGATAAAAATGTTTTTTTTTAAAGCTAAATTTTCTGTTAAAAAAGATTTTAGTTGACTTTTAACGATAAAAATATGAATTTTCAACCAAGAAATAAGTTTCTACGAAAAAAAAAAGAATTTTCAATCCAAAAAGACGAATTCTAATCCAAAAAGGATGACTTTTCAACAAAATTGTAGCTACCCTGTGGTTGCATTTTATCCAAAAAGATCAAATTTCTTTTGAAAACAGATGAATTTTTATTAAAAAAGGAAACAAAAAATTTTCAGTAGTTGAATTTTCATCCAGAAAAGCTTTCAATTCATTTTTAACACCAAAATATGATTTTCAAACAAAAAGCAAATTTTCGACGAAATAGTTGAATTTTCAATAACACAGTAGAATTTTCAACCAAAAGTATGAATTTTTATCAAAATAATTTCATTATCAACCAAACAGTTGCATTTTTATCCAAGAAAGATGAATTTTCTCTTAAATTAGATGAATTTTCAATTTGAAAAAAAAATAGTTAAATTTTCATCCAGATAAGATTTCAGTTCTCTTTTCAATACAAAAATATTAAATTTAAGATTATGAGAAAAAAAAATGTTTCCCCAAATAGATACACATCCATTCTATATAATACTTCTTTTAAACATAACAATATGCAGCAAGACGCATTAGAAACTTTTTAAGAATTATGAAAGGTTGAAAAAAAAGGTTTTCGAGATTCCTAGAGAAATTAGAAATAGTTTTCAATTTTGCGAAATTAATTCTAAGGAAATATTTTGAAAGATTTCACAAGATTCCCAAAATTGTCAAAAAAGAATCTGCTAGGTTTCAAAAATTTTATTTTTTATTTTAAAATCTACAAATTATTTAAAAATTGTCCAGAAACCTTAAGAAAATTTTTTTTAAAGCTCTGAAAACTTTCACAATTCTTAAGAAACTTCTATTCTTCAAAGCCTTTCGAAATCTACATTTTGTTTAAAATCTTTAAGAATCTTCTCAAACCTAGAATCACTTTTAAGTCTTCTCAAAACTCGTAGACCTTCTAAATATCTTTTAAAATGTTTTACTTTTTTTTTAATTTTTCGAAATTGCATACGAATATTATCATCAGTTCTTTCCACATTAGTGATTTGTCATTGATAAGAGATCACAATTACTGTAAACCTATAAAAGTTCTACAAAAAATAAGCAGGAGCCAAAAATGAAGGAAATATTTAGAAATTATAAATTTAATAATTGGTTCCATTCCTCCTCGTTCTTAAAAAATGTTCTTATTATAAAATTGACCAGAACCCTGGTTTTATTTTTCGTAAGATTTTCATAGAATAATTCAGTAAACAGATGGAATATCTCTTCTCATAGATATGGCATGATTAAATAATGTAACGAGTAAATTTGACAAAAAAGCAATTACTTTTTTCGTAATATTTTGTTGTTTCCTTATCAATGTGATTATTTTCAAAAATTTTGTCCTCTAAATCCTTCAAAAATTATTTGTTATACATTGCTTGCAGTAGCTCATCGATATTAAAAGGTTTCACAAATTTTCAAAAGAAAACTTTTCTTGTTCCCGGGATTTTTTTTTAAATTTTCAATTAAAAAATTTGTGAATAATGAATATTAGTTGAAAAATATTGGAATAGCTAAGTCCGCAGATATTCTGTACTAATTTTTAAAGTAATGAATTTTTCTGTGTAATTCAGATAATTTAACAGCTAATTACAATTTAAAAAAACGTATTTACCAGAAGCAAAAATTGAACATATTTTTGTATTTCAAAAATAAAGACAAAGCTGATTTAAGTTTGCACTTTCAAATAATGCGTGAAATCACGGAGCCAATGAATGCTAATTCTTTGCACATGCGCACGAAGTTTCAGATCGCTGCCGGCTGTGACCACCATGTTACCAGTCTAGCAGGTAACGGATACCAGTTATTCGCTAGGAAACTGACATACAAGTAACAATTCTTCTCATACCATATAATCATTTAGGAACTTTTCACGGTAGTAACAGTTTAGGAGGGCATTCAATTTTTAATTTAATTGCGTGACCGGATTGTATAACCGATAATAATTTTTTCTCGCTGAACATAGTGTCCTAGAATAAGGCTCACAAACTACCATTCACTTGTAAAATCTTGATCCGTCTTCTGATCACAAACAATATCACATTTTAGTTTTGAATTTTTTCTCAAATTACATTAATTTCTTGGATGAAAGTCGGCTAACAATATTGTTCTAAAATTCTTTGAGATTGGACGATTCTTGCTTGTGGGTGATTCCCAAATTTCTTCTTGAGTCATATCTTCAATCGCACCACTGTCCATGTTTACT
>CAKNXH010000730.1:194719-223209 GCA_932178445.1 Andricus quercusramuli | reverse complement strand
TGTTGATAGAAAATTCATCTTTTGAACTGAAAAATCCACTATTTGGACAAAATTTCATATTTTTGGTTGAAAGTTTTTCTTTTTCATTAAAAATTAATTTCTTTGGTTAAAAATACGTTTTTTTTTTAGTTGAAAATTAATTTTTCAAGTAAAATGAAAAATTGAATAATTTTTCTGAAAACACGTTTTTTTTTATTTACTTTTCTAACTGCAAATTGGAATATTATATTTTTGGTCTGTAAATCTATCTTTTTGAGTCTAAAATTGAATTATTTTGTAGAGAATTTATATTTTTTTGCAAACTGATTGTCTTAACTGAAAATTTAATTCTTCTGTTTCTGGTTAAAAAATAATTTTTTTTATGAAAAAATATATATTTTTGTTCGAATGTTCGTTTTTTTTCGATTGAACATTTATTTTTCGGAAATTTTAGCTATTCTAATTTTGATTGAAAATTGATTTTTTTATATGAAAATTAATTTATTTTGTTAGAAAATTAATCTTTTGGGTGGAAAATCCAACTGCTTGGTTAAAAATATATATTTTTTAGTTGAAGATTCACCATTTTAGTTGATAATTGATTTCTTTGGTTGAAAATTTATCTTGAAAACACAACTAAAAAGTGTTTTCAGTATATTTAGAAACAAAATTTATTCTGCATTAACATTATTAATCTCCTAGGTGTATGGTTGGTTTTATACCTAAAAGAATTTAGAAATTCGGTTATTGACTTCTTTTATCATTAGAATTTACCACCCTTTCCTACTTAAAACGATGCATTTTCCCTCGAAATTTAAATAATGTAAATATTATTAATAAAAGTAGAAAATACAATTTTTTAATTCCTCATTCAAAATGCTCATAAATGCTTATTAAATTCTCAAAGCACATAAAGGTCAAGCATATTCTCGAGCATATTCAAAAATATGGAATTTTTTCCATACTTTTGAATATCCCATACCAGTATAGAAATTTTCCGGTGGTTGTTGGAAGATTCTTCATACTTTATGGTAAAACTTCCATACAAGTATGGAAAGTATGGTACTGAGGTATGGGAAAATTTCCATCTTTGTATGGGTTAATTACTTCCAATACATGTATGGGAAATTAACCACAAATTTTTCTTACAGTGTAGATTATCTCCTGTGATATATTTTCACGGATATGAATTTTCAGACACGTTGGAATTAAGTTTGTATTCTTTGGAAGTCATAATGAATTCTTCGGAATTTTAAAGAATGAGTGAGCAGGAATTTTGCGTAAATCCATCACCTAGTTGAAAATTCATTTTTCTGGTTGTGAATATGCCACGTGCACATATGGTACGAATTTCATACCGATATGGACACATTTCGGAGAGTGAATGCGATAGAAATTTAGATGAAATCGCACAAATTCTGATTTTACTTAACATTTCCGCCCCCCCCCCCCCCCAATTCTCTTACGCAATTACTGGATCACCCATCAGAAGTGTTCCATATGTGCCGCGTGTACATATGGTACAAATACCATATTGGTGTGGACAATTTCCGGATAATAATTAAAATTATCAATATATTATATGATTATATTCACCAATAGAATTGAGGATAACTGCCAATGATAGGACGTAAGTAGAAACAATTTTCATCTTTTTTGATTAGTAGAAAAAGTAATTATTTTGTTAATAGAGAATTTCTTTCACAATACGACTAATGAATATTCTTGTTGTTCATTGCATTATAAAATACTTATGGTATTATATAATATAATATCTTACAGTCGCTATCTCTACATTATAGGCGTCAATATTTGCCTTCTTAGTTATAAATTATTTCACAATTTGCACGATTAGAACCCGAAAAAGTTTGAAAGATTTATATGATTTTAAATACTCTTTGAAGAATTTATGAGATTTCCAAACATTTCAAAAGATTCTTTTTATATTCCTTTGTTTCAAAAAAGAATTTAAATTATTTTCTAACATTCCCGTTCCACGTTCTAATTCTAAACGGAAATTACCCCTCGGTTAATCATTTCACTATTTTGTTGCAATTTTTTTTTTCTTGAAAAAGAGCTAGGAAAATCGGTAAAATCACTTTCAGAAATAAAAAAATGAACTAAAATTAATTACCTTATTGGTAAAAATTCGAATAGTTTCAAATACATTTTTTCGCGAATCTTCAAATTCCTCAAATTGCAAGATTTTCTAACTTTTAAGCTGAATACTTCTATAAATTAAAATTTAGCTCATTTTCTTATCTTGAAGTTATAAATAGCATGCCAAAAATTTCAGCTTAAAAATGTGTAAGCATCAAAGTTTTATGTGTTTGAAAACTGTTATTATTGAATTTTCAATAGTGATACAAATATATTTCTTCCGAAATTAGAGTTTTAAACGACTTTTTTTTTAACACAAAATTTATCAAATTGCAAAGTTTCAATTAGAGCATGATCTAATTATTTTAATTTTCTATGCCGAATTTGAAGCATTTAAAGTTTATGGTTTCAAAATTTGAAGCTTTCCAAATTTAAGGCCTTCAACGTTCATAAATTCAAAAATTGCAAGTTTTAAAATCTGAGAGTTTCTAAAATTTAAAATATTTTTAATTGTAGTTTTCCGAATATAAAGAATTTTATGCTGATGGAAATTTTCAAAGAAGTAGATTTTCAAAGAAGTTGGTTAATTTTCAACCAAAAGAGAGGAATTCTGAACAAAAAATGTGATGCATAATTGATATTTCAGCCCGATCAAATTTTAATTTTTAATCAAAACCCAGTTAATGTGAACCCAAAAGACGAATTTTCAATGGAATGATTTTTTTTCGGAAAAGAATGTTAATTGTCAACCAAATCCTTGAATTTTTTAACAAACTAGTTGAACTTTTAACCCAAAAGACGAATTTTGAACTAAACCGTAAAACTTTTCACAAAAAAAGACTTTTCCACAAAATTGTTGGATTTTCTTCAAAGTAGAAAATTATTTAACCAAGGAATTGAATTTTCCACACACAAAAAAAATAAATTTTTAACCGAGGAGATTAATTTTCTACCAAAAAGACGAATCAATAAATAATACATGAACTTTTAACCGAACAGTTGAATTTTCAACTGCAAAGATAACTTTTCATCCAAACAGTTTGAATTTTTAAATAAAAAATATACATTTTCTACCGAAATAAAGCACTTACATTTTCATTGTAAAAAAAATATATTTTTTACAAAAATTTCGAATATTCAGCAAAATAGTCCAATTTTTAATCAAGGTGATGAGTTTTCAGGTAAAATGAAAAATCTTCGACTGGAATAGTTGAATCTACATTGAAAAAATAAATTTTAAAACAAAAAGCAACGAATTTTTAACAAGATACTTGAATTTTCAACCAAAGAGAGAAACTTTTTACTAAAACCGCAAAAAAACTAAAAAATAAATTTTTAATAAGTAGTTCGAATATTAACTAAGTAGTTGAATTTTCAAGCAAAAAGATTGCTTCCCTACTGAAAAATACAAACTTTTAACGAAATAGATGAATTTTCAACCCACCAGTTGAATTTTCATCTAAAAAAAATAAACTTAAAATCCAAAATGTATAAGTTCAATTTTTAGTTGGAAAAGTTAACTTTCAACTAATGAAACCGTGTTTTATTTAACAAAATATTTGAATTGACAATCAAATTATTTTCAACTGGAATCAAGAATCTTCATCCAGAAAAAATAAATTTTTAACAAAGTAGTTCAAATTTCAACCTGCTAGTTAAATTTTCAACTTGAAAAGATAAATTTTCATCCAAATAACAGTTGACTTCTTAACTAAAAAAGATAAATTTTTAACCAAAAATGTAATACTTACAATTTCAATTAAAAAATAAATATTTTGCATAAAATAGAATATTCAACAAAATAGTAAAAATTGAAATCAAGGAATCAATTATCAACTGAAATGAAGAATCTTCAACCGGAATACTCCAATTTTTGATTGAAAAAAAAAATTAAAAAAAAAAACGATTTTCAACGATACGATTACATACTTACGCAAATAAATAAATTATTCAATCAAATTAGTTAAATTTCCAATCCAAAAAGATGAATTTTCGTCGATTCACTGTTACCAGCCGACTTTAAAAATATGAATAATGATTGTTCTCATAAAAAAGTAAAATTTGTATTATCAACTGTAAAAATCATTTGTATCACATTTTCATCATACATTCAAGTACCTTTAACCTGATGTTATTCAAGGATTGGATGAACAGAACATGATGGACCACTCCCAAAAAAAATTCGATCCAATTGAAATTACACATTAAAAGTTTTATCACAATCAAAGTATATAAATATATAAATTGACAACTATATATTTTGTACCGAACCGTTCAATATGTGATTAAAACAGCATCAACCTGAACTGATAGATTCAATAATTCGATAATATTAGATATACAGCTGAATAGTTTTCTCTATATGATCCTATTTGAAATTTTCTTCTATCTCTAGTATTTTTGAGATGCAGCATTTTTCTAATTAATAAGGAATAATCTCGAATGGATTTTTCAGGTTTTCTTCGCTTACTTGTTATTTAAAGTCATGAATTAAATCAAAAGGATTAATTACGACTGTGGAAATTGTCCAAACCATTGATGGCAATATGAAGAAAAATTGATGTTCTATAATAGATATTCAAAGATGAGATAATAAAGCCCAAAAATGTAGATATCAACACATAAAATCTACAATATTTTTATTATATTAGGCTTTAATATATTGTTATGTTGCACTCAAACCACCTGGATGTCAAATTCGTAAAGAAAAACACCATACCTCTGTCGGACGCTTGATGAAATTAATAGTCAATGTTGTTCGATATTATTTCGTGCTCTATGCGAAATTGTGGAAACATAATGATTACTGAGATTTTATTCACAAATATCATCATTAATGCTGTAGATTGTTTGAATAGAATAAAATGGTTGACAAAAGTTTTGTTTCTTGTTCAAAAAATTCTTCTAATCATTGAATATCACGAACTAAATAAGAATGCCTAATTACGACTTTGGAAATTGTCCAAACCATTGATAGCAATATGAAGAAAAATTGATGTTCAGTAATAGATATTCAAAGATAAGATAATAAAGCCAAAAAATGTAGATATCAACACATATAATCTACAATCTTTTTGTTATATTAGGTTCTAATATATTGTTGTGTTGCACTAAAACAACCTGGATGTCAAATTCGTAAAGAAAAGCGCCATACCTCTGTCGGACGCTTGATGAAATTAATAGCCAATATGGTTCGATATTATTTCGTGTTCTATGCGAAATTGTGGAAACATAATGATTACTGATATTTAATTCACAAGTATTATCATGAATGCTGTAGATTGTTCGAATGGATTGAAATGGTTTACGAAAGTTTTGTTTCTTCTTCAAAAAATGCTTCTAGTTAAAAACGCTCTCTGTAGCATATCTTTAATATCCGCAAAAACTAACGTTCAACATCCAGATAGCTGCCATAGTTTTAAACATTAAATGGGTTAGGTGATGATGATTCAATAATTAGAATAGTGTTGTTTGTTTGTCGAAGAAAAGTAATTCAAGATGTTCAGATATTGACTAGGGTGAATATCAAGTTATGTTGATTGACTAATCAAAACAGTGTTGATTAATGTTCACTACAATTATTTTGAAAAAATGTTTAGGTGCTGACCAGTGTGAATCAGTGATAAACACTTTTTTCATTATTCAATCACCATCTTCACTTGATATTCAGCTGGTCCATACTTAAGAATATTCTCGAATTAATTTTATTGACCAGGAATCGACGATACTTATTATTTAATCACCATCATCAGTTGGTATTCATCCTCGTCAACACCTGAAAATCTTCTTAAATCAATTGTATTAACCAGTATACAACATTGTTTTGTTTAGATTCAATGCTTTCACGATGATTCATTATGATATATTAAAATTTTAAAGCTTTTTCGGTTTTCAATCGTGTACGAAACAATGAATGTTGCCATGGTGGAGACTGGTCGAATTTGATTGGCCAATCAATTTTTTTTTAATCCGGGAGGACAGGAAGCCATATCGGATTGGCATTATATCCATTGTTCCTATTGATGTTCGAGGGTATTTTGAGATTCCGATTGCTTATCTATGTTTTCTTGAAAAAATATTGTATGTTTTCCCGATGATGGTTGTTTTGTCAAATAAGATGCTTTGTCCTGTTTCGATATGATGACCAGCTAGTGCTGATTGCTTGACATGTTTTAGCCTGATTTTACTCTCATGTTCCTTTACACATTGGCTCGCAGCCCTCCCGGTTTCTCCAATATAGACTTTGCCACAAGAAAAATGGATTTTATATACCCCCGGATCACTGGAAGGTGCCTTTTTATCTTTAGGGAGTATTAGAAGTTATCCTATTTTCGCAGGTGGCTTAAATATAGTTTGGATTTTGTGTTTGTTGAGAATTCTTCCTATTCGTTCTGTAATACCTTGAATTTAGGGTAGGACGGTGGTCGTTTTTCTCTCTCTTTCTTCAGTAAGTTGTGTTGGCTGTTTTGTTCATTTAATGACCATCTTCCCTTGATATTTAGCCTCGTGAATACTTAAAAATATTCTTGAATTAATTTGATGAGCCAGTAATCAACAATGCTTTGATTATTTAATCACCATCATCACTTGATATTCATCCTCGTCAACGCATGAACATCTTTTTAAATCAATCGTATTGACCAGTAAACAACACTCTTTTTATCATTGAATCACTATCATCACTTGATAATCATCCTAGCCAACACCAGTCAAAGCCTCGATTTAATACTTAAAAAATTGACACTATTTTGAATTTCTCAAATGATTCAAAGGCTTCTATCTGGTTTACTAAAGAAAGACCCGCAATGCGCAATATGGTGGTGTCAGCTACTGTGAAATCACGACTGCGATTTCAAAGGCGACGATTTTATACCTCTGGGAATACTTGGTGCTTGGATGTACTGTTACACTGACAAGGGAGTGTGAAGTCAAGACCTTAGTGTTGAACCCTCTCAATGCCTTTTTATCGATGTGAACTCGAGAGAAAGCTTAGCAGGGAATTCAAATATAGCCCCGGAAATGTAGTTACATGACTATCACTCACGTGGCTTGTATCGAATGTATGAAGCCTCATGTAACAAAACGTTCTGCAAATGTTATGTAGGTGACATTCTCATTTGAAAAATTCTAATTTTCCTACAGGTGTGGACAGCAGTTTTGAAATGCTACTTTACATTTGATTCTGTTTTGAAGATTTAGGGCGCATTCCATTTAGGGAAACATGAATTCATTCTTACGTCTTTGGAAGTGTCCACGAATTAGGTGAAGCTGTTTTTATTGATTTTTGGCTCATCCATTCCTTTTCTTGACAGTTTCCAACAATAAATAATCAGTTGAAAGTATTTGATAGTACTTAAGGCTGTTGCTCTTGGTGGTTCGGAACCCACCTTAAACTGTAGGTCCCCCTCCCACCACCAAGAAAGTTCGTGGGAGTGTGTGTTTAGGAATAGGGAGGAGATACAAGAAAAATGTAAACCCTTAGGGGACACATTAGAAGCTTCCATTCCAAGTATTTGATACTAGTATTAGAATTCTCTTAATTCTGTAGACATATTTTCCATTTAAGAATATTGATTAAGATGGAGATATGAATTAAATATTTTGGTAATAAATTTTTTTACTGAAAAAGGATCTTCTCCTACTAGAGAGCTACTAGAGATATCAATAGACGAAACTTTATTTAATGGGAAAAGCATCTGACCGGAAATCAGAAGTTCTGTGGTTCAAATCCCAGCGGAGCGAAAGAAGAAGATCTGTTTTCAGAAAAAAAAATTAACAAAATTGATATAATTTAAATATTAATTTATACGGTAGATTAACCTAATGAATGTCTGTCCATAAATTAGGTTACCAATTTAGGAATTGGAGGCTTATCATATTCCTGATGATGAATTTTAAACAAATTTGGGAATTTTAAAGAAGATGGCCCCTTTTTCCCATTTTTTCAAGAATCCATATTTTTCCCCTGTTAAGAAAGAAACCCAGTAAGAAAACTGAACTATTATTGCTTATAAGTCAATTTTTTTGGTTGAAAAGTCTGCCATTATATTCTCAAATCGGAATTCATCTTGTCCGGTTAGAAATTCTACTATTTGGTTACAGATCAGAAATTTCACTACTTTCTTGAAAGTTTTACTTTCTTAGCATTCATTTTCACTTTTGAAGATTCATCTCTTTGGTTAAAAATTTTAATATTTTGTTGGTAATATATTTTATTTTTCGTTGAAAACTATTTTTTAACTAGAAATTCAACCATTTTCTTTTTAAGTGAAAATTTATTTTTTTTTTAGGTGAAAATTCATGTTTCTTAGTTGAAAATGCAATTATTTGAATAAAAATTCATTTATTTTGAAAAAAATTTGTCTTTTTTCGTAGGAAATTCTTCTTCTTTGTTGAAAAATCAATTTTTCAGTTAAGAACTTGAGAATTTGATTGAATGTTGAAATCTTTGCTTGACAATTCTGTTTTTTTAAGATTCATAATTTCAATTAAAAATTTGTCTCTTTGATGGAAAATTCAATTATTTTGCAAAAAATTATTTCTTCGTGGTTAAAAATTAACGTTCTCACCGGAGAATGTAACTAGTGGTTGAAAATTGATAGCTTGAATTGAAAATTGATCTTTTCTATTTGGAAATTTGACTTTTTTGGTAAAAATAAATCTTTTTGGTTGGAGATTCCTCATTTTTGTTGAATATGCTATGATTTGGTTGAAAATGAACTTTTTTGTTGAAAATTTAACTCTGTTGTTAAAAATTCGTCTTTATGGATTGGAAATTCTCCTCTTTCAGTGAAAATTCAATATTTTTGGTTATAAATTCAAGTTCTTGATGGAAAATAAAACCAGTTGTTAACAATTCTTCTTCACTGTTGAAGATTCATCATTTACGTTGAAAATTCACCTGTTTGGTTGAAAATTTTACTATTTAGTAGAAAATTTGTTTATTTCTGGTTGAAAATTAATTTTTCATTAAATTTATTCAAAAAAAAAAGATCTCCTTTAGCTCCGCTGGGATTCGAACGCCAGGTCAACTGATTGCCGGTCAGGTGCTCTGACCAGCAATCAGTTTTTGTTGAAAGATGATATTTTGGTGGAAAATTCAATTATTTTACAAGAAAAATAAACTGCTTGGTTGAAAATTGAACTATTTATTTGAAAAAGAAATTATTGTGTTGAGAAAATTTTTTGCTGTTAAAATTTTTTTTTCTATCTGAAATTTAATTGATCCATTTTTGATTGAAAATTCATCCTTTATATGTTGCAAATTTAACTATTTAGTACAAAATTCATCTATTTTCAAAAAATCTTTTTATTTTGATAAAAACTTCATCTTTCTTGTTAAAAATTCATAATTTTGGTTGAAGGTTTAACTATCTTGTGAAAAAATGGTCGTTTTGAATTGAATTGTACTTCTTGAAAATTTGTGTTGTTTATTCGAAAAGTAATTTTTTTAAACTGAACATTGAACTATTTCATTTTGCGTTGCAGAATTATCTTTTTCAGTTGAAAGCCTAACTATTTTGTGAAAGTCATCTTTTTTGTCGAAAATTTAAATATTTCGTCGATAGTGAAAAAATTTATCTCTAACTCCGCTGGGATTCGAACCCAGGTTTTCAGATTTCCGGTCTGGTGCTCTGCGCACTAAGGTACGAAGAATGCAAGGTTCATTTTTAACAGCCTGTAAACAAGTCTTCAATATTCTCAAAATTTTGATTTTCATTCATAAGTTTAAAAAAAATGTTCTCTAGTTTAGCTGGGATTCGAACCGACGTCTGCAGTGGTATAAGAGCACCAGACTGGCAATCCAAAGACCTGGGTTCGAATCCCAGCGGATCTAGATATAAATTTTCTTCACTAAATATGAATGAAAATCAATTTTTCAAAATATTGATATAAGATCAGTAGACAGGAAATAAACTAACATGCAAAATTTCTTAGAGAAAAATCTCGTTAATTTTTGTTTCAGTAAATAAAAAATGTAAGAAATGGTTGCCATTAAATAGTCGACTTATGCCAGTAGAAAATTTTTCTTTCAGTCCTTTGCAGTCTCCACTTCTGCCGTCTTGTCCGCATGAAATATTCAGAGCGATGAAATAGCCTAACTTCTAACACGAAGTGCCGAAAAGAGAAATTCCCATCTGCACGCTATGAAGGTGAAGAAATGTAAAATTGGAACCTTTTTTGAAAACTTTAGCAATCTTGGAAAATCTTCAAGACCCCTAATCCTGAGTCTCAAGCCTTTATAAAAATTGACCTAAAGAATACATAATTAATCTGAAATTCACAGTAAGCTCCTAGATATCGTTGCATATCGTACTGAATTTTTTATTCAAAATTTTGAATTTTGATTTTTAGGAAGGGGAAAAAATTCAAATTTTTCTATATTGGGCTATAAATCTCTATGGCTCTGGAAACTAATTTTTTTCTTTATAAAAGTGTTACTTTGGATTTCCCTAGAGCTTCATCCCACTTCTGGTTGATATACAACTTCCTAAGATGAACAGGAAATGTTTTGGAAAACGTTTAATTTTGAATAAAATACATAAAGTTTGAGAAATTAATTTTCCACTGAAAAAGAACAAATTTGAATAAAAATAATTTAATTTTCAACCAAAAAATAAATTTTTCAGTATGATGAAGCTTTAACTGGAATAATAGTTGAATTTTCAGTTTGACGAATTAATTTTCAACTAAAAAATAACGAATTTGCAACAAAATAATTTAATTTTCTAACAAAAATTTAATTTTGTACTATGATAACGAAGCTTCAATTAGAATAATTGTTACGTTTTTAGTTTATATTTTAACCAAAAAATATTTAGGAAATATTCTAAGGAAATAATTAATTTTCATCAAAATAGTTGAATTTTCGAACAATTGACAAAATTTTCAACAAAAAAGATACATTTTTGAACATATCTATAATAGCAGACTTTTGAACTAAGAAAATTTATCTTCCAACTAAAAATAGTTGAATATCTCACCAAAAAGTTGATATTTCTTTCAAATAAAAAGAAATAGACATGAATTTTTGACCAAATAGTTAATCCTCTACTTCTAAAAATTAATTTCAAAACAAAGAGCTCAAATCTTAACCAAGTAGATGAATTATCGACCAAAAAATTGAATTTTCAACGAAAAAGTTTAATTTTTATCAAATTTTTTTTTAAATACCTGAATTTTCTACTAACAAAGCTAAATTTTGAACCAAATAATTGAATTTTCATCCAAGAAGATTAATTTTCTGCCAAGGGAGACGAATTCAAAATCGGTAAATTTTCAACCAAGGAAATTAATTTTCTACCAAAAAATATGAATTTTCTACACCTAAAAAGAGGAATTATCAACCAAGTAATGAATTTTCCAACAAAAAAGTTGGATTTTCAACTGAGAGGATTAATTTTTTACAAAAAAAAGAGATATTGTCAATACGGTACAGAATTCTCCAAACAAATAGTTGAATCGTCTTTAAAAAAAATAAATTTTCAAGCTAAAATATACGCCTTTTTAACAAGAAATGAAAGTTACAATTTCAGTTTTGGAAAATAAATTTTCTGCCGAGTGATTTTAACTTTTAATCATGTAGGTGAATTTTCATTCAAGGAAACAAATCTTTTACTAAGAAAAGAAGAACTTTTAACAAAATAAATGAATTTTCAAGCTTAAATGATAAATTTGCAACTAAACAAAAAATTTCACCAACTAAAATCTTTTAAAAATGTTCAAAATTTTGAACATTTTTTAAAGATTATTTAAGTATTTTCAGGAAATTTTGAACCAAGTAGTTTAATTATCGAACAAAAAATATTTATTTTGAATTAAAAATCTAATAGCTGATATTTCAACCCAAAAAGATTTAATCTCAAATCACAAATTTTTAAATTTGATCAAAAAGAAGATTTTTTCACCAAAATGTTTGAATGTTCAACAAGTAGTAAATTTTCAACCAAATTTTCAACAACTTCAACCAAAAAAAAAATTAATTATCAACCAAAAATATGATAGTTAACCCTTTCACCAAAAGGAATTCATTTTCAATCAAAAATTGTTGGATTTTCAATTGAAGAAACGAAATTTCTTCCAAAGGTAGATGATTTTTTTGCATTTTTTCAGGAAACTTTTGACCAAGTAGTGGAATTTTTGGTCAAAAAATACTGAAGCTTGAGTAAAAATGTAATAGCTGATATTTTGACCCAAAAAGATTTTAATCTCGAATCACAAATTGTTAAATTCGACCAAGAAAGACGAATTTTCGATTAAAATGATGAATCTTCCTGGAACAGATTAATTTTTATTTTATTTTTCAACAAAATACATAATTTTCAACATAATACATGAATTTTTAACCAGATAGTTAAACATTCTCAATAAAAAATAAAGAATTTTCAACCAAAAATGATTGGATTTTTAATTAAAGAGTTAAAATTTCTACCATTAGACGATGAAGAATCTCCAACTGGAATAGTTGAATATTCAACCAAAAATGACGAGTTTTCAATAAAAGTGTTCAATTTTCATGCAAGAAGAATGGATTTCTAACTTTGTTGAATTTTCAACCAAATAATTGGATTTTCAATCAAATAATTGGATTTTCAATCAAATAATTAATTTTTCAACCATATAATTAAATTGCTAATCAAGAAATATAAATTCGGAATAAAAGAATTAATAGTAGACTTTTTCCAGCTAGAGACATGAATTTGAACTAGGAGGATGAATCTTCAGCTGGAATAGTTCAATTTTTATTTTATTTTTTTAATTATTTAAAAAAACGAGTATTTAACTCTGGAAATTATTTCTTTTTCTTTCTGGAATTATTTCAAAAGATTCAACTAATCCTAAATCCTACTTCTGGACGATTCATAACTCTCTAGGACCAACAAAGAATTTTTTCGAAAATTTTGAATTTCAGAGTGGGAAAAACATTCCAATATTAATTTAAAAATTTTAATATTTTATTGAAAATTCCTTTTATTTTTGGTTAGAAATTAATTTATCAACTGAAAATTTAACTATTCCTCTCCGACTGATTTTAAATTATTGTTTCATTTTTGAAAAGTATTTGTTTAAATAAATATTTGATAAATTTTCTATCCGAAATCTATATAAAAGCGTTAAATATCATTTTGATTCAATTTCGGGATGAAATTGATCAAAAGTGGCATTTACTGTTTTATTATCGACATAACATTATTATTAACTTAATTTTATATAAAAAGAGAATTATTGAGATTAAATTATTGACAATTTAGATTAATGAAATGCAAATTTGACACCATCTCGTATAAGTTAATTTGTGTAAATATTTACTACTTCGAGGGTTCTTATTCGACCTAAACCCAACCTATATTTTACCTATTACGTATTCCATGCTTAAAGCTCATAAAGCTTGACATTTACACCGTACTCCTGTATACACTTAAGTACTTTGATAAGATAATCACAGATTTATTTTATGTTTCAGGGCCTTGCATGGGGAGAATGGTCGCACTGCACGAGGTAAGTACTATGTTCACTAACGACATAATTGTTGGCTAGAGTGTTGACCATAAAAGACTTAATCAATTTTTTATTTAAACCCCATTATAAAAAGTTCAATTATAATTTGAGTGAATTAAATTAAATAATATTTTAATAATTAGTTTAATTAATCTTTTCTGAAAAAAGATCTTCTTTCGCTTCGCTGGGAGTCAAACCACAGAACTTCTCATTTCCGGCCATGTGCTTTCCTATTAAGCTACTAGAGATACTTAGATCTAGATATACTACGATCTCTCTAGTAGCTTAATAAGTGACCGGAAATAAGAAGTTATGTGGTTTGACTCCCAGCAGAGCAAAAAGAGAAGATATTTTTTCCAGAAAAAATTATTCAAAATAATTTTTCATTTATATCTCTATCTAGCCTGAAAAAAAACTTTGAAAATGTATGTTATTCTCTAATGTTAATACAAAATTTTTGAAATATTTCAATACTCATAATATATAACATAACTAATAATAATAATGATAATTTATATAAAACAAATGATTACAAATGCTTTATGTGTTATATAAATATAATTTTCCTGAGATTCTTGAACAAATTCAAAAAGTTTTGTGAAAATTTTAGATACGTTTAATAAAAATTCCCACAAAAGTAACAATATTTAAATAAATTGTTGAAGTTTTAAAGAAAAGAGATTAATTTTCAAAGCAAAATATAATAGTTGAAATTTCAGTCCAGGAATATTTTTATTTTGAATCAAACACATGCATACCAAAAAAGTTCATTTTGAAGCAAAAAGTTTAATTTTGAACAAAAGAAATTAATTATCCAGCAAGAAGGTTAATTTTCTACCAAAAAATACGAATTTTAAACAATATTGTTAAATTTTAAACCTAAAAAGACAAGACATCTTCAAAATGGTTGAATTTTCAATTCGAAAATAATTTAATTTTCAACCAAAAATTTTATTTTGATCCGAATAGATCAAGTTTCTACCAAATTGTTGAATCCTCAACCAAACTAAATTAATTTAGACACAAACAGTTGCATTTTTAATAAAAAAGATGAATTTTTAAGGAAGAAGATCATTTTTTGACCAAAGAAAACGAATTTGAATAAACATAAATTTTCAACTGGAAAAGGGCAATTTTTGAAAAAAATATCAATTTTTCAAACAAAAATGGCACAGTTACATTGTTGGTTAAGAAAATTTCAACAAGAAAAAGCTCATTTCCCACAAAATAATTACATTTTCAATAAGAGAGATTAATTTTCAACGTAAATAGTGAATCTTAAAGAAACGAATTTTCAAACAAAAGAATTAAAACCATAAGATGATTTTCTAACCCACAAGAATAATTTTTTAAAAATAGTATATTTAAGTTTTCAACCAAAGAGGAGAATCTTAAAAAAATATAAATTTTCAACAAACTAGTACATCTTTCAACCAAATAGTTGAATCTTCAAATAAAAAATATGAATTGAAAACCAAATAGTGAAATTTTCAACCAAAAATATTATTTTGCTACCAACAAAAACGATTTTTTTGTACAAAATACACTAATTTCTAACAAAATTGTTTGAGTTTTGCAGTCAGAAGTACAAATTATCTATAATACGGTTGACCCCAAAAATAAGATTTTAATCACAAAATTACATTTTCTACCAGAAAGTAGTATTTTTATGAAAATAGTTAAGTTTTTAACAAAAAAGTTATTTTTGAACCAAATAATTCAATTTTTGACTAAATTGTTGAATCCTCGACCACATGAGATTAATTCAGACCCGAACTGTTGCAGTTTTAATAAAAAAAGGATGAAATTCCAATCAAAAAGCTTAATTTTCAGCCAAAAATGAAAGAGTTACAATTTTAATTTGAAAAAATCAATTTTCAACCGAAAAAACGAATTTTCGACAATATGATTACATTTTTAACAAAAGATATAAATTTTTAGCTAATGTAATCAATTTGAAAAAAAATTAATTTTCAACAAAAGAGTTCAACCCAAAATATGATTTTTCAACCCGGAAGCTTAATTTTCTAAAAATAGAAAAGTCAAATTTTTAATCCAGAAAATGAATCTACGATTTGAAAAAATGAAATTGTAACAAATTAGTTCAACTTTCAACCAAACAACGAAATTTCTTACCAAACAAGATGGCTTTTAACAAAACATTTGCATTTTCAACAAAATGATAAAATTTTCAACCGAATACTAGAATTTTTAACCAAGCGAGATAATACCGAACCAAAAATATAATAGTAAACTTCTCGAACAAAAGCAGTTAACTTTTTTTTAATTTAAGCGAAGAAACAAAAAAAAAGGTAGAATATACTCCTTGAAAACAGAGAAAAGTGCTAGTATAAAACACGAATTTTAAATAAAATACATTAATTTTTAAGAAATTTTTTGAACTTTCAAGCCAAAAGAAGGAATTATCTACGAAATGGTTGAATTTTCATTGCAAAAATTTGAATTGTTAACAAAAACAAAAATAATAATTCCCAGAAAAGTAGTTTCATTCTCTACAAAATTTTTGAAGCGAAATTGTTATTTGAATTTAAGCGAAAAAACAAAAAAAAACAGGTAGAAGGGGTATGTTTCTTAAAAACAGAGCAAAAAAGATTTTTCAAAATTTATCTTCAGGAAACGTACTAAATGTTATCTAAGTTTGCAACGTTACATCCACTGACCCTTACTCCTGTTACCAACTGTAATTTTCATTGTCATTCCCCCCTTCCTCAAATTGTTGACGTTTATGGACTGCCCATTACTGCTAAAGAACTATGGAATGTTAAATATTCAAAATCAGTCTCTCTTTTCTCTTCGCTAATTTTCGTGGTAACTTTTGCCATCTGGAATTATTGTAGACGTTTTCCGCGGAAACAGTGCAGACTATAGAGAATAATTCATGAGTTTCACAAGTTCTGACTCTACTAGGCCGGAAACGCCTATTTTACGATTTCCAGATATCCTTTCCATACTTTTACTGATCCCTTTCTATCTTACTTGCTTTCTCACTTCGTTTTCAATACATATTTTTAGAGATGGTAAAAATGACATACTTCAGACCAAAAGGAATTCAGTTGTTGGATCATTTATAAGGAAATTCGGTTAAATTTGTTTTTGTCAAATTAAAAGTTAAATTATGGTTTTTTGAATCTTATCTAAAATTATCATCCTGTTCTTTAATTCTAATGTAAAGTGATCTACCAGTTTTACCAACGTAACATTTGTCACAATTCAAACATTGAATTTCATATACTACCAACTTTCCATGATAAGAAATAGAAATTTTTGGTTTAAAAGTTAAATTCCTAACAATGTTTATATTAGTTCGGTTGCTGACTTGTGGAATGATTCACGTAATAATTCAAGAGCTTCATCGATAAGATTTTTTACTATAGAAATGTTGTGCTGCATGGGATGGTTAGAGACAAAATTTGAATATCTAATAGAATAAGTTGTAACAGTTTTGTGAATTTTCATTATCCTCGCCGTCGCGCTGCCTCTCCGGATTGTGACCGGATGGTGAGTCATGAAGGCGAAGAGTTGATAGTCGTTCAAAATTGTGTTCCTCACCGTCGTGCTGACACTCCGGGTTGTGACCGTAGGATGAGTCACGAGGGCGGGAACGATTACGCCCCCTCGAGGGGGCTCTTACCATAGGTATTTTTTATAGCTAGAGGAGGCAAGGTAATGCGGAGTGAGGACACAGCTTCTATGCGTAAACTTGTGTATAAATCTGTATTTTTGAAATTCTACATCTACTTTACATAAAATAAGACGATAATCTCTCTTATACCGAGTAACTATTGAGCTTTACAATTTTAATCTATTTATTAAATTTCTACGAATGGAACAATCCGTTTCCTTAAACCCAGATTACAATAATTGAATTTTGTTTTTATTTACAATTTCAATCTATTGATTACTTTTCTACGAGGAAATCAGAGCTTTCCGAGAAGCTTGTGAAAAAAGGAGAAGAATGTTAACAATTTAAATCGTTGGGGACGACGATCTACTAGAAAACTGGTGGATATAAATTTTTGCCTGTGAGCCAACCAGAAGACTGATGGATGCCACAGAAAAACTCAAAATAATTGGAAGGTCTTTGCAGCCGGTAACCCGGCGCTGGTCTGTCTCGTTGCTCTCGTGCGCCAGCTTTTATGGGGTCCTTCCCACCTCAGCGAGCGCTGGATGGAGGGGGGAGGCTCCGCTGCGGGGACCGACGGTCCATCCCATTGGCCGCTTCGGCTCACGTGGCTTATCGCCTCGACTGAGTGGGGATCGCTGAACACGTTCAGCGGTGACTGACCGTCTTTCCACGCGCTTTTCCGTGTTAACGACTGTATCTACAGTGAAGTGCGTGTTATAAAGTATCTTTACAATACCAGTCTTTGATATCACCGGAGTCAGTTTGTATAACTTCAAGATTCAAAAAAGGAATAGAATTATTGTTTCAATTTCATGTGTAAATTCAAGTCTAGGATAATAAGAATAAAATTTATTTATAACATAAAGTAGTTTAACTTCCGGTAAAATAATAAAAGTATCGTCTACATATCTAAAATATGTGTGTGAAGAAAAATCTAAAGTTTTCATGACATTGGATAGTAAATCTTGCATAACTAAATCAGCCAGGACTGGAGAAATTGGAGAAGCCATAGTTATTCCAAAGATTCATCTTTATAAATTGTTAACAAATTTAAAGACTTTTTTTCCATCAAGAATTTTATTCCTTCTCCAAATTTATCAAGAGGTATATCTCTTTAGTTTTCCATGTTAATCGATCTACTAAAAATACTATTAATTACTGAATCGATTTTGGAATGTTAGTAAATAAAGAAGACACATCCGGAGAAGCCATGGTATGATCAAGTGAACTTGTTTTCTTAATTATTAAATTTTTAAATTTAAACGAACGTTTTACTTGAGAATTTGGTACTATTAGAGCTTTCTTAAGAATAATGTTTAGAATTCCTGGAAATGAAACAAGAATCCAACAAACTAATTTAAGCAACCAACACATCCTAACTCATCTTAACATATCTTGACTGAATCAGGAATTTGAATATCTGGCAAATTTACAAACCGAGGATTCCTATCTTCTTCAAAAATCTTGTGTAAATTTAAGTTTTGCTTTTGAACATTAGTTTGTTGATCAATCAAAATAGAAAGTTTGTTCTCATGTTTTTCATCATTGTTTGAAAATCTTCGATTAAGGAAAATCTGCTGTTTTGGAAAATGAATGATTTTATCTTGTTGTCAACATACTTCTAATTGAATTCTAATTCTGGAAATTTTCCCTTTTAAAAAACTAACATGATTTGAAACATCGTCATTTGTAATGTCACCTAAGCCGGGTTCCCCTTTATTCCGGACACTTAAACTTTTTTGGCCAAACACTTAAAAATGCCGAATCAAAATCTGAATTTGCAGAAATCATTTCTGAGAGCAAATACATTTTCAATAATTTTAATCAAAATATTACTTTAATCTTATCATTAAAATTCATGAATTTATTATGTAATAAGTTATTGTACCATTTTTTTCAGGAGTTGCGATGGTGGTATCTCCAGACAACAAAGGCGTTGTCGAAAAAAACCATGCAAAGGAAAACCATGGAGCGTGAAATACAAGCTTTGTAACACACAGGTAAGTTGTTTTTCGATCACTATTACATATTTCCAACAAACTCAATAATATTGAAAAAGTGGTTTATTGAGGAATCCTAGAGAAAATTTCCAAATTTTCATCTCTGAGAGGTGCCGAGTTATGACTGTTCAAAGAAACCTGATTTTTTCCCAAAAAGAAGCTAAAAAATCAAATTTGAAGTTTGCATTTGTACTTTGGCTTCTATCAAATTGAAAAAAATGAATGTTAATAAAACAAGACACAATTTTCAGTAATTCATAGTAGTGGTAGTAGATCAGAATGAGTCCAACGGTTTAATATCCAGGGTTATGAATGATATCGTGTGAACATTGATTTTCTTCCATAAAATTGGATCTTTTTGATCTGAAGTTGATGATCTAGAATGATATATAACGATTTGCTAACCCTGGGTATAAATTGAGATGAGGAAAAAATACATTTTGGTTCCACAATAGTGAATTATTTTGAACAGGAGTTAATAATCAGAATGATATCCATCGGCTCATAATCAGAATGATATACAACGATTTGATATACCTGAGTATGAATGAAGTTGGAAAAAAGTTACTTTCTGATCCACAATCGTGGATCATTTTGATCAGGAGTTAATAATCAGAATGATATCCATCGGTTCATAATCAGAATGATATACAACGATTTGATATACCTGAGTATGAATGAAGTTGGAAAAAAGTTAATTTTTGATCCACAGTAGTGAATCATTTTGATCAGGAGTTAATAATCAGAATGATATCCATCGGTTCATAATCAGAATGACATACAACGATTTGATGTACCTGAGTATGAATGAAGTTGGACAAAAATTAATTTGGATCCACAATGGTGGATTATCTTGATCAGAAGTCGATAATTAGAATGATGCGCAACGGTTCGATATCCCAACGAATGAATGCTGTTTTCCAAAATTCAATTTTGGATCCCTAATAGTGGAACATCTTGATCAGAAGTTACTAGTCGGAATGATCTGCATCGGTTTGATATCCCAAGATATGAATGGAATTTGTTTGAAAATTAATTTCTAATCTGCAGAAGTAGATCATTATAATAAGAAGAATTCAAGATAAAAATGACCTGTTTATGCTGATAATCAGAATGACATGCAAGGATTTTCTATCCCTGGATATGAATGACGTTGAGAGAAAAATTAATCACGGTTCCACAATAGTGAATCATTTTGATCAGCAGCTAATAATCAGAATGATCTCTATCGGTTGATAATCAGAATAATATACAACGATTTGAGATCCCTGGGTATGAATGAAGTTGGACAAGAATTAATTTTTGATCCACATTTGTGGATCATTTTGATCAGAAGCTAATAATCAGAATGATCTCTATCGGTTCATAATCAGAATGATATACAACGACTTGATATACCTGGGTATGAATGAAGTTAGGGAATTTTAATCAGAAGAATTCAAGATTAAAATGACCTGATTATCCTGAAAATCAGAATGATATTCAACGGTTTGATGTTCCGCAGATGGCTGTGTGAAACGACTCAACAAGGCGCCAACAAGTTGTAAAAGTAATTGTCTCCACAATCTTGACACGCGTTTATTATTCCAAGAGAATTCTTCCATAATAATAGTTTTCCACTCTTGGCAAGTACTCACTTCAAAGATATGAATAAATGAATTTCCAGAACAGAGTCAGAAAGACGAAGAATTCCAGAGAGATGTGTCTCCTCTGAGTTTTAAAATTCCACTAAGCGTAAAATGAGCCCCGAAGGCACACTGGAAACTTACATATTTTTTCCAACTGGGGGTTGAAAATAAAGGTTTCAAAGAGACTCGCGGTTTTCTTAATGACCATGCCGAGAATCGCGAAAAAATTAAAATGAGAGAATCCATTCATCTTTAAAGAGCGCTACTTTCTTCCATTCTCAAAAAACAGAATTTTCACTTGAAAGAATTCTCAAATCAGTAGCTTTGAAGATCTTCCGATCAGAATTTCGCAAGTTTGGATTGCAATTATTTTGTATTTTGTCGAGTAAATTCCAATTGGAAGGTATTTAGAGTTTGGAGAGTATCTTTGAAGGTTCTGTACGTGTTCGTCAGGAACATAACTTTATTTTAATAGACAAGTTTATGCGATCCCAAGTAGTTTAGTACTTGAAGTATGCACATGAAGGCAACCGAATCCAATAAACCCTATTGGCTTGCATACATTTCGAGCAACCCATATTATACATATATATGTACCATCGTATGAACAGGGGAAATATTTATGTTAGGATATAATGCTGAACTGAGGGGCCATCCGTGAACTAGGTTACTAATTTTGGACTATTTGCGACCCATCACCGAACCCTAACTACGAATTTTTTTTTTTTTAATTCAAGTTTTGAAGCCAAAAAATCCATTTTTTTAAAACAGTTGACTTTTAAACCGAAGAAGAAATCGGAATATTGGATTTTGTAAGATATTTTATAGAGTGCTTGGCGATTGACTGGCTAAAATTATAAACAATTTGAATTATTTATTTATTTATTCAAAATAACATTACAAAGGTAGTTTAGCTTTTCAGGTTAATATTTGAACCAAAAGATATAATTCGAAAGCAACTGAAGCAGGGCTCAAAATCTTTCAAATTTCGGACTGCATACCTTTTTTAAAAAATATGAGAGTTTCATCACAAGAGACGGAATTTCGAACCAAAAGGACGAATTTTCAACCAAAAAAGGAACAGTAGAATTTTCAGTTGAAAAATTTGACTTACAGTAGACAAAAAAAAAAATTCAAACAAATATTTATATTTCCAACCAAAGAGATGAATTTTAAATAAAGATATTAATTTCTAATAATGTAAGCTAGTTGAATTTTCAGTTTAGAAAAATTAATTTTGAACAAAAAAAAAGAATGAATTTTCAAAAAAATAGTGAAATCATCAGCTGTAACCTTTTAATTTTATTCAGAAAACAGTTGCATTTTTAACTGAAAATATGGAAATTTGATCAAAAGAGACGACATTTCGAACCAAAATGATGAATTTTTTAACAAAAAAAAAGAATACTAGAATTTTCAGTTAAAAAAATTAATTTGCATCAAAAAAAAATTTTTTTTCAACAAATTAGTTATAATTTTAACCAAAGAGATGAAGTTTTAATCAAAGTTATTAATTTTTAACAAGGTAATTTAGCTTTCAACCAAGCAGTTTAATTTTCAAACAAAAATCAAATTTCACCCAAATGCATGAATTTTTAACTGAAAAAGATGATTTTTCACATAAAATTTGAATAGCTAGTTAAATTTTCAGTGGATTAATTTTCAAACAAAAAGGAATTTTCAATTTAAAAAAATGAATTTTTTAACAAAACTGTTATAGTAAAATTTTCAGTTTAAAAAGCTAACTTGGAACAAAAAAAATAATTTCCAACAAAGTAGATAAATCTTTAAACAAATAATTGATTTTTTAACAAAGAATTTGAAATTTTACAAGTAGTTGAATTTTCAACCAAAAAGATCAATTTTCGACGAAAAATGTAATCATGAATGTTTCGAACCAAAAATATTTTAATTTCAGATCAATAATAGTTGAATTGAGCCAAAAGAGAACAAATCTTCAAGAAACTCATTGAATTGAAAATAAAAATTTCTTCAAAAAGTTAGTTGTCAGAGAAGAAAGATGAATTCTTAACCAATTAAGATACATTTCATACCAAAAGATGAATTTTCAGCCTGAGAGATGAATTTTCAACTGAAATTATGAATCTTCAAACCAAAGAACCTGATCAAGAAAAAAGTTTAATATTCATCGAAAGAATTCAATTTTCAATGAAAAAGTTAATTTTGTAATCAACAAGATTAATTTTCTATAAAAAGAGATGAATAATCAGCGAAATGCACAAATTTTCCACTGAGAACTTGTATTTTCAACTGAAAAAGACAAATTTTCAATTAAAAAAGAAATAGTTAAATTTTCAGTAAGAAAATTAATTTTTAATCACAAATGAAATGCAATTTCAACAAAATAGGATGATTTCTAAACAGAGAGATAAATCCTAGAAAAAAATATGAATTTTCGAAGGAAGTGTTTTGCATGACACTAAAAAATAGAATTCTAAGCCAAAAAGTTGATTTTTCAACTGAAGATTGATTTTCTACAGAAAAAAATGAATTGAAAACCAAGTGCATAAAGTTTCAACCGAGTACTTGAGTTTTCCGCTGAAAACGATGGATTTTTATCCCAACAGTGAAGTTCTAAATTAGAAAAAAAGGTAAATTTTCAATCTAGAATGAAATAGTACAATTTTCTGTTAAAAAAAACAATTTTCAACAAAAAATGACACGAATTTCAAACTTTCGACTAAGAAGTTGAATTTCTGAAGAAGAAAGATCACCCTCCAATAAAAAAAAATTGAATATTTAACCAAATAGCAGAATTTTCAACCAAACGAGATGCATTCGGAACCAAAAATATAATGGCAGACTTTCCAACAACAACAAAAAGTTGAAAAGCAAGCAAAAATATTCAAATTTTCCTATTGGGTCCTAAAAATAAGAATTCATTAAAAGAGTGGAAAAAAATTGTAAAGTATCGAATTCCTGATAATAAAAGAAGAATCCAACGATTAAATTTGGACAACCACCAAAAAATGCTCCTTCCGGAATTCTTAGAAAAAAAATTGGTTTCTCTGTACAAAAATAAAAATGAGGGAAGCAAATGGAAGGGCAACTATTTCTTCCGTCTAAGATAATTTGTTAAATTCATCAACAATTAACATGAACAGATGTATTATTTGAACAGTTTTAGGCAGATACAAACCGAATTTTCTTCCGAATGTCGTCGAATCTCATAGCTTGTGATACACATTTATGTATTTTTGTCTTCTTATATAATTTGTTGAATTTAACAACAATTATTATAAACAAATGCAATCAATGAGCCTAGCAGGCAATGGAACTTGAAGAGAATCAATCGAAAATTTGTTGGTTTTTTTTCGCTTAAAACTGTTCAAAATATGCATTCGTTTATAACAATTGTTGTTTGATTTGACAAATTACATCAAATGACAAAAATACAACAACGTGCATCACAGGCAATGAGATCCGAAGGCAATCAGGAGAAAATTCGGTTCATTTCTGCCTAAAAATGATTATATAATGCATTTGTTCATAATAATTGTTAATAAATTCAACAAATTATATAAGAAGACAAGAATATATCAATGTTCATCACAGGAAAATTCATTCGAAGACAATCGAAAGAAAATTCGGTTTGCTTCTGCCTAAAACTGTTCAAATCATACATTTGTTCATATTGTTTATTGATGAAGTTAACAGATGATATCGGATAACACATTTCTATGATCAAATTTCACCTTGTTGCTCTGGACGAGCGATTTTAAAAGCATAAATATACTTCACAAGAACATAATCAATCATGCTGGCTATCTGTTGCGAATATTTGTTTGTAACAAATAACTTGACATGTCAACATATTTTTTTTCTTTCACCGATCCTTGTGCATCAAACCTGAGGCCTAATGCCACTGACCTAAAATTTTCACAGAAAATTAAAAATAAATTTTTTTTAAATCAATAGTTTTTTCCCCATTCGCAGTCATATAAATATTTAATCAAACAATAGTTCAAAAATCGGCCATGACAGATTTCTTGAAAATTAAATGCTGAATTTTTTGAAGAAAAAAAATTGAAAATCGATGAAGAATTGTGACCTGCAGGTTATTTTGAACATCGTTTTTTTTTTCATTTCGCCTCCTGTGAACCACCACAAAATGCTTTTATTGCTATTCCTAAAAACAGAAAAATTTGTTTCTTCGGCGAGAAATAAAAAAGACGAAAGAAAAATGAGAATGCGGCAAACCGAATCCCCTTCCTTCTCTTTTTTATTTCTTTCGTCTTTTTTATTTTTATTATTATTAAATCAAAATATGAAAGCATTGATGGGTAATTGTCAAATTGTAGGCAAATTTTAGCACCTACAGTGGCAATCGTATTATTATTAGGAATTATATATTTCATAACGGAAATTGATCTCATCACATTTGAAAATTTCAAACCCAAAAGGGGCAGTTATGAAAATAAGAAATAATAATGAATCCATGTTCACGCGCATATGATCAGTCGTATACGCTGTCCTATTGTACCGTACGGTAATAATGCGAGAAAAATGTTAAAGTTTAACCTTTTTTTTAATTTTTATGAAGAAATAAAAAATTTTAATTATAAAAGGTCACCTACTTATGAAAGAAAACACCGCCAAGCAAGTAACGGAATGGTTTTTATAATTTTTTTCCACTCCGAAAATGGTTTTTACCGCACGTACGGGAATGACGTTTTTGTTGTCAAGATGCACTTTTTAGTTTTAATATCGGATTCACAAAGAAGAGAGTCAATATTTTGAGCTCAATTTGATAACGTCTTATATTCAACGATACACCTAATATTTCTGTATTTATTACTCAACTGTAACTACAATATTTTTATAGAAAAAAAGACGTACGGTAATGACGTCTGAAATGGCAAAAATTGAGGATCGAACTTCAAGGCTTCTACAATATTATTTATTTAGCTTAAAAATTGTGCATACATTGAATTTATGTTTATGTGAAGTTTACAAACTTGATATGTTAAGCGTTTTTCAGGTTACTGTCTAAAAAAAAGGAGAAAATCAGTGTATCCTTGTGCAAAGTGAGATTGGGATGCCGTACGGTAATGACGTTTCGGTTATTCTTATATTAAATTAAAGTGAATAAAAACAGAAATGAGAAAAAAGAATTGACCATTTTGTAGAGGATGATAATAAGTGTTTATTGAATTTAAAAAAAATCAGCACGAGTTTATAAGTTAACGTTATATTACTGGGACTTCAAGTTTGCCTTCAATTTGACAATTACCCATACAATATTCACCAATGTTTCAGTGCTCAAACAGCACCCTCAACAAGGTGAGAAAAATAAATAAATAAAAATGATAAAAATAATAAGTAAGAAAAGCTTCTAGAGACTTTAATTAAAAGTATTCTCATATTAGTATTGGTAATTTTAAACTCATTATTCATTATTTAACTGACTGTTTTATAAAATGACATTTATATTTTGTATTTAAAAATAGGAGGGCCATTCACCGAAATGACACAAGTTGTCACAAGAGGGATCTTTCCAGATTGTGATTTGAGATTTGATAATAGATAAAATGTTGTATATAATTTAAAAAATCAGACATCTTTCTTTTCTCGAGTGGATAACGTTTCAAGGGATATAGTAGACGATGATTTTGGTCATGTAAACTTTGCAGATCTGGTTGGCAGTACTGAAAAAGATCGGCATAACCAGTCACAGTTATTTCAGTAAAGCCCGAAAATTCGTCCTGGATTCGAATGTGGGTCGGGTCGCTTGCATCGCAATGTTCCCGCGGGGACCACGATATCTGCAGAGTCAGTTGTTACGCTTGCACCACAGAATATGCATGTAGAACATGTAGAACAGATAAAAGTACTAAAAAGTTCCTGACAGTTTTGAGTGCTTCTTACACTGCTTCAGGAGATAAGCTGAAGCTAGATTCTGAAATGTGATGCATTTTCAAAAACTAAATATTTCATTCTAAGGAAAATAATTCTAATAAATGATTCCGGTTATACTGGTTGAGCGAGTAATAAATAATATCCAATAGAAAATTCTACCATTCTTTTTCCAGGCTCTCTTTTACATACATCTCTTTCATCAGTTTTGACCTTTAGTTATATATTAAGAAGTATCCGGAGTGAAAGGTTAATGAAGAGATAAAACTTGATTTTGAGAATGGAAATGTTCCGGATAGTGTGTGTTCCTTTCTTTAAGCCTGTTTAGAACACTTTTATCATCAGAATTTGGGAGAAAAAAATTGATAATATCAAAAATATTATAATACCTAAATAATATCTAAATAAATAATAAAAATATTGATAATATCTAAAGGCGAAGTGTTGTAGACGCACAAAATTTTTGGAAATTGGATTAAAAACATAAGCAATTAAGTTAGCAAGAGTGGTTAGTAATATTTAGTGATAATTAGGCAGGAAAATAATAAATAGAATAAATAGTGTGACGAGTAAAAGTGAAGTTTATTTTCGGGTGAAAAATTGGAGAAAAAGAAGTATATCGAATTGTCCAACTCATCAGCAATGTTTGTCTTTATGTATTATTTCAGATTTATAATGACAGTATTCGCAGCTTTAAATTTTTATTGTAATGCTAGGGCCCGTACTTAAATCACTTAACAGCTCAAGGAAGGGGGTAGGGGGTCCTTAACTCATGTACGTAATTTTTGCAAATTCATAAAAAGTTTCTGCTGAAGATTATCTTTTTTTTTATAAATTTTAATATGTGGTTGAAAATTTAACAATTTTCTTAAAAAGACATCATTTTTTTGCGAATTCAACTGTTTAGTTTAAAATTTGTCTTCTTGAGTTAGGAAATAGAACTCTTTTCGTTTAATATTAAACTTTTGTTTAAAATTAATATCTTGTTGCAGATTAGTCAACTGAAATCTTTTTTGGATGAAAAATATTGTTTCTGAAAATGTATCTTTTTAATTTAAAAGTTCATCTTCTTTTAGTAGAAATATTGCATCTTTCTTGGACAAAAATGTAACTGTTTTTGTAATTCAACTGTTTCCTAGACAATTTACTTTTTGTTCAAAATTTATATTATTTTTTGTAGAAAAGTCTATTGAAATCCTTTTGGATGAAAATTCAACTCTTTTTTTGAAAATTTGTCTTTTTGATTTCAAAATTCACCTGCTTTAGTAGGATTTTCATTTTTCTTGGACAATGCAACTGTTTGGTTGAAAATTTAACAATCTTGTTAATAAGTCATATTATTTAGTTAAAAATTTGACCATTTAGCAGAAAATTAACTTATAGTTTACAATTCTTATTTTGGTGTTAGTAAGTGAACTGGAATCTTATATGAATGGAAACTAAACCATTTTATTCAAAGTTGTTTTTTTTTAAATTTATCTGTTTTGAATCAAATATTTCATATTTCTTGCATAAAAATGCAACTGTTTCGTTGAAAGTAAAACTATTTTGCTAAAAATTCATACTTTTGGTTGAAAATTCTACTGTTCTGATAAAAAAATTTAACTACTTTGTGGAAAATTTAATTTTCGTTTAAAATTAATATTTGGTGTGAAAAATTGAACAGAAATCTTTTCTGGATGGAAGTTCAACTTTCAAAAAAGTGCGTCCTTTCTTATTGAAAATTCATCTCTTTTGGTTGGAAAAATTCGTCTTGTTGGG
>CAKNXH010000730.1:124203-194709 GCA_932178445.1 Andricus quercusramuli | reverse complement strand
ATTCAACTATATACGTAGAAACTTATTTTTTGTTAAAAAATTCATATTTCGATCTTAGAAATGACATGAAACATTTTCTGGATGAAAATTCAACTATTCCTGAAAATTTTGTTTCCTTTTCAAATAAAAATTCATCTCTTTAAGACAAATTTCATCAACAATTTTTTCAAAAACTCTTTCTTTTTGGCAAAAAATTTGTCTCTCTGTATTGAAATTTCAATGTTTTTCGTGGAAACTTATTTCTTGGTTGAAAATTTATATCTTGATCATGAAAAGTCAACTTAAATCTTCTTCAACCGAAAATTCAATTGCTGTTTTTTTTCTTCAAATTTATCTTTTCGATTTATAAATTCATCCGCTTTGGTAGAAATTTTTTTTTTCTCAATAAAAATGCAACTGTTTGTTTAAAGATTCTTCTTCTTTGCTTGAGCATTTAATTATTTCATTTGAAAGATTTCGTTGAATCACTTTGTTAAGGAATATTTTTTTTTAAGAGTTGTATTCTCTGTTGAAAATTCACCCCTTTGGTTGAAAGTTCAACTATTTTGTTGAAAATTAATCTTTCTAAATTGAAAATTCAATGACTTGCGTAAAAGTTAAACAACATTGTTAAAAATTTACTTTTTTGATTGAAGGCTTACGTCTTTGTTTAAGAATTCAACGGTTTAGTGGAAAAGTCTTTTTTTTTTTTTTTTTAATTTGTTAACTGAAAATGTAACTTTTCCATTTTTTTAAGATTGATCTCTTCTCATTGAAAATTCTCATTTTTTAGTAAAAAAAAATAATAATAATTTGCTTGGTTTAAAATTTCATTTTTGTTGAGTGAAAATGCATCAGTTTTGTGGAAAAATAATTTTTTGCTGAATTCATATTTTTTGTTTGTAAATTCAATTTTTGGTAGAGAAAATTCGTATTTTGGCTTGAAGGCTCAACAAATTAGGTAAAAAATTCTTTCTTCAGTGAAAAATCTTTATTGTTTGTAAATTTGTCTTTTCAGGTTCAAAACAATTTTTTTTGTACAAATTTCATGTTTTTTGATTGAAATATAAACTATAACACTCTTGTTGGGAGTTTATATTTGCAGGTTGAAGATTCAACTATTGTGTTAAAAATTTAATTATTTTGTTTAAAACTCAAGTATTTTGTTAAAAAGCCACCTTTTGTAGAAGAAAATACATTTTTTAGTTTAACCCTAGAACCGCACACATATATTAAACTTACACGAACCGTATACATGGGTCCGTGAGACCCGGGCACCTTCGCGCGATGATTGTGACGCCCCCTGTTAATCCAATTTAAACTTTTTTTTAGAAATGTTTATTAGGATCTTTAGAATAGAGCTAAGCATTATTGGATCATTTTCAATAACTTCAAGATACAAAAAACTCAATTATTGGAAAAAAAACTAGAAAAGGTGGTCAAAAATTGTGTTCTACAACAAAAAATGCCATATTCCCTTGTTTTGTTTAATTGCAAAAGGTGATAGGAGGGTTTGAAGAGGACATATGGAAGATCAGAAAAAAAATAATTTGAACATATTCGTTTTGAAAAGTGTATTTATTGAGCTTACACACATGGGTCTCTAAGACCCTTAACCAAGTTTGGATGATGACAGCTTGAGCCTCTTGGGTAAACTGACGCGCACAACCACTTGGGTCGATTGGCTGAAACCTAAACTGAATTTACATGGGTGGGAGAATTGCTTTTTCGAAGAATTGTAAAGGGGAGCGACAAAAGTCACTTTCTCGCTGGGTCTGTCAGACCCAGTTTGCGGTTCTAGGGTTCAAAATAAATTAATAAATTTGGAAATTTTTGTCTGAAATAATGTTTTATTCCGTTTATAAAAGATTCTGTGTTAAAAGTATTTCGAGTTAAAAATGCTCGTATCTGAATATTAATGATCAGGGAAAATGAAGAATTAGACAAGGAAAAATTAGGGCCCTAGTACGGCCCCTTAGCTTACGTCAACATTAAAATATCTGTCTGAGTGAGAAAAAATGAAAGAAATCAGAATAATAATGCAGTATAAATTAAAGGAAACATAATATCTTAGCGAATTTATGTACGGAGACATAATCGCTGTAGAATCTGGTAGTTTGGATGTTTTAAATCTGACATTCACAGACTTTCTTCCTCCCTAATGAAATAAGATTCAGTCATTAAATGGTCATTAAGATTTTTCTCAACAGCTAGGATTTTTGGATGTTCAAAATCAAAATCGTCTTCAGTTTCAATTATGTGTTTTCCAAGAGAAATTATATTATCTACATTGTAGTTTTGGCTGTGTGTTCCTTAATTCTATAGTGCAAAGTTCTAAATGTCCCACAGAACAACAATCACAAGTTGAACAGTCTTTGTAAACTGAATTTACTTTTTGAAAAAACATCCAATTTGTCTTTAGGAGACGGAAAGAGATTTGAGTTAGATTTTATTGGTCTGAAGACAACTTTTATGTTGCTATGTCGTAAAATGGTAGTAAGTTTGTCCGTTGTTCCCGAGATATATAGAACTACAGTAAAAAGAAAATTTCTGTTAGGTTCTCTTCTCCCTAATTGATTTTAAATATTTTTGTTTCCAATTTTGATTAGTCTATTGATGAGAATAATAGGCTAACCATTTGGAATAAAGTTTCATGTGTTATAGTTTATTATTTTGTGATCTGAGTTTAATAGAAGATAGTTTAATAGCTCCATCTACAAATCCTAAAAACATTCCTTTCTTCAGTGACCAAGAATGATGTGATAGGAAATAGGTACCTACCAGATCACGTAAACTTCTGGCACCAATTAGTGACAAGAAAGTCATTATTGTATCTATAGTGACAGATACATCTAAAAAATTAAGTTTTCAGTTTTTTTCTTGTCTAGAAATGAATTTAAGATTTGAGTCAAATGAGTTGAGATTTCTGAAACTTCATCTAATTTGGTTCTGGAATGATCATATGAATATCATCAACGCATATTTTGTAAAATGGCATTCCAAAATTCAAGGTAGAAAGAAAATCAATGTTAAGAGTATTAATGACAATGTCCGCTATTACAGAAGAAAGTGGAGGTCCCATAGCCACTCCTTCCATTTCTTTATGATTTTTATTGTTGAATTCAAAATGTGTAGATCTTGAACAAATCCCTTGGTATCAAAGTGTATGAAGCTATTTCATCCCATTTTTTTTTATAATTTGTAGAGCTAGGTTTATTGGAATTGAAGGAAATAAATTTACCACATCTGCAGATGTAGGAGAATGTTGTTTGGGCATTTAAAGGGTTTAATGTCATTGAGAAACTGCCAGCTACTTTTGAAATTAAAGTAAAATTTTTCTGTTTATACTTTTGGAATGTTAGCGAAATATTTAGATGATTTGGAGTTTTGACTATCAGTAGTAGATATTATTATTTTAAGAGGGTTACCAGTTTTGTGAATTTTGGTCAGTCCAGATGTCATGGGAATAACAGTGGAATTCCCTTAAAGTTATTAAGCATCTATAGAGGAAATGAATAAATTGTGATCCCACCTGTTGATTATAATATTATTAGATTTTTTAGTGGTATATTTAAAATTAATTTCTTTGAATTTAGATTGATCTGATAATAGGTTTGACACAATTCACCTTTTGTGCAATGATTTTCTTCCCTTCAAGATTTTTGAATTTGTTAGACAAAAGTGGTTTAGGCTTTAGAAATAATTTGTTGTAGTTTATGATTTCAAAAACAAAAAAGTCACCAAATATTCTAAAAGGAAAATATCTAATCGTTGCTTCATGTAGAAATCTCAGTTGTTGGTTTTTGGCAAATATTTCACAATGTACGTCTCTAATCTCAATGTTAAGAATTTTAATTTTAACTATTTTAGAAAGGCTCTCAATTCTAGGCTCATCAAAAGGATCATAAAATGAAGGATTTTCAAACCTTTTAAAATTTTCCAAATGTGATGGAATGATAACACTTTTTCGGCATCTAATCCAAAAATCCTTTTATACCATTAAGCCGTTTCCCTTTCGGCGAGCCTCTAGGGGTAGGCGTGACACTACCCGATTCGGGTAGTGTTTCTAGGTGGATAGTTTCTTGTAGAAAATAACTACAAGTGTGGGCTCACCACACCCACGACCGCCAACAGCAACGCAGTAGTATTATTCTCGAACGGTCACCCATCCAAGTACTAACCGCGTCCAACACTGCTTAACTTCAGTGATCTAACGGGAACTGGTGTTTCCAATAGCTAATCTAGAGGAAAGACGAGACAATTTTCGTAAAAGTGTTACTAATTGTAAACCAAAGTGGAATCTGATCAACTGGTAGAAACTTCCATCAGAATTTGCCTCTTAAAAAATTTTATTATAAGAATTTTTAAAAATATAAATAGAAATATACACAAATTACAATCGATATAAAATTTCTTAATAAATATTTAAGCTTTGCTAAAGTAACTTCATTGAGAAAATATAAAAAAAAAAGTTATTACCAAAATCTATTAAAGAATCGAAAAATGAAAATAATCAAATCACATATTTTTTAACCCCAAAGAAGATTATTGTAATGCCATACATTAATGGTTTTGATAAAGTTTTTCTTTAGATTGAAAAAAAGCAATATTTGAATTGTTTTCTCTGTTAAAAATACTTGAAATAAAATTTTTCTTCCGAATGTTCTGAATGTTTCAAAAACTTTAAAATTTTAAACATATAACAAAACTTTGAGCACTATATATCATTACCCGATTTCACATATTAAAATCTCAATTAAAATTTTTATTTTTAAATTCGTTCCTGGAGAATTAGTTTGAATAAATCTACCTTTCTGAGGTTATGTTTTTTGACTTCTACATTGTAGAATACATTGTACATTTCAAAAATTTTAAAAATTGAAATCCACGATATCATTTTCAATGCCATAAATTCAAGAATGATCCAAAAACTGATACATTTTCAAAATTATATCATTTCAATCATTTTTAAGCACAAAACATTAATTTATATACAAAATTTTGTTTCGGAATCTTTTCAAAATTATCTTACAAATTTGTTTTTGGGAAAATAATTCTAAGATATTTCATAAATCTAATGAGGATTTAGTTATTATCATGGAACTCGAATTTTTTCTACGATTCCTTGAAAATCCTGCGAGAATAAAAAAATTGCATTATAGTCTTTCAAATTCTTCTTTGACAATTTTGAATATTTTTAAAAATATTCTTCTATAATTGAGTTGAACAAAATTGTTTTCAGATTTTTTTAGAAATTTCGATAAAAAATGTTTATTCTTTTGAAACCTTTCAAAATGCTTAAAAATCTTCTTAATTTTTTGTTCGAAACCTTGAAAAATTTGCATTTTGTGTTAAATGATTTGAAATCTTCAAGTTTTTAATTATTTTTGAATCTTTTTAAAACTTCTGAATATATCTTAAATTTGTTTGCATTTTTTCCAAATGTATAACTGTTTAATTGTTATTTATAGATAAAGGTGTTTCAAAAATCTTTTTAAATATTCTCTTAACATTAGTTTTTCCAAATGAAAAAGTATTTTCAATTTTTCCAGCAATGTTGAGATATGTTTTTAATTCTTCTTGAAACCTGCGTAGATTATTTGGAATTTTCAAAATGTTATTTTGAAATCTTTAAAAGAATTTATTTTAAACGACTGTGTTATTGAATGTTAATATCTTGCGAAATAAACATATAAAAACTTTTAAGTAAGGCTTTTCTCGTCAAAATGTATTCCCCTATCTGAATCAATTCACATGAAATTATTATGTAAAATAAATAACATCTTTCATTTCAAAATTATGTTTTAAAGATGTGGATATCTGGATAAAATTTTAATTCGAAAAAAAAAACTGAAACTGCTGCTTGATCTGTGGTTTGTTATAATAGCAAAAGCAGGCAAAAGTGTAATATTTGAAAAGAAATTATGGTTTTTTGTAGAAACTTATACACTACATATTCTATAAAAATTGAAAGTAAAGTACAATTAAAAACGTTGATGCGGATTCAAAAATTATTTTTTACAAAAATTATTATTTTTTTTTTCAAATTTGCACATTCCTGCAGTATGCTTCCAATATTTATGACATAATTTTTTATACAGTTTCCCAATATTTCAAATTTGGTAATTTTTGTCTGTAATGCCTTATAAATTTTCACAACAGAGTGAAAAAAAAATTATACAAATTTTTAGAAAATTTTAAAATTATAAAAACGTATGCTTTATTAATTTTCTCAGTTTTCTACAGGAAAGTACAAGAAATAATTAGCTATTTGAGTTTCATTGTATTTTTTTGTTAAATTCTGTTAAATTTTGTCAAATTTTATCAACAAAACATGATGGTCGTAGAAATGTTGTACTTTCTCGTGAAATTGTTTTCCACCAGGGATTAGAGATTGTTCTGAGAATATATTACCTATAAACGCCAATCGAAACTCATGATGGTATGATTTTAGTTTCGCTTAGAAGGAAATTTATAGCATAATGTGAAAGCTTGAGAGAAATACCGGTTGATCAATTTGATACCGAAATGGGATCAAAATCATATGCTTTTATAATAATATAATAAATAAATTCTATAGTAATATATGCTATTTATATATTTTTCATTCATTTTTATTATTCTCATTTTTTATTTATTATACATATTTTCAATTTTGGATTTGATCAGCAAATTGCGCTTCCATATACGATATAGACCTAGAATAATTTCCCGATAATGAATTTATTTTGATTTTTTTTTAATTCTAGACAAATCATTATAGAAAATCATTACAAGAAACACAACATAAAAATAATGTTAAAATTTTCCAGTATATTTTATTCACCACATCCAAGACTTGGCCGTCTACATGCATATTGAAATCTGAAAACTAAGCTTCCCAAGGAATTTCCTACATTCTTCTAAACCAAAAATCATTAGGTTTTGATGCATACTTAAACTACATGAATTTGAAAAAAAAAAAAAACAATTTGTGGCAGTGGGGCCACACTGCAAATGTGAACTTTGATGGATTCTCTTTGAAATTTTTCGTGAGGAATCATCATGAGTTTTTAGGAGATCGCATCGTAAGAGATTGCAGAGTGAGAGGGGGGGATATCCCCACTACTGCAGTGGGGATATCGAAAAAGAGTCAATAGAGAATCAATAGTCAATAGAGCAATTGCGAATCGCCGCACAAAAGGGAAATGCAAATAGAGAGAGAGAAGCTTTAAAAAGTATACGTGTAAGAGAGAGAGACAGAGAGATATGAAACCCGTTCGTTCAGTCGGTCGTTTTTTTTAATTCACTCCGTTCCAACAGAAGTTTCACTTAAAAAAAAAAAAAAAATCTTTTTTCAGGCTAAAAAAGTAATTTCCAGAAATACAGAGATTTATAGTCCAACATAGGAAAATTTGAATCTTTCTCTCCCCTTGGAATAAAAACTTTTCTAAATATTCCTTTTTGATTAATTAACTAATAATTCATTTAATTCAAATCATTAATTGAATAAAATTTATTTCCAGTGTTGAATATTCGTTTTCATTTTGGTTGATAATTCACCTGGTTTGGTAGAAAATAAAATTTTTATTGAAAATTCATAACTTGGCGTTGAAGATTAAACTGAAATTTATTTGTGATTGAAAATTTGTCTTTATGGCTTCAAAGTTCAACTGCTTTTTAAAAATTAATCTTCTTTGATTCAAGATTAAAATTTTTATATGAAAATTCGCCTTTTTGATTTAGTTTTTTTTTAATTCATAATCTGGTTAAAATATATCTACTAATACATTATTTGTTGAAAATTCATCTGTTTCGATTGAAAATTGAACTACTTGGTTGAAGGATGAACCACTTTTTAAACATAAATATTTTTTTTGTTCAAGATTCATCATAATTTTGGTAGAAATTTTAATTCTTTGATTAAAAATTCTATTTCATTTGTTGAAAATTAATTTTTTGAACTGAGAATTGAACTATTCCAGTGAAAGATTTATCATTTTAGCTGAAAATTAATCTCTTTTGCTAGAAACTTCATCTCTTTGGTTCAAAATCCAACTATTTTTGTTTGAAAAGTATATCATATTTTTAGTTTAGCCTTTATCTTTTCGGTTGAAAACTTTATTAGTTGTTTGAAAATGTAATTGTTTTGTTAAAAATTCATATTTACGTATTAAAAATTCAACTACTTGGTTAAAAGTTGAACTCTTTGTAAAAAATTCATTTTCTTGGTTGAAAATTCACTATTTCAGTTAAAAATTCACCTCTTTGGTTGAAAACTGAACTATTTCCTCAAAAATCATTTGTTCCTTTTTAAATAATCTTTATGTTTAAAATTTAAAAAAATTTGGTTGATCTTTCATCATTTCAGTTAAAAATTTATCTCTTTGTTTGAAAATCTAACTATTGTACTGAACATTTTTTTCCTTAGATTAATTTTCATGGTTAAAAATTCATTCTTTTGGTTGAAAATTTAATTAGTTGATTGCAAATTAAACCCTTTTATTAAAAAATCATTTTTAATCGATATTTTATCATTTTAGTCGGAAATTCATATCTTCCCGTTGAAAATTTAACCATTTTTCTGAAAATTTTATTATTTCTGCTTCCTCATAGAGAGAGCTTTGTGATGGTAACATTTTCCAAAATTTTCAAATTCATTTAATTAAACCTTCCTTAATTCAAAAATTTCTAACAAAATGTTTTTTGTAAACATGATAGATTTCCAAAAATATTTATTGCATTTTTTTAGCACTAAATCCATTTTTAGTTAAAAAGGTATAATTTCAAGTTGAAAATTGAAGTATTTTGTGGAAAATTCCTTTCTTCTTCAATTATTCGACTGTTTTTGAATAACAATAAAAATATTCATAGATCAATATATCAAATATGAATTTTTTCGTTTAAAATATTATTATGTAATAGAAAATTGATTTATTTTGTAGAAAATTCAACAATTTTACTACAATGTCATTGTTTCTGATTCAGAATAAACTTTTTTTTAAATTCAAATTTCCGTGTCTAAAATTTGACTAACCGAAAAAATCAAACAAAAGCAAATTTAACCAAATAGTTAATTTTGTAGGTATGAGATTAACTCTGTAACGAATTAGTTAAATTTGCAACTAGAAAATATGAATGTTCAACCAAAAATGTAATAGTAAACTTTTAGTTAAAAAATTAATTTTGCACAAATAAGAATTACTTTCTGGTAACAGAGACGAATTTGCAACAAAATACGTGAATTTTCAACTCAAAACGATGAATTGTAAACCAAAATAGGTAAATTTCCAAATGAGAAAGATAAAATTTCAACAAAAAATGGAGTAGTTAAATTTTTAGTAAAAAAAGTTAATTTCCCACAAAAAAATTAAATTATTAACCCGTGAATGGAAATTTTTAACAAAAAAAGTTTATTTTAGTCAAATAGTACACGTTTTCAGTCAATCAAATTATTTTGAACAAAAATTGAATTATAACCTAAAAAAGTTAACGTTTTAACCAATTAGTTGAATTTTCAATTAAAAAAGACGAATCTTCAACCAAAAATAGAATATTAAAATTTTCAACTACGAAAATTATTTTTCAGCCAAATCACTTAATTATTATAAAAAGTTAATTTTGAACTGAATAATCCAAATTTTTACCACTATAGTTGTATTTTTAGCAAAAAACAACTAACAACTGCCACTCGACAGATATTAATCAAGACGTGTAAAAATTAATTTTGGATCCCTAAAAGTGAATCATTTTGATCTCAAGCTAGTAATCATAATAATATACAAGCAATAAATAAATTTCCTGATTGTTCTCATATTTTAACCACTTTCATTGAAAAAAAAGGAAAACTTTAAAATCTAAAATTTTATTTTTTATTTTCATTCTACATATATGCAAAGAGCTTTAATTTTAGCCATCCTGAAAGAAAAGCCGACTAAAAAAAATGTTCCCGTTGTATCAAAAAATTATGACCGAAAATATAATTTATTGGATAAAAATATCAAATATTTGTGTACAAAAATATTTAAAAGAAAAAAATTATCTGCGGAACGAAGGCTTAGGTTGAGTTCGTTAAATAATAAATAAAAATTGAAAGGTCCCAAAAAAGCCACAAAATTTATCATCTATTGCTTCGATTCCTTTTTTTCTGTGATATATCCCTCTATTTGAAAAATCGTAAATCGTAAATCACCGTAAGCCAATTCTGCTAGGATAGGGATTTTCGGATAGTTGTCTCATATCGCTCTGAAAACTTTATTTTGAAGCTTGATACAGATAGGCAATTTGGTGCAGACAGTAAGAGCCCCTTTTTCTCGACGCTTTTTATGACAACAGATCGAATCGACACGTTCTATACTGCTCTATGTTGATTGACGTGACTCCACTCTACTGGGGAGCACCCTTCATGCCTCCCTGCCAATTGCAGAATTGTGTGTGTGTCAGTTAGGGCCCCCACCTTTTCCAATTTAGAGACCACCCTCTTAGATTTGAGGAACACATTTTTTTCAGGATTTTGAGAGCTGTCTGATATTTGAAGTCAAAATATTCAAAATAATTTGGATTTTGTGTTTTTGCGCTAAAAAGATCTGAAGAAAAAGTTTCTTCTCTCGATCTCTCTAGTAGCTTAGGAACTGTAGAGGAGAGTGGGGAGTTGTGGGCCACGCTTTGTTTTCAAGACATAAAATCTCTGAACATCGATCAATTGGCAATGTATGAACTGGTATTTGTAGTAAACTTGTCAATACATCAACTGGAGACCACAATTAATAAAATTCGTTAATGCGCGAGAAATATTTAGGATGACGTAAATCTTATAAAAATCGATATTTGTGATTTTGGTTGGGAGTTGTGGGCCATGACAAGAAATAAAATAAAATGGCACATGTTGCAGTGAACTGTGTTGTTCCGATTTGAAATCTTTGGCATTGTGTCCTTGCAGATAATGCAAAAGTCTTTTCAGAACAAGAGAAAAGAAGTTTCACTTAAAAAATTGAAGTACGCATTAAGAACTTTTGGCCCACGACTCCCCGCTAATGGTGAACCACAACTCCCCACAGCCGACATTTACGTAATGACCGAATTGCCACACACACAATGAATGTTTTACCGAAATTGTTTGATTGAATTTAAAGTCAATTGTTCAAGGAATATTTTGCAATAATGTGCTTTTGAAATCTGCTGTAGGACGGGACTTCGAATATCAACCACTTTAGTTGTACGAAAATTTTTATTTTGATTTCTTTAATCAACAATGTCAAAATACTAACTACGCGTGTTGAGAATATGAGTCGAGTTCATAAAGTTAGCTCACACAAAGAGTCTTTTGGTACTGGTTAAAGCAGTCCTACCACCGACAACATGGCGGAGATTAAGGTGGCCCACGACTCCCCACGGCCCACAACTCCCCACGGTCGCCTGCTTAAATTACGTAACAGCTCAAAGGGAGGAAGAGAGGTATTTTCTCCATGCACGTAATTTTTGGAAATTCGCGAATGAAACAAATAATTTTCATTTTTTTGGATCACCGGGAATTTAATTAAAAAACCGGGAATATACTTCTAATCGTAGCAACATTCAAGTTTTCTTAATCTTCATAATTTTTGTCAATTTAGAAAAGTTGAAGATTGATCATTTTAATTTAAAATTCTTCTCTGGTTGAATATGTAACTACTTTGTTAAAAATCAATTTATCTTTTTTTTTGGTGAAAATTCAACTATTTGGTTGAAAATTGATATTTTGCATTTAGAAATTAAACTATTTGCTGGAAAATGTATGTACTTTGTGGAAAATTCGTCATTTTTGTAGAAAGTTTATCGTTATGGTTGAAAATTAATCTTTTTGGCATAAAATTCAATTATTCCAGTTAAAAATTCAACTATTTCGTTCAAAATTAATGTATTTTGTTAAAAAATTTATATTTTTTTACATATCTTATATTTTTAAGTATTCCAGTTAATTATTGATCATTTCTATTAAATATTCATCTTTTAGGTTGTCAATAAAATTATTTGGCTGAAAGTTGAACTCATTTGTTAAATTTTTTTTCTGAATATTCATCGTTTTAATTGACAGTTCATTTCTGTGATTGAAAAATGAGCTGATTGATTGAAAACCTTTTTTTCCCTTTGGATGTTTTTCCTTTTTTTGTCTTCTTTAATTAAAAAGTCAATTATTTCGTTAAAAATTCATGTATTTTGTTAAAACATTTCATTCTTCGGTGGAAAATTAATCTTCTTGTTTGAAAATTCATCATTTTTCAGTTGAAAATTCATCTTTCTGGTTTAAAAATAAACTATTTCAGTTCAAGATTCATTGTTTTAGTAGAAAACTCTTATGTTTGGGTGAAAATTCATTTCTTGAACTTAAAATGTTACTGTTCCATTTTCGGTTGAAAAATATTATTTTGTTTAGTTCAAAATTCAATGATTTGGTTAAAAATTCATGTATTTTGTTGAAAAATTGTATTTTTTGGTAGAAAATTAATCTTTTTATTTGAAAATTATTCTTGTTTAAAAATTCATCTCTGGTTGAAAATTAAAGTGTTCCAGTTAAGTATTCATCGTTTTTAGTTGCAAATTTATTTTTTTGGTTCAAAATTTAACTATTCCAGTTGAAGATTCATAATTTTATTTTAAAAACTCATCACTCTGGTTGAAAGTTGAACTATTTTGTTGAAACCCCGTTTTTTTTGTTGAAAATTAATTTTTTCAACTTAAAATTTCACTATTCCATTTTTTGTAATAAATGAATATTTTTTAGTGAAAATTTTTAGTATTTTTTTTCTCTGTTCTCTGTTGTTGTGTTAAAGGATGTTTAGAATGAACGTCATAAATTGAAATAAATATTTTCGTTTATTCTGAAAATATGAATATGTTACTTTTAGTTGACCAGAAAAATTGAAAAACTTGACCGAGAAATGACAGGAAAATTTGTCTTTTTAATCTAAAAATTAATTCATTCTAGTAGAAATCGCATCTTTCTTGGAGAAAAATGCAACTGTTTTGTTGAAAATTCAACAATTTTGATAAAAAGTTATTCTTTTTGGTTGAATATTCAATCGTTTTGTTAAAAATTAGTCCTGTTAGGTTAAAAATTCAAATATTTTCATGAAAACTTTACTACTTGATCAAAACTCGTATTTTGATATTAAAAATTAAAAGTAAAATCTTTTTTTTGTGTGAAAATTCAACAATTATTTGAAAATTTGCCTTTCTAATTAAGGAGTTCATATATTTTAGTTGAAATTGCATTTTAGTTGAAAGTTCAGCTATTTACGTAGAAAATTAACGTTTTATTCGTAACTAACATCTGAGTGTTCAAAATTTAATTAAATTCTATTTTGAATAAAAATTGAAATATCTGTTTCAGTCTTTTTAATTTAAGACTTCAAATATTTGAGTAGAAATTAAACCGTTCTTGGAGAGAAATACTACTGCTTGGATGAAAATTTATCAATTTTGTTAAAACGTCATGCTTTTTGGTTCAAAATTCAACTTTTTTGTTGGAAATTAGTCTTTTTGGGTTGAAAATTCATCTATTTTCGTAGAAAATTTACTTCTTGTTTGCGACTCATCTTTTGATATTGAAATGTCAAACTAATTTTTTTTTTAAATGAAAATTTAACAATTTTTTGAAAATTTATTTTTTGAAATCAAAACTTCATCTATTTCTGTAGAAATTGCGTTTTTCATTTATAAAAATTTTTAAATTAAAGGTCAACGCATTGACAACTGTAATTTAGTAATTGTGAATTCTCTTTTGTTAAAGCTCCTTCGGCTTCAACGAGCACATTCTCATTACGCATCTCGTGCTTCGCACTCGATTTTGTCGAAAATGCGAACTTTTCTATATTATGTCGTTTTTCTATAAATTTAAATTGTTAAATGAAATGTTCTGGTAGCTTCTGCCCTTTTCCAAAAAGTTTATTTATAATTATTAATAAATTTATAATATAATATAATATAATATTTAAAATAAAATTAATAATGAATAAAATTTTCTTAACAAGAGTTCATAACAAATTTGTAGATGTTTTTTGGTTGAACAGCTTTTGTCTTCATTTTTTTTGTCTCTTGTGTCGTTTTTCCAAAAATTAAAATTTTTTTAATACGATTTTTTATGATTAAAAGGAAATCTACTTGTCCTATCTGAAAATTATTAAAAACAAATTTTCAGATCATCCAAAAATGTTTAGTTTCCAACCGAAAAAGATTCTTTTGTCAAGCGGAAAAAAATCTTATCAGTATTATTAAATTTAAAAAAAAAATAATAATTTAGCTCTCTACCAAAAAAGTTGAATTCCCAAACAGAAATATAATAGCAGATTTTCCAAACAGAAATCTATTTTTCAACTAAAAATAATTGTATTTTCAAAATAATTAAATTTTCAACCAAAAAGATGAATTTTCAACTAAAATTATGAGTCGTCAACCGAATTTTTACATTTTTAATTGAGGAAATCAAATTTCAACTAGAAATTGAATTGTTAAATTTTGAGTCAACAAATTTGATTTTTAAAAAACAAGATAATTTTTCAAACTGAGCTAACTTTTAGCCATATTTTTCAGTTTTTAACCAAACAATTGAACTTTCTGTTAACAAATTCAAATTTTCAGATAACTTGTTGAATTTTCAAATAGAAAAGTTAAATTTTCATGAAGAAATGGTTCAATTTTTAGTTTAAAAAAATGATTTTCATTAAAAAAATAATTATCCACAAAAGAGTTCAAATTCAACGTTGTAGTTAAATATCTACTAAATACTTTAATTTTCAACCAAATTCATTTTTAAACAAATAGTTATATTTTTAACCAAATAGTTATATTTTCAGTGAAACAAATTAATTTTCATACACAAAAATACATTTCTGACAAAAAATATCAGTTTTAAACCCAAAAATTAAATTTTGAACTAAAAAAGTTATATTTGCAATTGGAAAAAGATCAATTTTTAACAAAAAATGGAATAGATCAATTTCTAGTTAAAAAAATGAATTTCCAACCAAAACAAAATTACTTGAACCCGGAAAAATGTTTCAGTCAAGGGATAAAAAAAATGTCAAACAAATTGTTGAATTTTAAAGCCGAAAAAGCGAATTTCCTATAAAACAATTACATTTGGAACAAAAAGTTAATTTTCGACCAAATAATTGATTTTTTTACAATAATAATTGAATTTTCGGCAAGAAAAAAAGGATTTTTACCGCCAAAATTGAATTTTCAACCTTTAAACACTAATTTTCAAGAAAACAGTTAATTTCAAAGTAAATAGTTGGATTTTTTTACAACATTTGTTTAAAGAAAACGAATTTTCAACAAAAAAGCGTTCTTTGTCGAAAATTGATACTTTTAATTCTAAAAAATTATATTTCTAATATTCCAAAAAAGATTCACCACGTTTTAACAATTTTAGGTTATGTTGATATTTTTTTTATCAGAAATCGGTTATTTTGGATAGAAGGTTGAATTAATTAAATTAACTAATTAACTAATTAAAATTAATTGAACTTTCACTAAAGTTTACAATCGAGAAAAATTCTTGTTACGTTCTGTTGGTTTTTTTCGTCGAAAACTAGCATTTATATTTTTTTGTTAATCATTATAATTTTCGGATCATCATTATTCTTCAGATTACCATTCAGATTCATCAAATTCATCATTTTCGTACAATTTTTTCGGATAGGGTATCATTCAAGATAGATAAGTGGCTACAGTCTGCGAAAAATTCAATACGATGGTCTGGTAAGTGTTTCGTGCAGCCTGAGGATACGGAGCGACCCAAGGACGAACACTTTCTGCATTTTTCCCGCAAGTATCTCGGAATTTCGTTGACACATTTGTATATATAAATTTTGAAATTATATTAATTTTATTTTTCAATTTAAAAATTACGAGAGAGAAACAAGTAATGACAGTGCGCGTTGAGTGCGTATTCTTTTAAAAATGCGTTTTTTGGTTTAAAAAAATGTATTGAAGTTGAGATATTCAAACTCAGTCTTAAATATGCAGAGAAAAAATTAATGAAGATGCGACCTAGTTTGAATTTATGAATAAAGAGCATTTTTCTGGAAAACTCTATTAGTTTGGAAGAATTTCAATTTAGTATTAGTCGTGCATGGACTCAATTGCTTCGAAAGCGGTGCTCGAAGTTTCACGTAGAGACAATAATTTAGCAGGGCAACTATAAATTCCAAGTTAAAATCCAACCAGAAGGGATTTACTCCGTGGGATACCAGGTCCTTACCGCTTCCGTTTTCCGAGTGCTCCCACACGTACATACGTATGTCGACATGCTTGTGGACTCTACAGCTATAAGTACGGGATATATTCACTTTTAAGCACATTTTCTCTTTTCGCTGAAATCCTCTCTTTTCATCAGGATCTTCTTTATTAAATTTGCACAGAATTTATACAGACTAACTTTGAAGCTGTCATTTTAAAGTAACATCACATGTTTCATTTTCATTTTTACTTTCCTATTTTTAATTAATTCAAATTTCGATGTTAAAATTATTATTTCAGACCAATAAGTTTTTGGGGAACAAGAAAAAATCTGCTCCTGCCAGGATTTGAACCCGGAACGCTACTTTCTATGAGTAGAACGTTGACCAATTACGCCACTGAAGCCTTAGAAGTTCTTTCCTTGTTCTACATAGATACCTCTTTACAAGGGACTTTTTTTCTTTACAATAAGACGTATTGCTCTACTGCGAAATATGTACCTTCTTTTATCACCACTGGAAGATGTTAAGGTCCGAGTTTTTGAATTGTTGATCAACAAAAATGTCAGTGTTAACACGATTAATTGTGACAAATGAAAAAAAAACTATGAAGAACCAGAAAAAAACTGCTGAGGCTTTGGTGGCGTAATTGCTTAATGCTCCACTCATGGATAGTGGCGTTCCGGGCTCAAGCCCAGACTCGGGCAGATTTTTTATTGTTCTCCAAAAAGTTATTCGACCGAAGTAATTGTTTTAACATCGAAATTTGTATATTATATGATTATATTTAATATAATTCAAGTATGGATTAGATTTCATTTTCCTATTTTAATGGGGAAGATTTGTAGTCCAGTAGTCAAGGATACTTCTGTATCCAATAAATAGTACCAGTAGTATATATAGTATCCAATCTCAATAGTACCTTTGGTTTGAAAAATCCGCAAAAGTACCCTTATTAAAAATATCAAGCGTTTTTTTCCAAAATCTTGCGCGACGATTATTTAAATAATTTTTGCAAACAATAACGCTAATTTTGTAGGAAAAAGTTTTTCTAAATTTTATTTGGAAAGTTCGCTGGAGAAACAAAACTTGTATGTCTTTTCAAAATGTTTATGGAATGAACCGTTTTCGAGTTAGACCGTTATGAACAATCTGCGAATATTTCAATTTTAGTGCACATTCAATTGTTTATAATTCTTCATCTAAAACACGGTTTTCTGTATGAAAAATATGAAAAAAGTATTTTTTTCTAATGAACTGTCCAAATATAATTTTGGAATTTTTTTTTCTTTAAAACTAACCTCATTATTGAAGGAATCTGTAATATCATTAGAGAATAACAGAAATTTTTAACGTCGCTTCAGACTCGATGGAGAAACATTATTTCTGAAAATATACGCCTTGTTATATGAGATGTTACAAATCAAAATTTTAAAGGAATCTTGTTTAGTATTATTAGAGAATAACATAAATTTTCAACGTCTTTTCAGACTCGGTACCGATTTTAATGAAACTGAGGGAGAATTTTATTCTGTCAACGAAAAAGATTGCACTTTATCAAAAAAATAAAACATACATTAAAATGAGAAGCATATCAGCATTACAAAAAAAAACATTACGGAAACGCTTTTATTGACCAAAATCCTTTTTTATGCTCTTACTAAATCACATTACTCGTGATAAAATAAACAGAAGGCCATTATCAAAGCACGAAATCATACAAAGGAATATTTGCAGTCTGCGGTCGTTATTATGATGGTATATAGCTTTATACCTTCGCTTCGAGTTGAAGGAAACTGAGGAATGAAGAGGTGAGGGAAACATTGCATTCGCGATGAATGAAACAAGCAGAAAAGGGAGTACAATCCCATTAGCATAGCAAAAGTGCAAACTTAACTGCGAATCTGGACATTTTTTTTGGGTTCTTAACATGAAATTTTTATCACTTAGATATAAAATTAATAATAATATAAATTTATTTTATTTTATAGATCATCATCATCACCATAATAATCGTCAGCTGACGATATCCTTCTCATATTCCAATTTCCAAATCTAAAAATGTTTTCTACTTTTTTTGACGATTCAAATCCTTTTTTCCGTTAAGTCATAACTAATGTTTATGCTTCATCTTCTTCCGCATGCGTCTCATATTATAATTTTCAAATCTAAACGTTTTTTCTACATTTTTTGGCTAACAAACTCCCTTCATTCATCAAGCCATTACAAATATTCATGCTCCATCTTCTTCATCATGCTCCTCATATTACAATTTCCAAATATATAATTTTTGTACATTTTTTGACAATTAAACTTCTTTTATTCAACAAGTTATTACAAATATTTATACTTGATCTTCTCCCTCATGCTTCCCATATTACAATTTCCTAGTCTAAAAATGTTTTGTACTTGTTTTGACGATGAAGCTCCTTTTTTTCGTCAAGTCATAACTAATGTTTGTGCTTCGTCTTTTTTCGCATGCTTATCATAATGAAATTTTGAAATCTAGCCATTTTTCTACATTTTTTGACTATTAAACTCCTTCTATTCATCAAGCCGCTACAAATATCCATGATTCATCTTCTTCCTCATGCTTTCCATATTCCAATTTCCAAATCCAAAAATGTTTTCAACTTTTTTTGATGATTAGACTCCTTTCATTCACCAAGCAATAACTAATGCTTATGCTCCATCTTCTTGGTCATGCTTCTCATATTACAATTTCTAAATATATAATTTTTTGTATATTTCTTGACAATTAAGCTCCTTTCAGTCATCAAGTTATTACAAATATTCATGCTTCATCTTCCTCCTCATGCTTCACATATTCCAATTCCCAAATCTAAAAACGTTTTGTACTTGTTTTAATGAGTACACTCCTTCTTTCGCCAAGTCATAACTAATGCTTATGCTTTTTCTTCTTCCGCACGCTCATCATATTATAATTTTGAAATCAAAACATTTTTTCTACATTTTTTGGCTATTAAACTCCTTGTATCCATCAATCCATTACAGATATTCATGCTTCATCTTCTTCCTCATGCTTTCCATATTCCAATTTCCAAATCTAAAAATGTTTTCTACATTTTTTGACGATTAAACTCCTTTTATTCCTCGTGCCATAACTAATGTTTATGCTTCATTTGCTTGCTCATGCTTCTCGTATTCAAACTTCCTAATCTGAAAATGTTATCAACATTTTTGGACGATACAACTTCTTTCATTCACCTAGCAATAACAAATGCAATTTCCAAACATATAATGTTTTGCATATTTCTTGAAAATTAAACTTCTGTCATTCATCAAGTTATTACAAATATTCATGCTTCCCATATTCCAATTTCCAAATCTAAAAATGTTTTGTACTTTTTTTGACGATTAAACTCCTTTTTTTCGTGAAGGCATAACTATTGTTTATGTTTCATCTTCTCCCGCATCCTTCTCATATTATAATTTTCAAATCTGAAAATGTTTTCTACATTTTTTGGCTATTGAGCTCCTTTCATTCATGAAGCCATTACAGGTATTCATGCTTCATCTTCTTCCTCATGCTTCCCATACTCCAATTTACAAATATAAAAATATTTTCAACTTTTCTTGACGATTAAACTCCTTTCGTTCATCAAACCATGACTAATGTTCATGCTTTATCTACTTCCTCATGCTTCCCAATATTTAAATTGCCGAATCAAAAAAAATGTTCTACATTTTACGACGATTACACTCCTTTTATCCATCAAGCCATAACTAATGTTCATGCTACATCTTCTTGCCCATGCTTCTCATATTACAATTTCCAAATATATAATTTTTTGTATATTTTTTGAAAATCAAACTTCTTCCATTCATCAAGTTATTACAAATATTCATGCTTCATCTCCCCCCTCTTGCTTCCCATATTCCAATTCTCAAATCTAAAAAGTTTATCTACATTTTTTGATGATCCAACTCCTTTCATTCATCAAGCAGTAACTAATGTTTATGACTTATCTCCTTTTTCATGCTTTCCGCATTCAAATTTCCCAATCTGAAAATGTTATCTACATTTTTTGACGATCCAACTTCTCTCATTCATAAAGCAATAACTAATGTTTATGCTCCATTTTCTTGCTCATGCTTCTCATATTACAATTTCCGAATATATAATTTTTTGTACATTTTTTTACAATTAAACTTGTTTCATTCATCAAGTTATTACAAATATTCATGCTTCATCTTCCCCCTCATGCTTCCCATATTCCAATTTCCAAATCTAATCTTGTTTTGTACTTGTTTTGACGATTAAACAATTTTTTTTGTCAAGTCATAAATAATGTTTATGCTTCATCTTCTCTTGAATGCTTCTCATATTATAATTTTCAAACTTACAAATAATATCTACATTTTCTTGCTAACTAAATTCCTTTCATTCGCTAAATTATTACAAATATTCATGCTTCATTTTCTTCTTCATGCTTCTCACATTACAATTTCCAAATCTAAACATTTTTCCTACATTTTTTGACAACTAAACTCCTCTCATTCATCAAGCCATCACAAGTGTTTATGTACATTTTTAATGATCAAATGAGTCAAAAAATTTCAAAGTTTGAAATTTGAAAAAGTTTTATATGTATGTGGATGTCGATTAGAATACCTCATTTTTCTGCTCTAAACTGTAAAATATTTTTATCCTTAAATTACTTCACTTTTGAAAATATTCTTCCCATGGTGAATGTCCGTAATTTCAACAACAGTTAACAAAAAACAACACACCCACAAAGCAAATTTTATTTTGTCATGCACATCTACACACCAAGTCCATCCAATTCAATGATTTTTGAAGACAATCGAACCACTAAAAAACCATCAAGTGCAGTGGTCCCAAAAAACAAAATTCCCTCATTTTTATGAATTTTTACCCACTGAAAACAAGAAAAATATCACCATAGCAGAAAAATTTAACTTTTAATAAACATTTACATAGTGATTTTAATGAACATCTACATATTAAAATAAAAATTTTCTGATTTTTGTAATTTTGTACACACTAATAACAAAGATCACTAACAAAGCATGTTTTGTTTTTCAATGAACATTTACATAGTGATTTTAATGAACATCTGCATGATAATCTGAAATACAAAATTTATTTGTGTTTCTTTTTTTCACCTCTGATAAAAAACAAATATTACTATAAAATACATTTTCTTTCAAGAAGATATACATGCCAAGATCTTTAATTTCAGTCATCTTTAAACACAATCGAACAAAAATAAAAGATTCCAACATATTCATATAAAAGAGGAAAATTTATTAATTTTTCTGATAATTTAAACAGATAACAAAATGAAAAGTCTATAAGATAACAGATTCTATTGTTCAATACACATTTACATTTTGAGACCTTCAATTTGAGCCATCCTAGAAAAAATCGGACAAAGAGAAAAGCTTGCAACATATAGTGGTCTAATAAACGAAATTCCTGCATGTATTATATTTTTCAACCACTGATGAAAAATTGCACTTTAACATCTAAAACTTTATTTTTTCATTTTGCATCACCATGCTAAATGCTTCAACTTGAGCTATCTTCAATCACAATCAATCTAAAAGAAAAGATTCCAGCACACTGGTCTGAAAATCTAAATTTTCCCATTTTTCAATATTTGATAAGAAAAGAACAGTATCGCATAGCAAATTTTATATTTTTATGCACATCTACATAGTAAGAATTTAAATTTGAGCCATCTTTAAAACAAGTTGAAATAATAGAGAGGCTACACGTTGTAGTCGTCTGAAAACCGAAAATTCCCATTTTTCAATTTTTGTTAACAAAAAAAAAACATCTCCATGACATACGAAATTTGATTTTTTGTTGCAAATCTATGTACTTGTAAAAACCTCCCATTTTAGGAGTCTTAATATGTATAATATTTTTGTGCAAAATATAGAGAATCAAGCCTTTACATTTTTTCAAAAATACCAATTTTCCATGACAAATAGTAACATCAATTAAGGTTTTCGAAATCTGTAAACTAAATTGCTGAATCTTATTATTTTTTATTAACTATAGCAATTTCAGACAAAAAATGCTAACATATAACAAAAATAGTTCAAGATTGTAAATGTTCTTTTAAAATTGTTTTTTGTTCAAAATATCCAAGTGTCAATGAAAATGTTGGCACTACCCAATATTGTCCAAAATTTCTCTAATTTCCTTTGAAAATCCGACAAATTATCAAAAAAAAATTTATTTTATTTGAAATCCAATGATCTTATACTGGAAGTACTGATTTTCTGTACAAAAAATTGTATCAATTTGTACGTTTTCTTTAAAATCTATATTAATATTTCCGGTGCAAACTGCTAGCTCAAACTGTACAACTTAACAACAAATTTCAAACTACTTTGAAATCTATTTATTTCTTAATACAATATCAATTTTCATGAAAAAAAAACAATCCAAAATTATTTAGGCTTGTCAATTTTATTATTTTGAACAAAAGTCATTAGATATACACCCAATGATTTTTGTTAAAAAATAATAATGTCAGGTAAAACACCAACATGACCGAAAGTTCTTGAAAAATTATAGAATTTTTTTTTAATTCTAATATATTTTTTTAAATAACAATATTCTCCTACAAAAGACTATAATATAATTCCAAATTATTATAAGCTTCTGAATTTATTTTTTTTTATTTTTTATTTATTTATTTTTTTCTTCCGCTTCAGGCAAAAGCCATAATTTTTATTCAATTTAAATTTACAAAATCTATTCCTTCAAAAGTTCTTCAAAATTATATTTCTCACGTTTCGATTAAATATTATTTCGCAAATTTTTGAATTTAAATATTTACTAACTAATAATAATTGTCTGTTTTATTCATTTAAATAAAATTTAAAAAAAAACGTGAGGGATATGATTGTTAAAAAGGTTCCAAGGAATGGCATGAGTTTTTAAAAATTAATTGGATGAAGATTACAACTTTTGCCTGGAACAGGTGAAAAAATACAAATATGCAAATAATATTTATTGACTATTTTTTTGTTAAATACAATTGAATTTTCCTTTTTAAATCCGTGGCGACAACCGATAGGTCCTTCTTCTCAATTTTTTAATCAAGCTAAAGGTCAAGTAATTTGAACTTTATTGTACTTTATTGTAATGTATTGTGAACTTTTAATCTTTAGAAAAGGATTCGTAAATTTAATTCTTCACAATTTTAAATTTAATATATATCACAACTTCAAGTAACAAAAAGCCAGTCAGTTTTTCAAAAAAGAATAATTGCGAGATTTTTAGACATATCGTGACACCACCTTTTTTCAATTTAAGATTAAACATTGAGTTAGGTCTTCAAAACGATATTGAGGATTATCTTAATATTGTTATTTTACTGATTGAAAGTAAACTTATCAAAAAATTACATTTCGTTTCTTCATTTCGATTTGTTGCATTTTCAGTTTGATTTGTTGTTCTCTTCAATTATTCGGAATTGAAATCAGTAAGCTTTTCTGACGATTCATGGTAAATTTCGTCCATCTGGCTACATACATCTGAAATATTCAATTACCATTAGTGGAAAAAGCAGTGTAATCTGCTTCATGTATTTTATTTTAACAAGTTCAGAGTTAGTTAAACATGTAAAACCGATTTTGACGTTAGGGATTTAAAAATACAAAGCTTAATGTATAATATTAAAGAGCATGAAATTTTCTCTTGCCCTTTGATATAACTGTTATATGATTTGCCCCCTGGTGTCTCTGGGGACCATGCCAGTGGTTATTGTAACCACAGGTTAAGCGCACTCAACCCCAGCAGATGTTTGTGGTTTCACATAGTCGGTTTCACGTTTATGTAGGGGTGACAACCCTACACTAGGTAGGGAAAAATTCAACAGCATTTAACTGCATCAGTTTCCACAAATGAAGAAAGATGATCATTGTCAAATAAAGCATTGTGTCTGGTGTCCTGGAAATCCTTAGAAACCTGGAAAAGTCATAGAATTTGTTTTTACCTGGAAAAAACCTGGAAAAGTCCTTGAATTTTGCTCGTGCCTCGTGGTTCTGGAATTCTTGTCCCTTTAAAGAACAAATAGTTTTTTAAACTTTTTCTCTGCTGAACGAGAAAGGATTACAATGGATCGAAATGGTATTTGAATATTAATGGTTAGAGCAAATGAAAAATTGGTCGGGGCAAAGTTAGAGAATGTTGAGAATGATGTATTCTAGTAATTATTTTAGTTAGAAATTTTCTTGTCTTGCATTTTTATTTCTTTTCTTACAGTTGCTTCATCCTGACGACTGTAATTGTAGTGAAGAATTATATTATTTGGTTGCAAATTTAACAATTTTTATTAAAAAGTCATACTTTTTATTTGAAATATCTACTATTACAATATTCGTTGAAAATTCATATTTTTTTGTAGAAAATTCATCTTTTTGGTTGATAATGCCTTTTTTTGATTGAAAAATGATTTTTAAACTAAATCAAAACTATTTTGGCTATGATAAAATTAGAATGTAATAAGATAAAATCTTATTACTACCCTTCTCAAAAGAACATTCGTGATTCTATATGAATACTTTCCAAATCTTCAATATAAAAGTAGTTTTCACATATGAAATGGATCAGTTTAAATGTTTCTCTAAGAATAAAGATAGCACACCCTTCAATTCAAGAACACACGTTATCTATAGTATAGCTTGCGAATGTAGGAAAATGTATGTAGGACAAGCTACAAGATATACTAAGTCTAGAATTACAGAACATTCAAAAGATTGTAGAAAAGACCATAACTTTGATTTTTCAAAAATTAAGATTCTTAGCTATGAAACTAATAAAAGAAAGAGAAATTTGAAAGAAATGTTCCATATTGTGAGAAACACTAATTCGGTTAACCAAAGATCAGATATAGAACATATTAGTATATTTGATCATAGTCTTATTTTATTAACCAATACATTTTAAACAATAGTTTAGTAATAGACACATATATTCACTCTACGGCAAATGTATGAATTTCTGTTAAGTGTAGTAAGTCATAGGGTGACCTCTATATTTTAAAATCAAAACCAACAGAATTAAAAGACTAGATTTCTCATTTGATCGATCGCCGATAATTATTTCGATTTATTTATTTCCACTATTACTTTCAATACAAGTTGTTATTGAAGATATCAAATCTTTGGTTGTTATGACTGACTTTCTCAATACATGGCGTAAAATAAAATATATTTTAGTCATTTTTCTATATTTCTAATCCAGTCACAGGTGTTCTTCTTCGTCATATGATATGCGCGTTATATTTTGGCCGATATATACTATATTCTACTGGATTAGATTAGATGAATGACAAACTATTTTTATATTGTAAACTGATTAATTAATTATTAACTGATTCTATTAAAACCTAAATTTTCTGAAATGTGTTTAAAAGATTATTGATCATTCAAATTGTCAGAAATGAGAGTTCAAATTTGAAAAAAAAAACATAAACTAAAAATTATTTCAATATTTCAATGAAAAGTGTAGATTAATGCTTAAATGATTATCTGATTTCAATTTTCAAAATTATATATTTCATGTTTAGAAAATATAAATTCATAAATAAATTAGGTTTTGAGAAATAAAAGTTCAAATCCTTCATCTTAAAAAAAGGTAACCTCCATCTTGTGTAACGTTGTGGTATAGAAGGAATCGTTATGTAGTCGAATATTGGATATGATTTTTATAATAGAAGTTTATTTATACTTGAAATAATTCTATTCCAATTTCATAATTTTCCAAATGTTTACGATGTTGTGAGATAATGATTTAAATTCAATCTTCAACATTATACGTAAATGTGTTTCAATTTTTTATGGAATTCTTTAAAAAGATTGCAAATAATTAAAATTTTTAGAAAAATGTAAGATGAACATCATTTTGACGTTTCAATGCAAATAATATCGTTGATTCATTTTTCTGTTATGAACTGATGAATTAACTATTATTAACTATTGACTGATTCATTTTTTCCAAAAAAGTGATTGATAAATTGAATTTAATAGAAGAAAAGTGAAAATCTAAAGCAAAATATGTATAAAGTAAAAATTATTAGAAAGTTTCAATGAAAATAATTTTTGTTCACAATATCAAATTACATAAAGATTGAAATTTAATATTCTCTAATTAGGTAACATAAATTGATTATTTACTGTGAGATTATGTAATTAGATATTGGCTATAATTTCAATAATAAAAGTTTATTTATATTTAAAATAGCCTTATTTCAGTTACATAAATTTCGAATTGTTTTTGAGGTCGCGAAATGAGTATCTGAATTCAATTTTCAAAATTATATGTACATATGCTTTCATTTTTCCTGAAATTATTCTGAAAGGTACTTCATTCAATTATTATAAATATTTGCTTTGCCTAAGAATTCAGGCAAATCTTTAGGCATTGAAATACACATCACGGTTATATTCATTTGAACAACAATAATGATCAAATTAATTCAAATTTTCATAACAATATCAAGTAAAAATTATTTGAATGTTTTAATGAAAATAATTATTTGATACTTTCCATGTTACAAACTGAATAGTTAATTATTAGCTGAGTTATTTTTTTCACAATATTTAATTACATAAATATTGAATTTTAATTAATTTTAATTAGATAACATAAATTGGTTACATACTTCAAGTTTATATATTTGAATATGGGCTATAATGTTTGTAATGAAAGATTTTTTGAATACCTTCATTATAATTATATAATTTGTTTAATGTTCGCGATGGTCTGAAATGATTGTCTGAATTCAATTTTCAAAATTGTATGTACATATGTTTTGATTTTTTATAAAATTTGTATAAAAGGTTATTGATAATTTAAGTTTTAAGTGATAAAATTGAAGATCTTAAAAATATGAATTTAAAATTAATTCAATATTCAAATTAAAATATTTGGGTAATGCTTTTTTTGGTTTTAAATGATTGATTAATTATTGATTCTTTCAGAACTTAAATTTTCTGGAATTTATTCAAAAGCTTATTAATAAATCGAAACATTCAGAAATGAAAGTTTAAATTTAAAGAAAAATATAAAGCATGAATAATTTGATTATTTTGATGTAAATAAGTGCTTGAGGGTTTTTATGTTGTGAAGTGTTTAATTAATTATTAGCTGTTTTTTTTACCACAATACTGAATTACCTAAAGATTTAATTTAAATGGTTTTAAATTCAGAAACATAAATTGATTAATTACTTTCAGGTCATGTAATTGAACACTGGATATAATTTGCATAATAAAAGTTTATTTAAATTTGATATACCAATAATTAAATCATGTTTTACATGATTCTGATGTTGCGGAACGATCGAGTGTCTGCATTCAATTTTCAAAATTATGTGTCAATATGTTTTTCTTTTTTCTGAAATTAGTATGAAATGTTACTGACATATTTAATTTTGAGGAATGATAGTAATTTTTGTTTTAATGTAGAATGAAAATTATCCCAATGTTTGAATGAAAATTATAGTTGAATGTTTTTTATGTTATGAACAGATTAATTAATTATTAGCTTATTATTTTTTGAACAATTTTAAATTACATGACGATTGCATTTTAATTTCTTTTGATTAGGTAACATAAACTGATTATTTGATTCAATGTTATGTTATTGACTATTGATTATAATCTGTGTAATAAAAGTTGCATAATGTCTAAAATACATCTATTACAATTATATATATTTTTTTTAATTTTGCGATGTTGTGAAATGAGTATCTGAATTTTCATTCCAAAATTATGTGCATGTGTCTTTTAATTTTCTCTGGAATAGTTTAAAGGGTTATAAATAATTCAAATTTTCTGAAAAATATGAAGTAAAAATCATTTGAATGATTCAATAAGAATAATTCTTCAATACTTTCATTGCTATGAAATGATTAATTCATTATTGGCTAATTAATTTTCGTACAAAATTAAATAACGTAAATATATAATTCCAATTTTTTTATATCAAGTAACATAAATCAATTATTCACTTCAAGATGATGTGATTGAATATTGGATATAATTAGTATAATAAAGGTTTATTTCTTCAAACCTATCTCTATTAAAATGATGTAATTTCTCATAATATTTATGATATCAAATGAGTATCTGAATTCAATTTTCCAAATCATGTGTATACATCTTTTCATTTTTTCTGAAATAAGTTTAAAAGGTCATTGATGACTGAAATTTTCAGAAAAATATAAAATCAACATTATTTGAATGCGGCATAGAGGAGTGGCACTTAATATATCTCTGAGATAACCACCAAAAAAGAGAGGCATGTAACTGTATAAAATTTTCAAAATTATATGTGGATATACATATTTTAATTGTTCAGCGGTGTTTCATCGTAGGCTGCTGTTTTTCTGAATTATCTAAACGTTATTATATGATAATTATTCAATGATTTAGCGATGTTTCTTGATTCACAGATTTCCAAAAATGGACCTGAAATTAAAAGTTGAATTCAATTTTCAAAATGACATGAGCGTATGTTTTAATTATTTATAAATATATATCCTAACACGCTCTTTTTTTTCTATAAAAATTTATTTCAATATTCCAGTGCAAATACATGTTCAATGATTTTTAGATTGAGAACAGAGAATCGGATCAGAATAGGATTTTTTTTTAATTATAAGTATATTGATGCCCACATTTAAAAATATAGCCCTGATATAGTATCCGCAAATTTCATTGTATAAATTTTTTTTTTCAAAATATTGAATTACATAACTTGCACTTGAAATCCTCAGAATTATATCTCGACATTTACTATTATAAATAGTAATAGTAAATTCTACGGTACATGGATTCACTGAATATATTCCTTGAGAATATAATTTCAGCAAGAATTTGATGGGTCAAGAAATTTGAACAAATAAATAGTGATTTAAAAATTGAGTGAAGGAAATAAGTCAAAAAAGTGAGCGCGCGCTTGCTCGCACGTAATAGTCTAGTACGACATAATACTTCTTCATGCGAATTGTATATTCTACGGTTTACTCCATATTTATAAACTGCCAATTCTCCCTCGACCGTCAGAGGAGAATCGTTAGGAAAAATGGATCAAGATTCTAATTTTATTATGTAATCTCAGTAATTTAATTTTTCCTGGAGAGGATGAACTCTCGATTTATATTTTTATCTCTTTTTTAGACATCGATACAAGAAAATGTTTCTAATATCAACCACTTATATGTACTCCATATTTTAAAAAATGCCCGACTTCGGAATGTGGTAAGATTTTTTGAATAACTAAATTATCTCGGAATAATTTATATAATTTTAAAAACGTTGGCATTAAAAAACCTAGTGTAATTAATTATAGAGGAGAAGAAATGTTATCCTGAGGAGGCTTCATGTCATGGAGTGAAAGCTAGTGAGCTAAAATAAATGTAAGATCAGTATATCAACAACATATACACCATCTTTAATGAAAAAATATATACTATCGAAAAGTTACACAAATTTTTAAATTTTACAAACTTATGTTTTTTGTTTAATTTTTCTACTCATCTTGAAGAAAATTAAAAAAAGGAGCTATTTTTATTTAACCGTATTTTAGTGTCAAGTTTTGTACATTTTTTTACAAAAAAGTAGAGATTTCAACAAATAATTACAATTGTAGAAATGTTGTACTCTCTTGTAAAAATTTTGTTCACTAGGGGGGTTGAAAGTATTGGGTATAACCCATTTTTTTTTACTGTGAAATCTAAAATATTCTCATTTTCTCTTTTTGCGTGGAGCAGGCTTTTGTGACTCTCATGTCTCTCACTCTCTCTCATTCGCTCTCATGATTTCACTCTCAGTTTAAAGCATAATGATTCTCGTCGTTCAGATTTGACCTGGTTTCAGCCAGTATTCACCCCTTGATATGGTAGCTGACCCACCCCGAATCTCCACTCCAGCTATTACCCAGGCTTAGATGCTATACAGTTTTGAAACTACGGTCCTTCCCATTTCCACATAGTACCTGGCGAGTGAAAATTAATAAACCAGCAAATGCGTTACATGCTCTATATGGGATGAATTCAGAATTTACTTACAAACATCTAGTTAACATTTCAGAATTCACTCTCTATTTAGATTAAGCTCGACGACCAGATCTTTTGTATCTTAATTCGTATTAGGGATTATTTAGGAATTATAAAATCCCTCTTGCTATCTTATTCAAGGAACTATCCTCAAATTAGCTGAGAGCTTTTTTTTTGAAGGGTTTTATGCAGTTAACCTCTCCCCTGGCCAAAAGTCCAGGCGATTGTGAATACTTATAATAAATTCGGATGCAACACAATAATTATAATGGGGGTTACGTAATATTAATGTATAGAATTCCTGAAAATAAAAACAGAATTCGACTACCAAATTTGAAAAACCATCATAAAATGCTCCCACTGTAATTGAAAAAGAAGATTTCTTGAAAAAAAGAAAAAAAAATTGTTTTGAACAAAAATAAGAAAGGGGAAAGAAACATGAGGAGGCAAACAACCAATTCCGTTTCCTTTTATTTTTTATTTCTTTCGTCTTTTTACTTTTATTATTACCAAATCACGATAAAAAAACGTTCATAATATTTACATAAATATTTTTGGTGAATATTAGGAATGTTTTTGTATAGTGATTTGATAATCATAAAAATAAAAAAAGACGGAAGAAATAAAAAAAGAGAAGGAAGGGGATTTGGTTGGTTGCCTCCTCATTTATCTTTCCTCTTTTTCATTTTTCTTCAAAGAAAAATTTTTCTTTTTTTTTAAAGAAAAGTTTTTTTTTTATTACGAAGGACTATTTTACGGTCGGTGGATTCTTGTTTTTATTTTCAGGAATTCTATACATTAACTCGAGTATTGGACGTTAAATAGGATTTTGAATTTGATTTTAATATAATTTAAACTCCTTAAATTTTTACCTAATATTTTTAACAAATTTACACTATAGAAAATCCCATGGATCACGACCTAAAAAGAGCTCAAAAAAATAGGGTAATTTTCTCACCAAAAATGGGGGAAAAAGAAGAAAGATGAAACATTTATTTATACATTTAGAAAAAAAGGAACAATATTTTAATAAGAAATTGTATGGTTTTTAAACAATGTTAAATGACTTTTCAATGATTTCTGACTTCAGAGAAATTATTTTGATAATTTGTTTATACCTAGTTCAATTGAAAATCCATTCAATGCGATATAAACAAGCCCGATGAAACATAATATTTAGTAAATAAACAATTTTCATATATTTACAACTCGTTCTCATAATCAAGAATATTTTCTTTTCTGAAAATTCCTTTATTAATAATTAAATTAAATTGAATAAACATTTGAAATTGAAAAATTTGCAATTTTGAAGAGTCAAAATTCTTGATTTTTAAAAATATAGAATTGTAAATTGTTCCATTTTCAAGATTTTTATTTTGGAGGTATGTGATTCAAAATTTTTTTAATAGTTCAAATTTGAAGATTTACAATATAAAACTTTTCAATTCAGAAGATGTCTAAATTGAAGAAATTTTGAAGATAAATCATCAGACTTTTGAAATTTTTTATTATAGAACTTAATACTTGTATTCTTTTCAATTTTTAAATTCCAAAATTAAAAAATATTCAATTTCAAAAATGTACAGTTTGAATTTTTACACATTTTTCGAACTATAATTGAAAATTCTTGATTTGTATTTCGAAAATATTCGTAATTTATAATTTTGAAATTTGTTTGGGGAATAGTTTAATTTTAAAGATTTACTATAGAAAATTCTTTCGTAATTTTGAAATTTCGTAATTTTTTAGATCAATTTTGAAGATTTCGAATTGAAAATTATTTTATTTTGAAGATTAGAAATTTATTCAATTCGACGGATTTATAATAAAAAATTCTTCAAGTTCAATCATGAATAAATTAATATTGTTAAATTTGAATAATTTTAAAGATGAAAAGTCAAAAGTTTTCAATCACAAATCTTCAATGTTAAATACATTTTCATGGCGAATTCCGAATATTAAAAATTTTGCAATTTTAAAGATTTACAGTTCAATAACCTAAAATTTTTTTGAGCAACAATTGAAAATTCTTGCATTTTAGAAATATAGAATTACAAATCATTCCATCATTTTTGCAAATAGTTCAATGTTGAAGAATAACAATGGAAAATGCTACAATTTTCAAGATTTACAACGGAAAATTCTTTAATTGTGAATTGTGTATGTAACATAAATTTCCGTATATTAAAAAAAGACAGGAATGGCCCCTGATAAAATTCTATTAAATGAATCTGAATAAATACCTTGAATAAACCTCAAACGATGGTTTGAATAATATATAAGAGAGCTTTTTTTAATGATTTTATGTTTTTTTTTAATGTTTCAAATTTTTCCAAATTTTCATCAATTTTTTATTATTTTCAATGTTTCAAAACTGCATGACCTTCTAAATATCGTTTGAAATTTTTAGAATTTGTTCTTAATTTTTTTAAATATTCACATAAACTTCTGAACTTTTCTAATATGTTTTTAAATTATATATAAAAAAAAATGTCTTCAAATCTTTCAGATTGTTTTTTTTTCACAACTTTGTAAATCCTTTGAAATCTTTTCGAATCTTCTGTCAAATTCATGTTTTAAAATAAAATTTCTGAAAATATACGTTTATAAGTAATTCAATATTTTTGAGAATAGTTCATTTTTGAAGAATCGAAATGGAAAATGATTCAATTTTTAAAATTTACAACGGAAAATTCTTCAATTATGAACAGTAAAAATGACAGCTTTGATTAATTTTTTTCTTCAGTTCTTATAATTATTTGAATATGCATAATATATTTCGGTATATAAAAAAATGGATGGCTCCTAATAAATTACTGAATAAATAAATAAATCTAAATAGATTCCCTAAGTAAATCCCAAGAAATGGTTTTGATAAGATATAAAAAAAACTTTTCAAAATATTTTTATGTTGTTTTTAGTGTTTCAAATTTTTCGGAATTTTTCATTATCTTTGAATCTATTTAAAACTCCGTAACTTCCTGAAACTCTTTCTTAATAATTATAATTTGTTCCAATTTTTTTTTCGATTTGCATAAACTTCTGAATCTTCGAAATATGTTCTAAAATGGTTTAAATGTCTCCTAAAATATGTTTAGAATTCTGCAAAATTAAAATAAAATGTCTTGAAATCTTTCAGATTTTTTGTTTACTATTTTGTAAATCCTTGAGAATCTGTTCAAATATTGTCATAAATTTATGTTTTAAAATGGAATTTTTGAAAATATGGAATTGTTGATCATTCAATTTTTTGGAAATAATTCAATTTTTAAGAATTACAATGGAAAATGTTTCAATGTTTAAGATTTACAAGGACAAATTCTTTAATTGTGAACAGTGTAAATGACGGCTTTGATACATTTTTTTAATTCTTATAATTATATAAATATATAAAATATATTCTTGTATATTAAAAACGAAATGCGTGGCCCCTATGATGAAATACTAAATGTAGAAATAAAACATTCGAAATAAATCCCCTGAATAAATCTCCAGAGGCGGTTTGAATAATATATTAGAGAGCTTCTTTTAGTACTCCCTATATTATATCAAAAGTTGTTTAAGATTTTTTTTTTAATTTTGTAATTGCTTGAGTAAATTATTATATCTTCTATTCTTCTTTGTCATAAAAATGACGTAAAACGCCGTAACTTCATTAGGAAAAAAGGTATTTTATCTAAAAAATGTTTGATGAAACAGTTCAACATTTTTTGTGAATTTTTGCATCACGAAGTTAATTATGAAAACAGAAAGCCGTAAATCTCCCTTAATCATTTGTTTTCTATTAAGTGCAGAGTCATAACTTGGTCATAAAAAGTAAGTTGCTCAACGAACCGAGCTTAAAAGCTCTCATTTTTCTCATTTAATGGAGAGAGCATCCTCGAACTCGCTCATAATTCCGAGAAGCTGAAAATCATACTGATATTCTATATACCTAAGGGTATTTTTTATTTGTTTTATATATTCTACATACATTAAAATTTTATTTCTTTCTATGAAAAAAATACTCTCACCGAATGAATTTCAAATCAGGCAGCTTCTTTACTTGAAGTCGAAAAATGAAAAATGAAGAAATTTAAAGAAAATAGTTTGCATACTTAAAAAAGTTCTAAAAAATTACTATTACTATAACAGGATTTTTTTTAACAAACACATAAATTATCAAAAAATCACTTGTAGTGACATTTTTTTTAAATTAAAATTAGGTATCTGGCGTTCTCTGGATTTTTTCTTTCGCTTTAAATAAAAATTTAAAATTTGTTTCCTAAAAGATTATCTACAATATTCTATTATACTAGGAGTTTTATCAAAATATAGACGTTTAACAGACGTTACAATTTAACAAAAGAAATTGATAATTAACTTTTTTTGTAATAATTCGCTAGCATATTTTTAATGGAACTCCCACGAACAGAATTTTGAAAAATATTCCTAAGGAGAAAATATGTAGTGAATGCTGAAAATTCGAACAAAATCACAACTGATATCTGAAGCGAATGAAAAAACACGAAATTCTAAAAAATTCATTTCAAATTAACAGTTACATATTGAACTATTTTTTGAAAATTAGATTCTCTCTCAAATTTTTTTATATTTAACAAAGCAAATATTTTCCAAAATTTGATAAATCATTTTAGAAATCCTCAAAATACACAAGCTTTCAAATTGGCTAATATTGTACTGAAAAACCACTTAATTTTGAATCTGTGTGATTTTATTTCTCAGAAAATTTTCACGAGAGATTAAAAGATAACATAATTTCGAATAATGAAAATAAACACATTTTTTGCATGCTCGGCATTTAAAAGGTATTTCCTAGATTTAAAAAAAGTGTTCAACGTAATTTTAGTTATCTCAAGCTCAAAAATGAACATTTTTAAAAATTATTCATAAAATTCAGCAATATATTCTCATACGCAATCGAAACTGATTTTGGAAGAGAGCTAATGGCTAACTTTAGAAAAAAAAATTCAGGTTCAGGTACTGGTTAACCGGTTTGTTTTAAGAAAAATTCCTTAATACTAATCAGTGTCAATTTTTTTTCGACATTTTTCTAAATCTCTGGAATAGTTTCAAATTTTCATAAAAAAATTAGTTTTCGAAAATAAGAAATTATTTCAAATTTGTCCTGGAATTCCAATTGAATTTTGTTGTCTTCTTGAAACCTTTGAAAATACTTGAAAATCCACTTTTTTCAAAATCTTGAAAAACATACATTTTGTTTTAAATTTTTGTAATTTTTGGTAAATTTCTTATTATTTTTGAATCTTTTCAAAACTGCAGAACTTTTTACAAATCCTATAAAATTATTAGAATTTTTTCTACACTTTTTCTAATTTTGGATGAACTTCTTAATTTTCGAAATATCTTTTGAAATAATTGCAATTTTTCAAAAAATTCTTTTAGAATTCTGAAAAATTAAAAAAATGTTGTGTTCAAATCTTTCAGATTGTTTTTTTAGAATGTCAAAAATCCTTAAAAATCTTTTTAAATATTCTCTTAAACTTATGTTTTGAAATGAAAAAATCATTTTTAATTTTCCTAGACATTTTCATAAAATCTTTTCATCTTCTTGAAAATTTTCTAAATTCTTATAGAGCTTCGGAATTTTGTTATCAAAATGTTTGAATATCTACATTTTGTTTAAAAATTTTTTAAATCTTCACAAACTTTGAATAATTTTTAAATCTTCTTGAAACTTTTAAACCTTCCAAATATCTCTGGGATGATTCGAATTTTTCATAATTTTTGTTCTCAAAGAAGAAAGTTGCATTCGCATCTTTCAGCTTCATTTTTGAAAATTATGGAAATCTTTTAAAAAATTTTGTTTTGAAATCTTCTACACCTTTTTTCGAAATTATAGGAAATTATTTAAAATGTTTTGAAATCTTTTTCAATTTTCTCTTAAAATTCATTTTTAAAAATAGAAAATCATTTGAAATCTGAAACCTTTCAAGATTCTCAAAAAGCTCATTGTTTTCGCAATCTTCAAAAATGTACATTTGTTCCTAAATATTTTGATATTTTGTTGAAGCTAGAAATTATTTTCGAACCTTTTAAAAAGGTCTACATATTTCTTAAACCTACTCGAATTTTTCCTGAAATTTCGTAATCTTTCGAAAATGAAAATCGTGCTTTCAAATATTTTTAAACCTTTTTCGAAATATCAGGAAATAATTTTTAATGTCTTAAGACATATTTCAATGTTATCTTAGAATTTATTTTTTAAATTAAAATACAGTTTTCCTACAATTAATCAAAATCTAGAAATATGAAAAAAATTGTAGTAAAATCTTGCAGATTCTTTTTCGAGATTTTTTAAAGTATTCAAAACTTAAAACTTAATTGTTCTAAAGTCACACCATCTGAAATTAAAAATTTTTTGTAATGAAAAACATCGCGAATGAAAAAAGTTCTTTCCCGGAATGTTGGGAATTGATTGAATCCAAACTTTATTTGTGAATGAAAAAATTTTGAGTCACCAAGCATGGTTTTCAACTGAAAATTGGAAAATTTTAAGAAATTACATTGAAAATAAAAAAATTTTATACAAGAAAAGGTTGATATATATGAAAACAATGTTTGAAATTGCAAAGCTTCAAGCCTTTTAATTTGAAATTGTTTTTTTCTTTTTTTGAATTTTGTTCGATTTATTTAATATTTTGAAACATTGTCAAATAAAAAAGAATCCAATTTTCAACTGTTAGTTCTAAATTCGTCTGATTTCTTAGCCTAGAATTTGATCAATTATCTTAATTTTTCATTTTTACAAATCTATTCAGGCGGCATTTAATTCGAAATTGCTCAATTGGTAATCCTCAAAATTATACAATATTTTCGAAGTCAAGCTTTTAATTTCAAAAAATTCAGTTTTGAGGCATCAAAAGTTGCACTATTTTAGATTTGCCTATTGAAAACTATGAATTCAAATTATATGAAATTTAAAGATTCTTTCTATATTAATTATGAAGTATTGTATCATATAGTGGTTAGAAATAATTAATATTAAAATCATAATGCACGATTTTTGGAATTCAATCATTTAATTTTAAAAAAAAACAGCTGATAGAAATAATCTAGAAAACACCTAAGATAAATATAAAATGAACAGCTTTAAAATAAGCTCAAAAAAATTTTTTAAATGGTGATCGGTTCCCGAGTTATCACCATACAAATCAAGTTGCTTCGAAATGAAAATCGCTCGATGGGCCCATAACCTGTCATTCAAGTGAATTTAATTTTGAAAACATCCTAGATTCTTCCAATCATTTTTCTTGGGTCTAAACTTAAAATTGAATAATAATTCATGCAAATCTAAATTGATGAGAAAACAATTTATCTAAGATAATATTAATGATTTTATCGCTCCTGACCTGATGACGATAATTGGAATGTGCGAATTGTAAACAATGACCATCATGCAGCTAACATGAATATTGCACTTGGTTTATTCATTCACAGAATGTTTGACCGGTTGATTGTTATTTGCCAATCGAAGTTTACGCATCGCTTTTGGACATTAATTGACGGAAATTAGATGTCAATTTGTGCATGATATATGCTCGCGAAACCCCATGGTACTGCTTAATTTATTTCCCTCCTCATATGCTGAACTGTTTTATAAAATTCCTTTTAAAACTCTCGACCATCGGTTATTAAAAAATTAATAAAATTTTTCGAATAAATGAACTGATATTCAAGTATAAGCTCATAGATTCCAGTCCAGTGATGGTAAGTAACTTGTTTTTGAGTAACTAGTTACAATCACGTTACTTACAAGTAAACCTACGGAACTGTCACTTGCCGATTTTGATGAAACTTTGCAAATTTGTAGAACGAGGAAAAATAATCGACACGTATTTTTGGATCTATTTTATGTAAATTCTTATGAAGAGATGGTAAAAGTTAGAATGCGATGTTATGCGTTTGAGTAAATGAATACTTATAAATAACGTAAAAGGTATAAAATGACATACTTCAGACCAAATAAAAAGACCTCGGTGATGTTAAAAACATATAATACTATATTATTTCCAAAGAGTAAATTCCTGTTAATAGATGGTGAAAGTTAGGGTGCGATGTTATGCGTCTGAGTAAATAAATACTTATAAATAATGCAAAAGGTATCGAATGACATACTTCAGACCAAATAAAAAGACCTTAATGATGTTAAAAACATATAATACTATATTATTTCCAAAAAGTAAATTCTGGGTAATAGATGGTAAAAGTTAGAGTGCGATGTTATGCGTCTTACTTACCGTCTATTAATAAGAATGTACTTTTTTCACAAAATATAGCATTATATGTTTTTAACATCATCAAGTTTTTTTTTATTTGGTCTGCGGTATGTCATTTTATACCTTTTAGGTTATTTACAAATATTTATTTACTCAGACACATACCATCGCATTCTAACTTTTACCATCTATTAATAATAATAATTTACTTTTTTGACATAACATAGTATTATATGTTTTTAACATCATCAAGGTCTTTTTATTTGGTCTGAAGTATGTCATTTTATACCTTCAAACAGACATACATGCAAACAGACACACATTCAAACAGACAGCCATTCAATCAAACACATATTCAATCAGACACACATTCAAACAGACAGACATTCATACATACATGTATACATACATACATACATACATACATACATACATACATACATACATAAATACATACATGCATACATACATAAATACATACATACATATATATTCGTAAAAATTGTTTTTTCTGACACAGGTGGTCTCAAAACGTGGAGATTCAATGGAAACCGTCGATGTTAAATTTTACATAACACTAATATCTTCTCATCGAGGATGAAAATGTAAAAATATTGTTTATTTTGTTGCTAAATAAAAATTTCATATTTCGGCAACGTGAGTTTTCTGTACCGCTTCATTATGCCTTGAAACCTTACGGTGATTAAAAAAATATATCCATTGCAAATTGGCTTCAAGACATACTTTTGCCCACAAAATGTGCTTGTCGCCACACGCGACGTAGTAATTTCTAGCAAACTTAAAATTTTCATCAGTACGCCTCAGCAAACCGCTAAAGCAAAAAAAAACGCTGTTTACCTACTCAAAACGATTAAAAGACCTTTCTTTTTAATATTTATATTTTAATTAAAAAATTTCCCGTGGAAAAAATGGCGCGTGCTTCTTAGCCTTTTTATTTCTATTAAATTGTGCCCTATAGAAATCTGGTTTGAATTTATAAACGAGGTATGAGCAAGTTACAAAAAAAAGACTAATAAAAAGATCAGAGGGCGGAGGAATTGTTCGATAGTGGAAACTCGGAATAAAACTGTTTGCTCTGTCGCACGGAAATTGGCGAATCGTGAAAATGGAAAAGTTATGAGGTTGGAACAAAAGTCACCAGAAGGGCGCATTATTGACATTGGAACACTTTTTGCTACCTTTTGCCGTCAAAAGATTTTTTTATTAGCATATGTTTGCCTCGTTGAAGCACGTATTACGCTTACTATTCGTGGTTTATTTCTCGCACAGGGAAAACTTTACTGTAATCCGTTACGATCGGATTATCAGGTGTAACGTGCAGGGAATATTCGGGACTCTAAATCCAAAAAGGACGTTTTTCTTCCCTTCCGATTGCGCATTCCCATCCGCTTGCATTTACTAGTCTGGGGATAATACTTTGGCGAGAAAACAATTTTATAACATTTTAACCTCTTTTTCAATTCTGAAAAAATTAGTCTATTATGACGTAAATGATGCCTCTAAAGCTCCCACTCTCATACTTACTTTCCTCTACTCTATATACATTCCCCTACTTTCCCTCCCCGCCACTACTTCTTCTCCCAAACTTCGACCTTCGCTTCCCCTCTCTTCCACAACTCCTTCCTCATATCCTTTCCCCTCTCATCACTTCTCCCAATATTTCCCCTCACATGCTCTTTCCCATCATTTCCCTGAGTTCTTCTTCCTCTCTTATTTCCCCTACTTACCCTCCCATCACGTCCTCCACTAATCCTCCCATCATTACTTCCCTTCTCCTCCTTCCTATTTCCCATCTCCTCATTCCCCTACTTCCCCTTCCCTTATCAAATTATTCAATTCGAACGCCTTTATTTTTAACTTTAATTGTTTTTCGAAGAAATAAAATTCAATTCACCGTTTTTTTCTTCGTTCGAAATTATTTTTCGTACACCTCTCAAATCAAATTATTCAACTGTTTTCAGAATTTTTTGATTTTTAACACTTTATTTAGAATGATTATTAATTATTCTTGAAATGTTCAGATCGATTATCTTCCCATTTTAAATTATTTATTTTTGAAATTCGTCAGGTGAATATTCAAAAGTGTTAAGATATTACACTTACAATTAAAATTCTTAAAAAATAATACAAAATAACATTGCTGTATGTATCTGATACCACTATTTAAAATTACACAATTTAGAAAACTTTAGATTCGAAATGTAGTTTTTAAAAGTTGAGTTTGTGATGTTTAATATTTTGGAACATTTTCAAAAAAATGATAATTTTGAATTTATTTAATGATCTAAAATTATTAAATTTAGAACTACTAATTTAAACCAAATAGTTTAGAATAATTAAATGTAAAATTATCAAATATCAAACTGACTACCAAGCCTTTTAATATCAAACTTTGAAATTTGGAAAGATTTAATAGTGAAATTATCCTGATCTTTCTAGTATTTGAATTTGAAATTATTATTGATACAGCCAAAATGAGAGTTACATTTTTCACTAAAAACAGAATAGGTTTATTCTCAAAATAGAGAAAAAATAATTGCCTACAAGCAAAGAAAAAAGAATTTCCGATTAAATAGTTGAATTATCAATTAAGGAGAAGAATTTCCAAATAAAATGATAAATCTTCAACTAAAATAGTTGAATTTTCAGTTGCAAAATAAATTTCAAACCAAAAAACCATGAGTTTAAAAAAAAAATACTGAAATTTTCAAAAAAGTTTAATTTTATACCAAAAATACGAATTTGCAATAAAAGACATAAATTTTAAACAAATAAGTTAATTATCAACTAAACAATTGAATTTTCTAACAGGGTTCTTGAATTTTTGACCCAATTTCGTCAACGAAATAATTCAATTTTGAAGTAAACGAGATAAATTTTCAAACTAAAATAGAATAGTCACATTTTCAATTTAAAAAAAATCGTTTAAATGAAGAAAGATTTTTTGATCAAATAGTTCAATATCCATCCGATGATAGGAATTTTTAACTAAAATGATGAATCTTCAACTAAAATAGTTAAATTTATAGTTGAAGAGATTAATTTTTAACAGCTAAAAAAAGAATTTATTTTCACCAAATAGTTCAATTTTCAACCAAAGAGATGAATTTTCAATTAAAATCAAGAATTTTCAGCCACAAAAATGAATTTTCACCATCGGAGGATAATTTTTACCTGAAAAGACGAATCTTCAACGAAATAATTCAGTTTGGAATTAAACAAAATAAACTTTTAAACTAAAATGGAATATTCACATTTTCAATTAAAAAAAAAAATTGTTCAAAAGAAGAACTATTTTCTTACCAAATAGTTTAATTTCTAACCGAAGAAAGGAATTTTCAAATAAAATAGTTAAAGTGGCAGTTGAAGAGATTAATTTTCAACAAGAACAAAAAGAAAGAATTTATTTTTCCCAAAATAATCGGAAAATCGGCATTTGCGGTATGAAATTAATCTTATTCGGTAAAAATTCATTTTTCTGGTTGAAGATTCTCGATTTTGATTGAAAATTCATCTCTTTGGTAGAAAATTGAACTATTTTGGTGAAAAATAAATTCTTTTTTTGTTGTTGAAAATTAATCTCTTCAACTGCAAATTTAACTATTCTCGTTGAAGATTCATCATTTCCGTTGGAAAATCCTTTCCTTTAGATGGAAATTGAACAATTTGATTATAAAATCTTTCTTTTTTTTTTTAACCAAATTTTTTAAAAATTGAAAATGTGACTATTCCGTTTTAGTTTGAAAATTTATTTTGTTCAGTTCAAAATTGAATTATTTCATTGGGAATCCATCTTTTTCGGTAGAAAATTATTCTCCGTTATTGATAATTTATTTGTCTGGTAGAATATTCTTGATTTTGATTGATAATCCATCTCTGGTTGAAAAATGAACTATTTTGGTGAAAAATAATCTCTTCAACTGCAAATTTAACTATTCTAGTCGAAGGTTCATTATTTTAGTTAAAAATGTCTTCCTTCGTTTGGAAATTAAACTATTTGGTCAAAAAATCTTTCTCCTTTTGACATTTTTTTTCAAATTAGAAATGTGACAATTCCATTTTAGTTCAAAAATGTATCTTGTTAAGTTCAAAATTAAATTATTTTGTTGGAAATTTATCCTTTTTCGGTAGAAAATTATCATCCGTTGTTCAAAAATCATTTTTCTCGTTGAAGATTCTTGATTTTCATTGAAAATTCATTTCTTTAGTTGAAAATTGCACTATTTTGGTGAAAAATAAATTTTTTTTTTGTTGTCGTTGAAAACTAATCTCTTCAACTGCAAATTTAACTATTCTCATTGAAGATTCATCATTTCAGTTGGAAATTTCTTTTCTTTGAATGAAAATTGAACAATTTGATTATAAAATCTTTCTTCTTTTGAACCAATTTAAAAAAAAATTGAAAATGTGACTATTCCGATTCAGTTTGAAAATTTATCTTGCTCAGTTAAAAATTGAATTATTTCGTTGAAAATCCATCTTTTTCGGTAGAAAATTATTCTCCTTTATTGATAATTTATTTTTCTGGTAGAAGATTTCTGATTTTAATACATAATTCATTTAAGTTGAAAAATGAACTATTTTGACGAAAAATAATTTTTTGTTGTTGAAAATAAATTTCTTTAACTGCAAATTTAACTATTCTCATTGAAGATTCATCATTTCAGTTGAAAATTTATTTTCTTTAGATGTAAATTGAACAATTTGATTAGAAAATCTTTCTTCTTCCAAACCAAATTTTTTTTTTAGTTTAAAAATTTATCTTGTTCAGTTGAAAATTGAATTATTTCGTCTAAAATCCATCTTTTTCGGTAGAGAATTATTCTCTGTTATCGGTAATTTATTTTTCTGGTTGAAGATTCTTGATTTTCATTGATAATTCATCTCTTTAGTTGAAAAATGAACTATTTTGGCGAAAAATAATTTGTTGTTGTTGTTGAAAATAAATTTCTTTAACTGCAAATTTAACTATTCTCATCGAAGATTCATCATTCCAATTGGAAATTTCTTTTCGTTTGATGGAAATTGAACAATTTGATTATAAAATCTTTTTTTTTATCCAAATTTAAAAAAAATTGAAAATGTGACTATTATATTCTAGTTTTAAAATTGATCTTGTTCAGTTCAAAATTGAATCATTTCGTTTAAAATCGCTCTTTTTCGATAGGAAATTATTCTTCATTATTGATAATTTATTTTTCTGGTAGAAGATTTTTGATTTTAATTGATCATTCATCTCTTTAGTTGAAAAATAATTTTTTTTTTGCTTTTGAAAAATAATTTCTTCAACTGCAAATTTAACTATTCTTATTGAAGATCCATCATTTAAGTTGGAAATTTCTTTTCTTTGGATGGAAATTGAACAATTTGATTATAAAATCATTCTTCTTTTGAACCAAATTTTTTAAAAATTGAAAATGTAACTATTCCGTTTTAGTTTCAAAATTTATCTTTTTCAGTTCAAAATTTAATTATTTCGTTGAAAATCCGTCTTTTTAGGTAGAAAATTATTCTTCTTTTTTGAAAAGTCATTTTTCTGGTTCAAGATTCTAGACTTTGTTTGAAAATTCATCTTTCTAGTTGAAAAATGAACTATTTTGGTGAAAAATAATTTTTTTTGCTGTTGAAAAATAATCTCTTCAACTGCAAATTTAACTATTCTCATTGAAGATTCATCATTTCAGTTGGAAATTTCTTTTCTTTGGATGGAAATTGAACAATTTGATTATTGATTATGAAAATTTGATTATAAAATCTTTCTTCTTTTGAATCAAATTTTTTAAAAATTGAAAATGTGACTATTCCGTTTTAGTTTTAAAATTGATCTTATTCAGTTCAAAATCCAATTATTCCGTTGAAAATTCGTCTTTCTTGCTAGAAAATTATCCTCCGTTTTTGAAAAGTCATTTTTCTGGTTCAACATTCTTGATTTTGATTGAAAATTCATCTCTTTGGTTGAAAATTGAACTATTTTGGTGAAAAATAATTTTTTTTGCTATTGAAAAATAATCTCTTCAACTTGAAATTTAACCATTCTAGTTGAAGGTTAATTATTTTAGTTAAAAATTCCTTCCTTCGGTTGAAAATTAAACTATTTGGTCAAAAAATCTTTCTCCTTTCGACATTTTTTTTTAAATTCCAATGGAAAAATTCCATTTTAGTTTAAAAATTTATCTTTTGTAGTTTAAATTAAATTATACCGTTGGAAGTTTGTCTTTTTTAGCTAGAAAAATATACTCCGTTGTTGAAAATTCATTTTTCTCGTTGAAGATTCTTGATTTTCATTGAAAATTCATCTCTTTAGTTGAAAATTGAACTATTATGGTGAAAAATAAATTCTTTTTCTTCCTCATAGAGGAAGCTTTGTAATGGTGACATCTTTCAAAATTTTTAAATTCATTTAATTAAACCCTCCCTAATTTAAAAATGTCTAATACAATGTTCTAAGCAATTGTCCGGATGTGTGTGTGTGTGGATGTGTGGATGTCACGCTTTTTTGTGAACACGATAACTAGAAAACGGTTGCAGATAAATTGATGAAATTTGGAGAGCTTATTTTCCTCACTAATATCTTGAAACTGACTGAAGGATTTCTCAAAATATTAATTGAATTTTTTTCTAGCACTCAATAATATTTTAAAAATCGGTTTTTTTATAGTAAAACTTTTTTCATTCGCATAATTCAAAGTTGATTCAAGAATATAAAAGATTCCGGTTTTTCATCGTAAAACTTTTTTCAGTAACATAATTCAAAATTGATGCAAGAACGGAAAAAATCTCTTGATTCGAGGCAAATCGATTGATCTATAATAATAATAATACACTTTATTGAATATTAGGGAAGTTCTGCTTATTTATAATATCTGAATCATCAGCTTCAAACAGAAATACTTTTTTCATCGACTTAATTAAAAGTTGATGCATGGATAGAAAAGAATTTTTGATCATAAATTTTCAAATAGAGTAATATTATGACAATTTTTGTGAAGAAATCATAAAGCTGGGAAAGGGATAGGGTGCGACAGAACTTTTCCTTTCCCTTTTCCAGCTCAAAAAATTATTATTTCGAACGCAAGATTTGATTTTTCTGATTTGTCTTTGTATTTATAACATTTTTTGTATTATTTTGTAATTTTTCATTTTTGGTAAGTTTCTATTTTTAAATTGAGCAAAATGAAGACTTTGGTTTGTCTATTATTGAAAAAAATAACTAATTCTTCCTCTATGAGGAAGCAAATACATTTGCTCATGGGAAGCAAAGTGCTCGTGAAATGAGCACCATATAATTATTAATACAAACAAAGTGGAAACACTCGAAATCGAATTTACAGCTAGTTTTGTTTTTGTTGAAAACTAATCTCTTTGACTGCAAATTTAACAATTATAGTTGAAGATCATTCGTATAAACGTAAAATCAAACAAATAGAAAAGAACTGAAAAATATTGAAAAAATCTTCTGAATAGAGTGATTTTGTAGAGGCTCACGGACGAAGACCCCATAACTGTTCATATAGGTCCGAGTGGGTCCAAGTGCTCTTTCCTACGTGACCAGGAGAATAGCCATTTTCCTATCTACTTCCGGGCAAAGTGACATCTCTTCGAATATGGGAAAACACGAGCACGTGTTACGATAACGTAGCACTTTTTATTCGCTCTAAGAGATAGAGGATATACGTGTTGGACGAAGATAACAATAATAATTATCATATAAGGAAGAGAGAATAAAGAAATATTAACTGTAAAAATATAGTTGGGTTGAATGTCAAACAAGAGTGTGGACTTTTCATGCAAAGACACTTTTTACAAATACAATTATTATTTAATATAATGGAGAGAAACGGATTTTTCAAACTGAATTCTGGAATTTTCAACAACATAGATGAAATTTTAACCAAATAGATGAGTTTTTAACCAAGAAGATTTAGATTCCACCAGAGAAGGCAAATTTTTAATAATACACATGAATTTTCCACTAAATAGTTTAATTTTTAACTAAAAAAGATAAATTCACCATCCAAACTGGAATAGTTGAATTTCCAGGTCAATAATTAATTTGCAGCTAGAAAAAAACGAATTTTCAAGGAACTAGTTTAATTTTCAACCAATGAGATAAATTTTCAGCAAATATTAGGAATGTCCAACTGGAATGATTAAATTTCGAGTTAAAAAGTTAATTTCAAACCAAAAACAGGAATTTTCAACCAAATGGTTGAATTTTTAATTCAAAAAGATGGATTTTCAATTACAAATGGAATAGTCACATTTAATTTTTTTTTTTCTGAGAAAGATTTTCGCTCCGCTGGGAGTCGAACCGCAGAAATTCTGATTTCCGGTCAGGTGCTCTCCCATTAAGCTACTAGAGAGATCGAGAGAAGAATACCTTTTTCAGAAATAGACTAATTATTATGCTAGATGGTAAAAATCAAAATTTTCAAGAAATCTGAAAATTTCTGAAAAAAGTTCCTTCTCTCGATGTTTGTAGTAGCTTAATGGAAAATCACCTGACCGGAAATCAGAAGTTCTGTGGTTTGATTCCCAGCGGAGCGAAAGGAGATTTTTTTCAGAGAAAATTAATTAAAATAATTGTTAATTTATAGCTCTGTCTTGTGGGGAAAAGATTTTATAAATTTCCGTTATTCTCTAATGATGATCCCGGAAAAACGAATTTTTAACAGAATAGTTAATTTCTCAACCAAAGAGATGAATTTGAGAACTAAAATGAGGAATTTTCATTCAAGTAGTTGAATTTTCAATAAGAAACATCTATTTTTAAGCTTGGAGAATAATTTACTATCTGAAAAGACGAATTTTCAACTAAAAAAGATCAATTTTAAATTTAAAGTGGTTAACTATTATATTTCGAATTTGAAAAAAGAATGTTTACCTAAGACTGTTATTTTTCAACCAAATTAGATAAATTTTTAATCATAGAGATGAATTTTCAACTAACATTATGAATGTTCAACTGGAATGGTAAAATTCTCAGTTGAAAAGTCAATTTTAAACCAAAAACCTGAATTTTTGAACAAATGGTTGAATTTTCAATTTAGAAAGATAAATTTTTATTTTAAAATGGAATAGTTACATTTTTTTCACAAGACGAATTTTCAACCAAATATTTGAATTTTTAACTAAAAAAGATAAATGTTCAATTTAAAATGGACTAACTATTATATCTTTAATTTAAAAAAAAAGAAAAATTCTTAACTAAAAACATTATTTTTCAACAAAATAGTTAAATTTTTAATCAAAGACATGACTTTTCAACTAACATTATGAATGTTCAACTGGAATCTTTGAAGTTTGAGTTGAAAAGTCAATTTTTAACCCAAAACGTGAATTGTCAACCAAATGGTTGAATATTAATTAAAAACGATGAATTTTAAATAAAAAATGGAATAGTTACATTTTTTATCTAGAAAATTAATTTTTCTCCCCAACAAAGGAAGTTGTAACAAAATAGTTCATTTTTCAAGCTTGAAGAATAATTTACTACCTAGAGAGACAAATTGTCAACCAAATAATTGAATTTTCAACTGAAAAAGACAAATGTTCAATTTAAAATGCACTATTATATTTTTAATTGAAAAAAAAGAAAAATTCTTACCTAAAAATATTGTTTTTCCACAAAATAGTTAAATTTTCAATAAAAGAGATGAATTTTTCACTATAACGATGAATTCACAATAAAACATGGAATAGTTAAATTTGTAGTCCCAAAAATCAATTTTCAACAGAATTGCAAAATTTTTCACCAACAAAAATGTTAATGAAATACCTGACTTTTCATATAAAGAAGAATTTTATAAATTTTTATATTTTAGATTTTAGATTTATATTAGAATATAGATTTTATATTATATATTTTTTTAATAAAAAAATGAACTAATTAAATTTCCAGATAGAAAAATTAATTAGTGGCCAAAAAACGAATTTGTAAACAATCAGTTAAATTTTCAACCAAACCATTTTCGGAGAAAAAATTTTAATTTTCATCAATATAGTTAAATTTTCTACAAAAATAGTTGAATTTCAAATCCAAAAAGACAATCTATTAACGAAAGAGTAACATTTTCAACCAGAAAGAATGAATGTTTAACAAAATTGTGGAATTCCCTAACAAGTAGATTAATTTTTTACAAAATAGTGGATTTTTTAATGAAAATCATGGATTTTCAACAACGAAGAATAATTTTGAATAGAACAGAAATAATTTGGAAGAAAATGGAATTAATTTTTAAAAAATCAGTTCAATTTTTCACTAAAGTACTTCAATTTTCAACCGAATAGTTGAATGTTCAAAAAAATAATTTAGTTTTCAACAAAAGAGATACATTTTTAAGCAAGAATCTTTACCTTCTACCTATGGAAAAATCTCCAGCAACATACATGAATTTCTCTGCTGAAAAAGATCAATTTTTAATAAAAACTTGAATGATGTAATTAACCAGAAAACTGCATTTTCTACAGAAAAGTTTCACTTTGAATCAAGTGGTGCAATCTTCAATACAAAAGAAATTAACTGAAAATGTAAAAGTTGAATTTTTTATTTGAAAAAATTGAATTTTAAATAAAAATACAAGTTTTTAACAAGATAGTTAAATTTTCAACAAAAAATATATAATTTTTACCAAAATAGTTGAATTTTCAATACAAAAAGGACTTTTTAACAAAATATAGGAATTTGCAAACTAAGGAGATAGATTTGAATCAAAAAATGGAATAGCTAAATTTTCTATTGATGGAATTAATTTTCAATAAAAAATTATGTCCTTGGCTAGTCCATCCCCTTTTCCAACTTCCCCAGTTTTTCCGGACGACTAGCCAGAGCGATAAAAAAACAACACATTTTTAACAAGATAGTTGGAAACTATCTGGATTATCTATTTAAATTACCCCAGATTACCTGGATTACGTTAGATTACAATTTAATTACTTGGATTACAATTTAATTACTTGGATTACATCAATTACATCAAATTTCATAGATTGAAATTCGATTACCCTGTATTCATTATGCATTACATTCATTATGCATCATATTATGCATTATGCATCATCATTATGCATTTAGCTAGATTATTTCGGATTATAAGTGGATTACTCTAGATGACACTGAATTATTCAGATTAGAGCTGATGACTGGTTCGCATATCCGAACGGTTGATCGGATTACTAGAAATCATTCGTCCTTCTTCGGAGGAAAATGATGCGTGGAAATTAAAAATTCAACAATATCTGAAACAATATCTGAAACCATTCAAATTTGTGGTAATCCACTTATTTTGCACTTATAATTCTGGGTAATCGACTTGTAATCCTGAGTAATACACCTGTAATCCAGCTTTAATCATATATAATCCACTTTAAATACGCAGTTATCCCCTTGTGCTCCATAGTACAAGAGGATTTTTACCGATGCACCTAACTTCAATCATATTATTCTCACAGGTGATTTTAATACTAATTTGAATGCGATTTGTAATCATACTTAATATTTAATAACCATTGTACATGCTGCTAGGTTATCTATTGTCTTACATGATTCCACCCATCACACTAATCATTCCAGTTTTTGAATAAATTCAATGATAGTAGATGATCTTGATGAGCTGAATTCTGATAGCCAGCATCCTATTCCAGTTCTATTTAATCCTGATCTTATCAATATTAAATACAAATATATTTATATCCAATCCACAAACGGTAATCAAAGCCGAATAAGAAATCTTGCATATATGTGGATGAGTGTAAGTTTCAGGAGCTCTTGATGACCTATGATCGGGGAAAAATACTAAGAATTGAAGAAATTAATAGTTTAATAAATCTTGTATGCTCTTACTTAATTTCTTCGCTCGATCAGTTTGCGCCTTTGCATGTTCCACATAAACATAAAAATTCAGCTCCTTGGATGATAGTTGAAATCAAAAACCTCATGAAGGAACGTAATAATAAGCGTCGCCTGGCAAAGAAAAAGAAAAATCCACTGATACAAGCACAGTGTCGTCAGCTAAGGAACTTAGTTCAAACTAAAATCAGGGATTCGTATAATCAATTTCATTACAATGCCATGATGGATAAGAATAAGGGCAAAAATATCTGGCAATTATTCAAATCATTATATCTAACTCTACTTTAGAATGAAGCCTGAGCTCATACTTCCCCAACTAATGATTTATCAAATGCATTCACAAATCTATCATCCTATAACTTCTCAAACTCTGGTATACCCTTTACATTAGCTTAGGCAAGCTCGAATTTTCAAGATACTGATTTCTTTATTTTTAGACATAAAACCGGAAGTTCTCTTCGAGAAAATCTTCGAAATGAAAACTTACGCTTTGGGAACCGTTGGTATATCTATGATGATGATTCGACTAGCGCTTCCTGTAATTTTCCCCATACTCCTTCACATCTGAAACTCTTTCCTTCAGGTGGGATTTTTCCCTGATCTTTGGGAAAAGCTGATTCGCCCTGTTCCTAAGGATTCTAGTCTCTCTTTTCCTAATAATTTCCGGCCTATTTTGCTACTTTGTGCTATGTCTAAGCCGCTAGAACTTATTGTGCATTCGCAACTTACGAGTTATCTAGATGCAAATAGGCTACTCGATCCGCTACCGTCGGGCTTTCGGGCTAAGCACAGTACATCAACAACCTCCCTGAAGTCTACTCCAGACTTTAAAATCGCTATCGAGAAGAAGGGAATGGCAATAGTTGTTTTATTTGACTTCTCTCGATACTGTTGATCACAAGCTTCTTTCAAATAAACTTCGTAACTTTAATCTATCCAGTACTGTAATTGCGAGGTTCGAATCCTACTTGAAAACCCGTTTTCAACAATTGCTCCATGATAAGGGTACACCCTTATGTGTTCAGCCTCATCATGATTGTTTGTGGGTCGAGATTGGAGTCCCCCCAAGGCTCCTCTCTTGCCCTCCTCCTTTTTGGTCTATACACCTCTGACCTTGGTGGTGGTCTTGAGCATTGTAAGTACCATAAGTACGCGGATGATTTTAAACTATATGTCTTTGGTCCTTTCTCTTCCATTAATAGTTTGATTACGAGAGTTCAGAAGGATATTTATATAGTGAATCTATGGGCACTGAACAATACGTTAACTCTGAATCCTTCAGAAACTGAAGCAATTATTATTAGACAGTTCTCTTCCCCATTCACTGCTGCCATGGTGGCCTTGACATTGCCTTCATTGATTCGGGCAGGGATTTAGGGTACATCCTCAACCGTTCCCTCTCCTGGAAAGAACAAATTCTTGAAATCTTAAAGAATACCTTTGGAGTAGTCCAACATCTTAAAAGGAACAAGGAATCATTGCCAACTTCAACTCGGATCCTAATTGTTAAGAGTCTTATCCTCTCGTTTTTTGATTATGGGTGTATTATGTACGATTATATCACAGATGATCATCAGATCATCAGACAAACTGAATTCCAAACTTGAGCGAGCACTTAATGCCTACATACAGTTTACCTATGATATACCGAAATATGAACACATTAAACTACATCGACAACGGGAGGGATTTCTCAATGTGGCTAATAGAAGACATTTTTTATGGGCATTCTAACTTGCAATCTCTTTTATAACAAAAACCCCTCAATATCTTCCAGATCTCTTTGAAAATAGAAATTGGACTTTACCTGCTCAGTCTAGGCTTCGCGTAAGAAAAACGTTCCTTGCAGTTTCACTTCACAAATCTGGTAATTTACAAAGATCCTTAATGGTGAGGCATGGTGATCGTCTGAGGTCTTTAGGTTTTTCTTGACTGACGACTAATTCTGAGAAGGCTATTCTATTGTCTTGGACCTGTAAAATCCGAAAATGAAGGTCCCGAAATCGTAGCTGCTCCTGTTTTCAAGATATAGCCGAAAAATATAATGTTTGATTATTTTTAATAAAAATGATGCATTAAAATGGGAAAATGTAGTTTACTATGTAATTTTGACACAAATAGTAATAATTGTTATTACATAATTATATATATTCAATGAATATTGTTTAGAAACTAGATAGTGCGTGGTTTCCAAGGGACATTTATTATAAACTATCTATCTATCTTTTTTCTATATTATAAATTATTTTGTGAACTATCCTTAATAATAATAATGATACGTATTTTCAAAGCTATTCATCAAACATGAGTAATATATTTATGATTATATTGTTTATACGTTATGTTCCAACTTATTCAATCATATCACTGTGAATAAATGAATACATGACAATACTGAAGAATGATTAAATCATGTAGTAGAAAAGCGAAATATTATCGGCGATTACCGTGTTAAGATTATGGATGATGGTGGGCAAGACTTTTTTTGAATTTGCATGTCTGTGATAGCTGATGTATCAAAAGATCATTCATTGAAAATAAGGCAAGAAGTAGTTTATAACGAAACAAACAATACAAATAACTGCACTAGTGTAAAAAAATTAATAATAGTTTGCATTGCACCAGAGATAAGAGTCATATGCAAATATCAAAATTCTCTTACATTTGATGGCCCATACACTGGCCCATGAAACTAAAAGTAGTATCCAAAAATTATCATGGTGAAATATTTGAAGAAAGCGCATGCAGAAAATTGCTGAAAGAACTCGATGAATAACTGGATCATAATATTTATAAAGATGCAGGTCAGTTTGTTTTGATATCTTACGTAAGTGCATTTTAGGCGATGAACAAAATAGTTGATTTCTGCTTTTGTACAAGAAAAATTGACAATATAAATCGCCTAGGCAATTTGCTTGAAGGAATAGCAAAGGCAGTAATGGCAACAGATATCTCGATCATATTGAAACTACCTGTTTTATTTGAGCGAATTGAAGATTTTGTAACATTTTTAGAACATTCAGAATCAGTGATTCCTCTTACCCACAAAGACTGAAAGATGCTGTTGTAAAATTTATCTTGTTTCATTTATAAAACACTCAATCATACGGTTTTAATCAAAGTGTTTACTATTTATGACAGAATTACACAGTGTACTTCATTTTCTCATTTTAATGCATCATTTTTAATAAAAAATGACATTTTTCGACTATATGTTGGAAAGGGGAGCAGTCCTTGGAATAAGGCTGTTCTTTAACTTTTTATTTAGCATTGATAATTCTACTCTCGAAATTTCGCACTGGTGAATTGTGTATGGTTAATTTATCTAACTTTTAGTGACGTTTTACGCCGTAGTACTATAAAAATTAAATCTTTGCAATTCGATCCATAGTTTATATCAGTTATATAACAATTAAATCTTAAGTTTTCTAATCATATCCGTTTTGCCAACCATTGATATTAGCTTATTATATTTTCTTTTATTAGCATATAGGACTCATATTCATCATATGATATATTATTTTTATCTTTATCCATCTGTGATTCTTTTTGTTTTATCAACGTAATAATCGTCGTTTGACCAGAGTTGTTACATTTTTCTGTAAAACATATGTAAAATTGTTTTCAAAAAAATAAGTATCACCCTCCATATTTAAGTTGCATAATAGGTTTTTCGTCGATAACAGGGGGTAAATTTCAATAAAATTCACAATTTTGTTTTGTAACGTTTCATCAGCTTGGTTCGCTTACCTCTTCAGACTGAAATTTTATTCAAAAAGCAGCAACATTTAGAACCAGTACAAAACACGAATTTTTGATGATTTTAAAAAAAATCTTTGCACTAACCTTATATAACACTGTCAAGACATCACATAGAATTAAATTTTTTTAAGTAGACAAGAAAATAAATGTTTTTCCTGTCAACTGGTCCGCATTTAGGTTTTGTCTAACTCTAGACCGTCTTCTGTGAGGCGAGATAAATATAATTATATGAAAACTTGTGATTCAATGTATAAATATCTTCATTTTTGTTAGTGCGATGGTTGTTGATCTTAGTATGTAACATTTCAGAGATTAATCTTGTTTGATAATTAGCTTCAAATCAAGAATTGTTGTATTTTTCCAGTCAAATTCATGATTATGAGAGCTACAATGTACACTTATAACAATTTATTTTTTGTTGTTGTTATTTTTGTGTTCTTTCATGCGTACTCATAAAATTTTTTTGGTTTCACCTACATAACAAGCAGTACAATTTTTACAATCAATAATTTTATAAGCAACATTAGTTTGATCCCATTTTTCTGACACATCTTTACCTAGCTTAACTATGTATGACAAAAAAGATTCCATCGAAGTTATTACAGTTATATTAAATTTTTTAAACATATGAGAAGTTTGATCAAAAAAATTTGTTATGTATGGTAAGCAAAATTTTGGTTGACGGGACAATAACTGTTTTCGAGCAGTTGTTTTAATAAGGTGAGTATTTTATTTTTTGTTTTTGGATCTTTATTTGCTGATTAATAAATTTTATCGGATAATCATGGTTTTGCAATAATTTAGTTATAATTTCCAAATTTTCTGTATGAAATTTCTTGTGTGATAACATTATTGCTCTGTCAACTAAGTTGAATATAATGCTTTTTTTACTTGTTTTCTGTGACCTGAACGCAAGTTAGCAAAATAAGAGACAAACTGACTGGAGATAAATGCAGTAATATGAAAGAAGACACTCGTATTTCTGTCGAAGATCCTTAGCTAGAAAACTGAAAGCCACTAAATCCTTCATCAGGAAGAATCCAGATATCTTTTTAACAGTTGCTGACAAAGAAAATGTTTCAGTATGTTTGTATAAAAAAGATGACATGAAAAAAATGAACAATATTTTGCTGGATTCTAATATCTATAAAAGATTAAATAAAAATCCTCTTAAAAAATTACAAGAGGATACTTCTAAAATATTGAAATATTTCAACAATAATGAATTTTTGCAATATAAATATCACAATAATGAGCTGACTTGCACTAAAACTATGCTAGCAAAATGTTACGGTTTACCAAAAATCCGTAAGGAAAATATACCGTTTCGTCCCATAATTCCTTTAATAAACAGTCCAACTCATTTTTTTAGCAAAATTTATATTTCAAGAACTCAAAAATGTTATATAGATTCCTAAATCTTTTATTAATATTATTTTAATGATAACATATATTATAGTATCAATAACAGTCTCGATTTAAAAGAAAGATTGAAAAATGTAGTAATTGATAATTATATTCTCATGTCCTTAGATGTCAGTTCCTTATTCAAGAAACGTTTCATGATCCTCAGTCTTAGAAAGTTTTGATAGAAGGGTTCATTATATTCATTCTAATTGTGAAATACCTTTCGATGACATAAGACGATGTATAGAATTTTTTTTCAACAATTCTTATTTCTTTTTTAATGAAAATATACATCAACAAATTTTTGAAACTTTGATGGGTTCTCCCATTTCACCCCTATTCGCAGACATGGTTATGGATGACCTGGAAAGTTATTGCCTACAAATTCTAAAAGACAAACACATTTGATGCATTTAATAGAAAGTTACAATTTACGATGGCTAACTTCCTTTAAGGTCACCCAATACAAGTAAAAAAACATTGTATTCAACTTGGTTGACAGAGCAATAATTTTATCACACAAGAAATTTCATACAAAAAATTTGGAAATTATAACTAAATGATTGCAAAACAATGATTATCCGATAAAATTTATTAATCAACAAATAAAGATCCGAAAATTAAAATACTCACCTGATCAAAACAATTCTGTTCGAAAACAGTTATTGTCCCGTCAACCGAAAGTTACCTTCGATGAAACCTTCTTTGTCATGCATAGTTAAGCTAGGTAAAGATGTGTCAGAAAAATGGTATCAAACTAATGTTGTTTATAAAATTGCTTGTAAAAATTGTCCTGCTTGTTATGTTTGTAAAAGCAAAAGAATGTTAGAAGTACGCATAAAAGAACACTAAAATAACCAAAAAAAGAGAATTTGTTATAAATGTACATTGTAGCTCCCATAATCATGAAATTGACTGGTACAATCCTGGGTAATCCACTTTCATTTGACCGCATCATTACAAGGTCCCCCTCGTATGATAGTTCAAATTTAAAAATGATTTTTACTAGAAAAAAAAGATTGATTCCTTGGTCTGTAATTTTCGGTTCCTATGTATTTTAATCTCCTGATTGAAATTTTTGTTGCAGCCCTGTGAAAATCCGAGCAATTATCGCGCAGAGCAGTGTGCAGCCTTTGACAATGTGCCATACGGTAGTCGGCTGTTGAAATGGTTTCCCTATTATGATTCTATGAGACCATGTTCCTTGATCTGCCGTGGAGAACAGTCGCTGGACGACATTTCCAATAGTAGAACTCAGAAGTTGCTGCAAGGCAGAGTCCTCACAAATGAGGAGGAATATATAACGAGTATCGACTCTGAAGAGATTATAGTTGTTCAACTTGCTGAAAAAGTTAAAGATGGTACGAGATGTCGGCCTGAAAGTCTCGACGTCTGTATTGGTGGAGAGTGTTTGGTGAGTATTTGGCACTTAACTTTAATTAATAATTTTTTTAAAAATAGGAATCTTTATTATCGTCGGAGATGGTAATTATCGATCCGTTGAGAAATCCAATCACACTACTGTCAATAGTAGAAATCTACAATATCGATCAAAGTTAAATCCTCTAGTACAGACAAATTATTTCGTCATCACAGACTAGATGGAGATATAAATTTGAATGTATTGAATTCAATTTATTCTGAAGAAAAGGATCCTTTAGAGGATCTTTTCAGGTTAGAGCACCTGATTGGAAATCAGTTGATCTGGTGTTGGAATCCCAGTGGAGTGAAGAGAGAGAGATCCTTTTTTTCTGAATAAATTAAATTTAATAAATTTTAATTTGTATCGCCATCTAGTCTGTGATGACAAAATAACTTTTCTGTATCGGAGGATTTAACTTTGATCGATATTGTAGATTTCCATTATTCACAGTATGTGTGATTGGATTTCTCAACGGATCGATAATTACCATCTCCGATGATAATGCAGATTCCTTTTTAAACATATTGATTTGTGTAACCTCTTGCTAAAATTGGTTAGAGTACCTGACCGGAAATCAGTTGATCTGGTGTTCGAATCTCACATCAGTAAAGTGAAAAGAGAGAGATCCTTTTTTCTGAATAAATTGAATTCAATAAATATTTTTTTATTGAAGTAATTTATAACTCAAAAACTTTGCCTAAAATTATGAATATAGAAAGTTGATTTGGTAATAAAAAATTGTATTGAAAAATGAACATTATTTTAATTGAAGACTATTAATTATTTTTGTTTTAATGAATATAACCGTGAGGTGTATTTTAAAGTTGAAAGATTTGCCTAAATTCTTAGGCAAAGAGAATTTTTATGATTTTGTCATTGAATCTGAAGTCATTGATTGATAAATTATTCATAATAACATGAATTATATTCATATAATTCTTGGGAATGATATAATTTTTTTAATTCAAACAAATTTTTTCAAATAAGAAAAATTTCTAAAAATTGAAAAAGTTTTGAAGCCTAATTTTTTTTAGAAAAATGACGCTTTTTAAGATCGCTTTTCTAGGTTGAATCAAAGATCGATTTATATTTCAGTAAATTCATTAATGGTAATAATTTAAAGTTTAATGAAATAATTTATTTTAAATTTTAAATTTGCAGTTTGGAGTTTGTATTCAACTATTAAACTTTTCATACATTTTTTTAAAGTTAAAAGAAAATTCAAATTTCTATATTACATTTTCATAATATAAAGTTTTCCAAGTTCGCTAAAATTTGAATTAAAATACAATTCTATTTCGTAAATTAAAAATAATTGGGTTCATCAAACAATATGTAAAATATGAAATAGTTAAAATAGTTGAAAATATAACTATTTTGTAGAAAATTTACTTTTTGGTTAAATTTAATATTTTGGTATTGAAAAGAGAACTAAAATATTTTCTGCATAAAAATTCAACTGTTTTTTTGAAAATTCGTTTTTTTCAAATTAGAAATTCATCTGTTTTCAGAGAAATTTCATCTTTCTCGGATAAAAATTCAACTTTTTGAATTGGAAATTAAACAATTTATACATTAAAAACAATTTATACATTAATCTGATTTGGTTGGGCCTTCAGCTTTTTTATTGAAAATTCGCCTTTTGTAATTGAAAATTCGATTTTTTTGTTTCAAATTTTTTTTTCGTAAAAAATCTAAATAAATTGGTAAAGGATTCAACTATTTGTTTGAAAATTATCTTTTTGTTGGAAATTATCTTTTTTATTGAAAATTCATATTTCCGGTTTGAAAATTCAAATCTATTTTTGGGAGGTATTTTTTTCATGTTTGAAAATTAATCTCTTTTGAAAAAAAAATTCTGTAGAGGTTTCTGCTTTTGGATGAGAATTTGTCATCTTTCTGGGAAGAAAATGCAACTGCTTCGTTGAAAATAAAACTTTTCGTTGAAAGTTCATCCCTTCTGGTGGAAAAAATTCGTCTTTTTATATGAAAATTTCCATGTTGTTCGTAGAAACTTATTTTTTGTTGAAAAATTCATATTTTGAACTTGAAAAGTCAACTGGAATCTTTTGTGGATGAAAATCAATCTATTTTTTCAAAACTTGTTTTCTTTTTGGATGAAAATTCAAAATTCAAAAATTTTGGTTGAAAAGTCTTTTGTTAAAAAAAAGTTGAAAAGTTTTAAAAGCTAGAAAGTTTTTGGGTAATAATTCGTCTTTTAGATTGGAAATTCAATTTTTTTCGTAGAAACTTATTTCTTGGTTAAAAATTCATATTTTGATCGCGAAAAGTCAACAAATAGCTTTTTAAACAGAAAATTCAACTACTTTTTTCTTAATTTATGTTTCTGATTTATAAATTCATCCGCTTTGGTAAAAATTTCTTTTTTTTTCAATGAAAATTCCACTTTCTGGTTGAAAATTACTCTTTTTTGCTAGAGTATTCAACTATTTTATTCGAAAGATTTGGTTGAATTGTTAAAAATTTAATTGTTTAGTAGAAAAGTATTTTTGTTTTTTAAATTAATTTTCTAACTGTTAATTAAAATTTTCCATTATTTTAACATTGATCCTTTCTAGTTGGAAATTATCCTTTTTTGGTAAACAAAAAATAATTTTCTTGGCTTACAATTTAATTTTTGTTGGGTAAAACTGCATCAATTTCGTGGAAAAATAATTTTTTCCTGAAGCCATATTTTTTGTTTGTAAATTAAATTTTTGTAGAGAAAATTCATCTTTTGGCTTGAAGGTTAAGAAATTTATGTAAAATTTCCTTTCTTTAGTGGAAAATCTTTATTTGTTGAATATTCGTGTTTTTCGTTTTAAAAAACTTTTTTTTTTAAATAAATGTAATGTTTTTTGATTGAAATATGAACCATGAAACTTTTTGTGAGGGATTTATATTCTTAGGTTGAAAATTCAACTATTATGTTAAAAATTTAATCCAATTCTTTTTTTAAGCTTATATGTCTTTTGACCTAATGAGTTATTTAAGATTTCTTCTAAGATACTGGTAGATTTTATCGCCTTATTTTGGAATTCACAAGGAAAATTTAAAAAACGATCAAAATTAATCAAATGGTTACGGTTTTTCTTAAAATGTTCAAAGTCGATTTTCTCACACAACTCAAACTTATATTTTTTGCTAATTTTTTTTCATTTGTACTAACACAACAAATTACTCATTCATGATATCTTGCACAATTTTCGAGAAAAATGAAGAAGTTCAATTGTAATAAAGAAACAAGTCTCTTAACAAAGAAACTGGTTTAGCCCGCACAAACCTTATAGAATATCTTATCTATAAAAATAAAAATTTTTAAGAAATATTTTAAAAAAATATATAAAAACAAGTTTTTTTTGTTTGAGGAATTTCGCAATTGTTTAAATAATTAATATTTATTTCACTGTTTATTTCCATCCCAAATTATGAAAAGTTCGTATTTCCTGGATGAAATGGCACACTTAATGAAGTTTAGGAACAATATTTTTTTTTGATACATTTTTCAAATTTTTTTAACAATTCCCAATTGCTTACATTTTTTCACCAAATCATGCAAATTTAGGCATAGTGTGAGTCCATTTTGTATGTAATGAGTTCTAGGAAATCCTATCTTTTCATGATTTTGCATGGAAAAAATTAAATAAATATAAATTGTTTAAATAATGCGACATGAAGTTGCACTACCTGCATAATTTGAAATGAATTCTTTGTAAAATTCAAATTTTTTAAGATGTTTCAAAATGGAAGAATTTTCCAAATCTGAAAAAAACTTTTTCAATCAGAAAATTTCAAAATTTATAATATTGCGTTATAAAGAAAAAACTTGAAATTAAATGGCATAAGAATAGAGTGGATTCTTGAGTTTTGTGCAATTTGGCATCTCTGCAAACTTAAGAAACAAACCGGCTAATCAGAAGCGTCGTCACTAAGCTACTCAATGCTAACTAGTTACATATTTTCATCGCTAGTGAAACTTTACTTCGACTCAAAGTAGCTTTCACGAACCTTACAATAAAAAAAAACTCCCTCCCTTTCTCTCTCTTACTTTCGTCCCCTCTTTTGCCCCTCACCTTAACTCGAATCTCGTCTCGTCACGAGTTTCGAATCTCGTCTGAAATCTCATATGGAGTCTTATCTCGAATGTTGTCTCGAACCTCGTCTCGAATTTTGTCTTGAACCTCTTTTCAAATGCCATCTCAGATCTCTTATCAAATCTCGTCTCGAACTTCGTCTCCAACTTCGTCTCGAACCTTGTCTGGAACATCATCTCGACTGCCGTCACGAACCTCTTTTCGAATGTCACCTCGGATCTCGTCTCAAACTTCACCTCGAACCTCGTCTTGAACCCTGTCTCGATCCTCGTCTCAAATGTCGTCTCGAACCTCTTTTCGAATGTCACCTCAGATCTCGTCTCGAATCTCGTCTCGAACTTCGTCATAAACTTCGTCTGAAACCGCGTCTCGAACCTCGTCTTGAACCCTGTCTCGAACCTCTTCTCGAATCTTGTCTCGAGTCCTACCTCGAATCTAGTCTTGAAATAATAAGGGTTTCTGCCCATCTCCACGAAAGATCTAAAATGTCATTCTTACAAAAAAGTCTTAAATTACAATCTATGAAAATATTTTTTATAAGTTTTTGGACTTTATTTTGTACCAATAAAATCTAACAAACTTTATTTTCTAAGCAAAATTTTTCCAAATTGACAATTTTTAATTAGAGTAGGATATTTTCCTGGTTAGCAACTTCAGAAACTTGATCTGCAACGAAGTGAAAAGTTCTCATCGAGATGAATACTTTCAGTGATAAACAGTCTAGAGTCAAACTCAGTACTTAAAATCTTGAGAATCGACAAACCCATCAAAACTAAGATACAGCCACTAGAAGGTTGCTAAAGTTCGCAACAACGCGATGAGAAATTTCTGAACTTTGAAAGTTTTTAAGAATTGTCAAAGTGGGCCATGCACTGCAATTTCTTTGAAAGCCAAGAGATCCAACACCTGTTTCCAACACCAAAAATTCCTTCGAATTTTATTTATTGTTCCGACTTTATTAACAGTTGGAAAAATTATTGCTGTCGCACACAAGTTGACTTTTCAGAAGAGTTTAAGGAAGTATTTAAATGAAATTCGCAATAAAATCGAAATAATTTAAAACTTATAACAAAAACCGAGGCGGAAAATCATATTTATATATACTAAAATAAGTTACGCATAGTTTTTATTTGTTTAATACAAAAAAGTGTATCAAATGAATAAAAATTGTATATATTTCCGACTATGTATAATTTTTCCGTCTGGGAATTTAGAAATTCAGCATTCTCAAATAGTTTATTTATCATTCCAGACAATTTCTAATGTTTTCAATAAAAAACATTGAAAATCGAGAATTTGAGGGATAAAACAATGATAAGAAATTCTCGAAGTAAAAAGAAATTTAAACATTAAAATACGAAAGCAATCATTATTTTATGAAAATCAATCTATACGATTATATTTCGATTTAAAAATATGACGAAAATAAGAATTATTAGAATCTTTAAAAAATTTTTGAAATATTTTGAAATATTTTCCATTACCTTGAACTTTTTCGAAGATCCTAAAAATTCCTTAGTGGTCCTGAAAGTAATTCACCATTTTTTGAAATTCCTTCAAATTATTGTGAATTCCTGGAAATCGTTTTAAATGTAATAACATTTTTATAAAAGTTTTAATCTTTGTAAATACCTTGAAATATTTTCAAATCTTTCGAAATATTTGACAACCTACGAAATACCACAATTCTGATGAAAAAAATTATTTGTAATCTACGAAAATATTATGAAATTTTGTGAAATTACATGAAATCTGATAATATTCCTTAAAATTCCTTAAAGTAAAGTAATTTAAGTAATCCAAGTAATTAGTTTGTGATCTATATCTTTTTTAGTTGAAATTCATGTATTCTGATAAAAATTCGCCTCTTTCACTAGAAATTTAATCTTCCTCGTTGAAGGATAACGATTTTGGTGAAAAATTCAACTTTTTGTGGAAAAATTAATTTAATTTTTAGGAAATTTAAGAGTTTTGTTAAAAAGTCATTTTTTGTTTGAAAATGCAATGTTTCTGTTGAAAATTCGTCTTTTTGGATTGAAAACTTAAGGAATTCGATCGAATAATTTATTTGTTTGCTTGAAAATTTAAACATATCTTTGAAAATCTTTTTTTTATTAAAAATTATGTTTGTTATTCAATTAAAAATTTAAGTATTCCAGTTGAAGATTCTTCATTTAAGTTAACAATTGATTCCTTGATTACAAATTTGACTATTTTGTTGAACTTTCTATTTTTTTGTAAAATGTTTATTTTTTAATTGAAGTATTTAATTTTTGGTTGGAAATATATTTTTTTTTAGTTAAAAATTCTACTGTTTTTTGGATGAAAATTTATCTTTCTTGGTTGCAAATTCAACTACGTGGTTGAAAGTTGAAATACTTTGTTGAAAATTTATTTTTCTGGTGAAGATTCTTGATTTCAGTTGAATATAATTTTATTGAAAATTGAACTATTTTGTTGAAAATTCGGTTTTATTGGTTGAAAGTTAACCTTTTATACCTTTTGTTAGAAAGTTAATCTTTTTGTTTAAAAATTCAGCTGCTTGGTTGATATTCCGAACACCTTGTTAAAAATTATTTTTTCCGTTTTTTTGGTTTTAGTTAAAAATTCCTTTCTTTGGTTGAAAATGTAATTATTTTGTTGAAAATTTATTGTTTTTCGATTAGAAATCCATTTTTTAGATGTAGATTCAACTGCTTGGTTAAACATTCATGTATTATTTTTAAATTTGTCTTTTTTGGTAGAAAATTAATTTCTTTGGATAAAACATATTCTCCTCTAAAGACAATACAACAATTTTGTGAAAGTCTTTTTTTTTTGGTTAAAAATGCAACTATTTGGATGAAAAGTTATCTTTTTTGTTTCAAAATTCAACTGCTTGGTCAAAAATTCATGTATTATTTTTAAATTCGTCTTTTTTGATATAAAATTAATCTTCTCTTTTGAAAATTTTTATTTTGGGTTGAAAATTATTCTACTGTGTAGAAAACTAATCTTCTCGGTTCAAATTGTATTTTTTTTGTGTGGAAAATTAAATTTTTTGGTTAAAACACATTATACTTTGAAGAAAATTCAAAAATTTTGTGGAAAAGTCTTTTTTTGTTTTGTTAAAAGTTTAACGGTTTTGCTAAAAATTCTTCTTTTTGGGTTAGTAATTCAACTAGTTGGTTAGCAAATTCAAGGATTTGCTTAACAATTAATATTTTTCTTCGGAAAAAAAAAAAAATTTTATTGAAAAGTATCCTTTCTGTTAAGAATTCGTCTCTTTTGGTTAAAAATTAATCTACTTTGTAGAAAATTTCACAGTATTATTAAAAATTGAATATTTTGTTTGAAGATTCTTCATTTTAGTGGAAAATTCATCACTCTGTTTGAAAATTCAACTATTTCATTGAAAAATCATTGTTTTTTTGGTGAATATTCATTTTTAAATTGAAAATTTTACTACTTCATTTTTCGTGGAAAATTGATATTTTTTATAAGAAGATTCAACTGTTTAGCTGAAAATTTATCTTTTTCACTTGAAAATGTATGCAATTTTTTCAAACATTTTTCTTTTTTTATAGAAAATTAATGTTCTTGTTTAAAAACTTTACTATTTTGTTGAAAATTTAATAATTTTGAACCGAATTTTTAGGCGTTGTTTTCCCCTCGATTGAGGGCATTTCAAATTTCGTAAAATTATGGAAATCCTCGGAAATCTTATAAAGCCCTTTGAAATTCTTGAAAAATCCTCTGGAATATATGGAATGTTGAAAATTTTCTAAAATCCCGCTCAATCTTTTAAAATATCCTAAGTCTTTAAATTTTCCCATATTCAAGGTAATTATTCAAGATTGCGCAGAATTTTTCAGATCCTGTGAAATCCTCCGAAACATTTAAAATCTTTTAACATTTTTGAAGTTCTACAAAAACTCTAAGTTCTTGTGAATTTTCAAAAAATTTATAGAAATATTGAAAAATGTAAAAAAGTTTGATATCTATTGAAATCACATAAAATTCCTTTGACAATTCGTGAAGTCCCTTCGAATCATTGAAAATACCCTAAAACCTTTTGAATCCTATGAAATCCTTTGAAATAGTTATAAAATTTGAGAAATTCTTTCTTAAACTATTAAATTTTCTTTAATTTCTTAAAATTCCTGTAAAGCTTTGAAATAATGTTAAATTCCAGTTACTCTGGTAATTATTTATGTAAATAATCTTATTATGAAGAATAATAATAATGAAGTTTTGATTTTCATATTAAAAGCCTCGATAAGTGAATCCAATTGTTATTTCGTCATAAAAAATATCGTTAATAATAATTTTTTAGTAAAAAATATTGAATTTTAATAACATTAGTCTTTGTTAGAAACAATTTATTTAAATGAATCTGAAAATTATTCACTTAGGGACGAAATGTTTTTTTTCTGTTAGTGGTCATCAGTTTTGAAAGTAACTATCTTACGAATTTTCTCTAATAATTTTTTATAACAATTTAAAATGTTAAGTATCGATAAATCTGGTTGAAGTAATATTATTGACGGTAAAAAAAGGAATTCTTCCAAAAAAAATTCATTTTCTGAATCTAACAGGGCCTAATAAATGAGTTCGTTCATCATAATTGTTCATTACAATGACAAATATTATTAAGTGACAATAGATTCAGTTCAAGTATTATTTTGTGGATAAAAAAAAAATTATTTTAATGAGAAAACGAACGTTCTATATCCGAAGGCACTTATTTCATTAATTTGTTCATGATAATTGTTTATAACAATCAAAAATTCAATCTTCCAGTGTTTTGTTGTGATGAGATAATGTTAGATGATTCCAAAAGGAAACCGAGATAAAAAATGCTTCCAGGCTTCGAAATACAACAAAAATAAATTGTGTACATCAATTTGTTTATAATAATTAATCAAGCAAATTAACTTCATCCGCGATATCAAAATCTTTATAAAAATGTAACTCCACTATTTCTATACCTTTTTGAAAAATATTAATAAATGAGGCAAAGCAGCTGGCAAAAATATTTAAAAATTCCGTTTTTTGGCAGTTTTCCACTCATATAAATATTTAAAAATCCCTTATTTTTAAGAATCGGTTTGTTGAAGTTTTTCAGAATTGAGTGAGTTTTTTTTCGGCTCATTTATTGTAAATCTAATACCAGATGTGTCGTTATAGTTTCGAAAAATTTATATTATTTATAAAACTCTCTAATTCCTTATCCGTTTCCCAGATAAACAAAACTTGAATTCAACACCGTATTCCATTATTCTTTAATTGAAAATAAAATAAGGCCTATTTGAATTAAAAATTTTGACCGCGGAATTTTTCGTGAACTGTCAGTTTTTGGCAATTTGATTTCTCGTTTTACCCCAAAGATTCTCATCAGCATTTTTTTTTGTCACTTCATCTGGCTTCTAGATTCTTCTAGAATCTTCTTACCTGGTATTCTCCACTTCTCGCACAGTCAGTTTAGTTTACTTTTCTCTTGGTGGATAAGAGATGAATAATGTACGCCTACCCCTAGAGCCTTCCATGCAAGCAGAATGACAAATCAGTCTACGTTCAAGCCAGGTCACGATCGAAGTCAGAGAAAGAATTTTCCAAATCGAAGAACTAATCAAATACTCTACTTTTATGACATCAAAAATTCGCATCTTCCTCTCGATGGAAGAATACTGGTTCAGATTAAATTAACTGCAAGTAGTCCAAAGCTTCAAAGTATGAACAAACTGATGAGACATCTAGTTTCGAATCGTTTCATGGACCAAAAAACCTCCCACTTCCATACTTTCCCTTCCCTACTCCTCCTACATTCCCCTTATTGCTTCCCCGGTTAGTACACCCCTTCCCCTATTTACCTTAATTTCTAATCATTTCTTCTACTTCCTCTTTACTTAAGCTCACTTCTACTTCCACCACCTAATTTCTTCTACTCCCATTCCACTTGTTACCATCACTTCCCCTTGTTCGCCTCTACTCACTCTCCATTCATCTGCTACTTTCCTACCCTCATTTCTAATCATTTCCTCTACTTCCCTTACTTAAACTCACTTCTACTTCCACCATCTAATTTTTTCTACTCTCTTTCCTTTTATTATCCTCACTTCCCTTAGTTCGCCTCCACACACTCTCCCTTTATCTACTACTTTCCTACCCGCATTTCTAATCATTTCCTCTACTTCCCCTTAACTAAACTCACTTCTCCTACTTCCACCACCTAATTTCTTCTACCTCTCCTCCCCTCATCTACTTATTTCCCCGCAGGTCACCTGCGTCCCAACCGCTTATTCCTCATTACTTCCCCTACTTTCCCTTCCAACATTTCACCCCACTTTTCCTACTTCCCTACTTTCCTTATTCTTCCTCCCTGTATTTGTCCTACTTTCCGTGCCCTCATTTCCCATAATTTCTCCTCTTTTTCCATACTTTCCTTTCCTCATTTTCCCTCAGTTACCCTCATTTCCTATACTGATCCTCCTTCCATATATTGTTATTTTCCACATTTCCCATACTTCTTGTTCCTCCATGACCCCTTACTTCTTCTCATTTCCAAAACTTTTTCTACCCTTTTTTCTAATCATTCCTTCTCCACTTGGTCCTCATCACTCCTTCTCTACTTATTTCTGTTCACTGCACCTACTCTCCCTTCTCTTATTTCCCTTCATTTTCCTACTTCCTCTTCTTTCATTTTCTCTGACTTTTCCTGATGTCTCTCCCCTCAATCCTCTTCACTTCTCCTAGTATCCCTTCTCTTATGACCCCACACTTCTCCGACATTCCTTCTCCTTATTCTCCTCTACTTCTCCTACTTTTGATCTGTTTTTCCCCTCACTTTATCTACTTTCCCCTCCATTTCCCCTCGCTGCCCTACTTACATTCGACTCATTTTTCCTCATTCCTCTCCACTTACTCACCCAACTTTTCCCTCTCTTCACTTCTTCTCCACTCATTTCCCCTCACTTCTACTTCTCTTCCCTCATTTCCTGTTACTTCCCCTACTTCACACAAACTCCTTTCCGTACACTTACCCTCACTTTTTCTAATTTTAAAAAGGACGACGGACGAACACAAGACCGCAACTATGAGGGTGAACTATATGAGGGGCAACTAAAAAGTTACTTATTTTATGAGAAGATTACTTTCGGTTACATTTTTTGCCGGAAATAACGAAATGAATTAATTCATTAATCGTCTTATTCAAAAACTTGTGAAAAATGCACAAATTCAAAATTTTCCAGTAAATTTGGCACTTAAGAGCCGGAAAAATTAAGTAACAAATAATAATTAGTTCGTATGTAAAATGTATAAAAAGGACTATCAATTGAATTATCATGAATCCTGATAAAAATCGCATTTCAGCTGAAATTGCTAGTTTCTAAATTAAAATTTTAATCTCTTTTGGTGAAATTTTAGTTTAAAATTCGTCTTTTCTTAGTATAAAATCAACCTTCTTGATTGAAAATTCAACTTTATTTGTGAACATTGGTCTTTTTGGCTTAAAAACTCAACAATTTGGTTGAAAAATAACCTATTTTGTTGAAAAATCGTCTTTTTCAAATGAATTCTACTGTTTTTATATTAAATCAAAATCTTTTCTGGTTATTGTATCAACTATTATATTTTTCGTTAACGATTCATCTTTTTTGTCCGCTTTTGTTGTAAAGAGTTAGATTTTTAACAGAAAATTCTATTTTAGGTTGAGAATGTATCTTCTTTCAAATGAAAATTGAACTATTTGGTTAAAAATTGATATTTTTTATTTAGAAATTAAACTAGTTGTTTGAAAATTTATGTTTTTTGTAAAAAATTCGTATTTTTTTTTGTAGAAAATTAATCTCTATAGCTGGAAATTTATTTCTTTGGCATGAAATTTAACTATTCAATTGAAGATTCATCATTTCGGTTGAGAATTCATCAGCTTGGTTGAAAATCAATTTCTTCAACTAAAAATTCGACTGTTCCATTTTTAGTTGAAATTTGATCTTTTCTAGTTTGAAATCTAACAATTTAGATGAAAAGTTGTCTTTTTGAATGAAAATTCAACTATTTCATTGAAAATACACATATTTTATTAAAAATCGATTTTTTTGTAGAAAATTACCATTTTATTTGAAAGGTAATGTTCTTGTTTAAAAATGATTATTTTCTTTCAAAAATTCAAGTATTCCAGTTGAATATTCATCATTTTATTTGAAAATTCATCTTTCAGGTTGGAAATAAAATTACTTGGTGGAAAGGTAAACTCTTTTGTTACTTCTTTTTTTGGTTAGAGATTAGTTGTTTTAATTAAAAATTAATATCCTCGGTTGAAAAATGAGCTGTTTAATCGGAAACTTGTTTTTTCTTTGGATGGTTTTTGGTTGAAAATTATGGTTCCAAGCAGAAAATGTAACTAATAATCTAGTCTAATATTCCATAATATCAGTTAAAAATTAATCTCGTTGATTGAAGATTCATTTTTTGACTAAAAATTCCATAATTCAATTTTTGGTTGAAAAATTATCTTTTTTAGTTGAAAATTCGTCTTTTTGGTATAAATTAGTCTTCTTGGTTGAAAATTCATCTTTTTTGTCAAAAATTCAATTATTCTAGTTGAAGATTCATCATTTCACTTAAAAATTCATCTTTCTGACTTAAATTTCAGCTATACCAGTTGAATATTCACAATTTTATCTGAAATTTTCTTTAAGAGTCAGTTTTTTTTTTGTCGAGAGTAGTTTTTTAAACTGAAAATTTAACTTATTCCGATTGAAAAGTCTATTTCAAATAATCTTTCTTTTTGGTTACTTCTTTGCTACATTATTGTTACTTTTCAGTTACTTTTTTAGAGAAGTATGGTTACTTTCTCAATACTTTTTGAAGCTTGAGCAGTTCCCAGCCCCGTGTATGGGATCCCTTAAATAGCAGAATAAAATTCCCGTTCTTTTGAATTTATAAAATTGCAATTCCACGAAATGATGCAGAACTGAACTGTAAAAATGAAGACATTACAATTGAGAATCAAATCAAATTGAGTTCAAATTTTCTAAGTGAGGAGCTATTCTCTTCGGAAATCTCATGCAAAGTAACTGCAGAATCAAATAATCAAAAATTCAAAATCAAGAAAATCAGATTAGGATTTGTAAGATTTCGCAGATTCCAAGAGTCGGTGACTCCAAACAGCTCGGAAAAAATTTTAAACCTTGCCGGATATATTGTAAATTTTTGAAATCTTCAAAAATGTTCGCCAATTTCGAAAAAATCTTTGAAACATCTCATGAAATCCATCGAGTCACCGTGAGTGATCTGGAATCTAAAATCGCCAATCCCGATTTTTAAAGATTTTGGGATTGCGGGATTTATATAATTCTAGAAATGAATAAGCCCTCGTTTTTGCACTTGAACAAGTTCATAAGAAAGAGATTGCGGATTCAGTAATAAAATCCGCATTAGCCAGACATGCATACTCTAAGTGACCCCTTTAA
>CAKNXH010000730.1:98355-112928 GCA_932178445.1 Andricus quercusramuli | reverse complement strand
TATATCATATAGCATTTCACCTTTGCTGTTTCTCATGCTGCCAAACTCTGTACTTTTACTTTCCTTCATTTGTTCAAATAATAGTTTCATAATTCCTTCAAAGCCGTTTTTCATTTTCTTCTCTTCTTCTCTTCTTCTGTTCTGATTGATGATCAAAGGAAAATGAAAAATTAAACAAGGAAAAATTAGGAAATTTAAAAAATGAAGATCTCGGACACCCTACCTAATTCTACTAGCAATAACTAGTAAAATATATTCGGAAACTAAAAATTACGTACAGAGAGAGGGGGGGGGGGGAGTAGAACATTTTTGTTACAGTTTGTTACAGGATGGAGGGAGTGTTTTAGAGAAATTCAGAATTCAAAATTCTCAGAAATTTAAAAAAATGCAGAAAAATTAAGCGATTTCGAAAGATTTAAAACACTTGAAAAAATGTTTGAATATTTGAAGGTATTTCTACAAATGTAAACGAATTTGATAGATTTCAGGATATTCTAAAAGATTCCGAAGAATTTTCAACAGATTTTAAAAATTTGACGAAATTTAACAAGATTTTACGTAATTTGAGTATGACTCCTCGAAGGTTGTTCTGATTTGGATTCCCAAATTTTTTTACATATTGGGGAGCTCTTTTATAATGTAAAAGACATTTTTTTTGTTTAAAATAAACTAATAAATTTGAAAATTTTAAATTTGTATCTAAAATGCTGGTGTTTGAATAATAATGATCAAGGAAAATTAATATATATATATATATATATATATATATAAATCACATAGCATTTCACCTTTGCTGTTTCTCATGCTGACAAACTCTGTACTTTTACTTTCCTTCATCTGTTTAAATAACAGTTTCATGATTCCTTTAAAGCCCTTTTGTATTTTCTTCTCTTCTTCTGTTCTAATTTATGATCAAGGAAATTGAAAAATTAGACAAGGAAATTTTTTTTATATATTGGGGAGTAAAGAAGGAAAGTTTTTTTTTAATCAAGAGCTTTTTATTCAGATGTTGTTTGAGCTTCAGACAGACAGTTTCATAGGTGCCCAGACAGATATATCGATCGCTTGGTTGTCATTTATTTTTACCTGTGCAACATCATGTGCAAGAAAAACCACTTTTTCTCAGCCTCGCTTCTACGAGAACACTTGTCTGTCGGGAACGCACGTTCTCGTATAAAAAAAAGAGAGATGCGAGTTTCAAAGAAAGTCATGTAGCCGGAAAGCCATAGCCATCACAAGAGTGAAGGTTCTTATCGTACCCAGATGATCAGGAAAAAAAAATTGTTTTTCTTTGCTTACCAGGCTCCATTTAGATCAAAGTGTAGTTAGAGCCAAAATCAAGGTTTACTTTTTCTCCGTCCCTTTGACGCTCTTTTTTGTTTTTTACTTTATCAGTGCTTTTCTAAAAGGAGAGACATTTTCGACGTGCAAAAATTAGTTCTCCTAATTTGCAAAAAAATGGTACTTTTTTTGTTTAATTAAAAAGTAGCAGTGAAGAAACTCGCGCCATATGCAGGGTCACCTACCTGGATTTTTATTTCCTGATATTAAAAACATAAACATAAACAATTTACAATTTTGTTGTGACCAAGTTTCAAATATCATATGTTTATTAATCTCTTTTAGAGATGAAAATAAATTTGATTACGGTTATCATTACTGATTTTTTCCAGTAAAATATAATGGAATATCGGTGGTTGGATTTTTTTCTTAATATTTTTTTTAGGCTCTATTTTAAAGTTATAAAGAAATAAATTATACATTAGCTTCAGAACTCTTCTGAATTTGAAGTTTTTGAAATTATAATAACGGGGTGCACAGTCTTCCCCTTTTTTCTTAGTTTCCCCTTCTTTCTTGAAATTCCCCTTCTTTCCCCTATTCCCAAAAAAAAAAGAGAAAACTGGAGACAGAAGTTATTATCCAATATAAAATTGAAACAGTTTTAATTTTTTTGAATCTTCACTTGAAAATTTAACTATTGTTAAATATTTAAATATTTGGTGGCAAGTTCAAATTTCATTCAAAAGTTGTTTTTTTTAGGCAAGTTAGTTAAAACTTAAACTATCCGGTTGAAAATATATTCATTTTGTTGAAAATCTATCTTTTCGGTTGAAAATTAAACTACTTTATTAAAAATTTATTTTTTCAAACTGAAGATTGCAAGTTTTGATTGAAAATTATTTTTTTTATTGAAAGCTTGTATTTTTGAGTTAAAAATTCGAAAATCTTGTAGAAATTTCATTTTATTTGGCTCAAAAATTCAATAATTTGGTAGGAAATTGGTTTTTCTATTTAAAAATTAGTTTCTTCAAATGAAAATGTAGCAATTCCATATTTGGTTCAAAATTGATCTTTTTCATTTTGAAAATTAAAATATTGGGTTAAAAATGTATGTAATTTGTTAAAAATTCGTCCTTTTTTGTAGAAAAATAATCTTGCTTTGAAATTCGACAATTTGAATACAATTTTTTTTCTTTATTGAGTAAAAAATTTTTTTTGGCTGAAAACTTAACTCTTGTTGAAAATTCGTGTTTTCGCATTAAAGGTTCAACTGTTTTATAGAAAATTTGAATTGTCTCTGAAAAATTCGACAGCTTAGTAGAGAATTCAACTAATTGGTCAAATTTTAAACTACTTTGTTAATAATTCATTTTTCAGTTAAAAATTCATCATTTCAGTTTAAGTTTTTTTTTTAATTTTTGGTTGTAAATTAACTTTTTAAATGAAAATTCATATTTTCGTGTTGAAAAATCAACTGCATTGTAGAAAATTCTTCATTCAGGCTTCAACATTCAACAATTTGGGAAAAATTCAATTTTTTCAATTGAAAATGAATTTTTTGGAACGAAAACGTATCTATTCGATTTTTTGTTAAAAAATGATGTTCTTAATTAAAAAATTGAACTATTTTGATCAAAAGTTATCTTATTTGTTTAAAATTTTAAAATAGATTTCTTGCTCAGTTACAGTTTTTTTGTTTTTTTTTTGAAAATGTGCAAAAACATGTTTCTTTTTTATTGAGTTTACATTTTAAAAAAAGTTGAATATGTCGGACCTGCAATTTATTTAGCTTGAACAAAAGAAACATTTTTTTATTTTGGTTTTTCGGAAAAAATTGTTTGTTGTGAGTTAGGATTTTTGGGATTTCATTTTTTTTGCTGTTTTGGAACGTTATAAACACTACGAAAAAAAAATGTTTCCCATGAATAAAAAATAATAACATGATTCTTTGGTTCAAGTTGAAGAAATTTCTGGTTCAAATCAATCCAAAAAACATGTTTTAGTACATTTAAAAAAAATGTTAATGAGACAAATTTTTTGTTAAATTATTACAATTTCTAATTGTAAATTCCAAAAAGAGAACAGAAGATATTTACCAATTAAAAAAAATTTTCTCGTCACTTATTTTGGAATTGGACCCACAAATTGTTATCCCTTAGCTCAAATGATTCGATTAATTTTAGTATTTTTACTTCGCTCTACTGAAGAGAGTAGTTTTAAATTTACATTGAAAGTATCCAATTTTTAAAAATAAACTCTTTAATGGCAGAAATCATCAAAAAATCATTGAACATTTTTTTTAATATAACATTTGTTATAAAAAGATTTTTTTTTCGTTTCGACATGTGAAAATAAATGTTTAATATTTCCCCTATTTTCCCCCTTTTTCGTGAGAAAATTCAAATCTCAAAAATTTTAAGGGGTTTAAAAACCGTTAAATCTTTTTGGGTATTTTGGAGGATTTAAAAAAAAAAGAAGAGCTTTAACAAATTTCAAAATATTCCGAAAGATTTGAAGGGATTTAAAATATTAAAAATGGATTTTTTTTAATTTAAACTTCAACTTTTTGTTAGAAAATTAATCGTCTGGGTTGAAAAAATCCGCTTTTTTAATGAAAATTTAACTATTTTGCTCAAAATTAGTTTTTTTGTTTGTTTGAGAATTAATTTTTTATACGAGAAATTGGAACTATTCCATTTTTTTTTTATTTTGTCTTTGCTTTAAAAAATTGATCTTTTTGTTTGGAAATTTATCCTTTTTGGTTAGAATTTCAAGTGCTTATTAAAAAATTTATCTCTGTTTATTAAGGATTCAACTAGTTTTGTTGGAAATTAAACTTTTTTTATCGTAAATTAATTTTTTGTAGAAAAGTAATATTTTCGGATTGAAAAATCATTTGTTTTGTGGAAAATTCGTCTTTTCGGCTTAAAAATTCAACAATTTTGTAGAAAATTAAACTATTTGTGTGAAAATGAACTTTTTTTGTTGGAAATTTATATTATTGATTAAAAATTCAACTATTTTGGAAGAAAAGTAAACTATCCGATTGAAATTTAAACTGTTTATTTGAAATTTCAACTATTGTGCTGGAAATTCTGTTTTTTTATTAAAAATTAATTTTTTTGTCTGAAACCTAACAGTTATTTTTTTTAATTTATCCTTTATAAGATTCAAATTCAACTTTTTGGTAGAAAATTCATGTATTTTTTTAAAAATTATTCTTTTTGGGTAGAAAATTAATCGTGTTTGTTGAAAATTCATAATTTTTTTTAAGGTTTCACCAATTTATTAAAAATGCGTCTTTTTCAGTTGAATTCAATTGATTGAAAAACTGTCACTATTTAAAAATTTGTTGAATTTTCAAGCCAAATAGACGAATTTTCTGCAAAACAATTATAATAATATTTATAATATTTTATTGAATTTCAGATAATTTATTCGGAAGAATCGAGAGATTTTCATAGATTAGAAACGTTTGAAAATATTCTCAAATATTTTGAGAGATTTCAACGGATTACAAAATAATTTAAATAATTCAGGGTATTTCAAAAGATTCCAAGAAACTGTTAAGAGATTCAGAAAATTCCAAGAGATTTTACGAAATTTCATAGGATTTTAAATATTTTAGGGTATTTTTAAGGATTCCAAGGAATTTTTAAAATATATTTTCGAAGGTTCAAATGGATTTCATAACACTTGAACGGATTTCCAATAATTTATTCAGAAAAATTAAGGGATTTCAAAATATTTAGAAGATTCCAAAGGATGTCTGAATATTTTAAGGTATTTTAAAAAATTGTAACAAATTTGATAGATTTTAGGATATTTTAAAAGATTTCAAAACATTCTCAAAATTTGACGGAATTTAAAGATTTCAAATATTTAAGGGCATTCAATAAGATGTTAAGTAATTTTCAATAAAATTTAAGAATTTCAAAGGATTTCGAAAGATTTTTTAAATTTAATAACATCTTAGAAGATTCCAAGGCATTTTCGGAAGATTTCAAAAACTTGAAGGGATTTGAAAAGCTTCGAAAGATTTTTGGGTATTTCGAAGGATTAAAAAAAAGAAGATTAGAAGCTTAAACCAATTTCAAGGTATTCCATTTTTGGTTAAAAAATTATATTTTAAATTGAAAATTGGTCTCTTCAGCTTAAAAATTCAACAATTTTGTAGAAAATTAAGCTATTTGTATGGAAATGAACTTTTTTGTTGAAAATTCATATTACTGATTAAAATTTCAACTATTTTGAAAGAAAAGTAAACTTCCTGATTAAAAATTGAACTATGCATTTTAAAATTTAACTGTTGTGCAGGAAATTCCTTTTTTTTCATTAAAAATTGATTTTTTTATTTGAAATTTGACTATTCTTTTTTTTGAAAATTTATCCTTTATAAGAGTCAAATTCAACTATTTGGTAGAAAACTCATTTTGTTGAAAATTCCTCTATTTGGGTAGAAAGTTAATGATGTCTGTTGGAAATTCATAATTTTTTTAAAGATTTACCCAGTTTATTAAAAACTCATCTTTTTTAGTTGATTTCATTCTATTAAAAATGAGTTTCTTTTTCGCTGAAAATTAATTTTCTTAACTAAAAATTCAACTATTCACGTAATCTGTTGACTTTCCCTTATGTTCAAAAAATTTGAAAAACGTTCACTATTCAAAAATTTGTTTGGTAATGGATTTTTGAATTTTTTTAATCCAGAATGCTAATTTTCTACCGAAAAAGCGGATTTTCAATAGAAAAGTTCATTATCAACCAAATAGCTTAATTTTTCACCAACTTGTTGAATTTTCAAGCCAAATAGTTGAATTTCTCACAAAAAAGTTAAATTATTACCCAAAAATATTACTTTTGCACAAAAAATTAATTTTCAACAAAAAATGATGAATTTTCAACCAAGAAGATTAATTTTCTACCAAAAAGAGGAATTTCAAACAATATAGTTGAATCCTCAAGTAAAACAGATTAGTTTTCAAGTAAGAAGATTTATTTTTAACCAAAAAGGATGAATTTCCAATGAAAAGATTCATTTTTTATAAAAACAATGAATTTTCGAAAAAATACATAAATTTTTAACTAGAAAGATCAATTTTCAATTTAAAATATAAATTTTTTACCAAAAATGGAATAGTTGCATTTTGAAATATAAGAAATTAATTCTCAAAAAAAAAAATTAATTTCCAGCAGAATAGAGCAATTTTCAACCAAAATGTTGATTTTTTTACCTAGAAAATAAATTTTCTACCAAAACATAAGAATTTTAAACCAAATACATGAATTTTCACCAAGAATACATTTTTAAAATAATAATTATAAATAAATAAATAAATGAAAATACTTAAATTTGTAACCAAAAAGTGGATTTTATAACCCAGAAGATACCAAAAAAGACGAATTTTCAACAAAAAACTTCACTTTTAGCTAAATAGCCTGATTTTCTACCAAATTATGGAAGCTTTAAGCCAAAAAAAAACGAATTTTCCACAAAATAGTTCAATTTCCAACCCGAAAATATTACTTTTCTGCAAGAAATTAATTTTCAATCAAAAAAGATGAATTTTCAACCAAGTACTTGAACTTTTGACCAAAAAGGTGATTTTTTAACCAAATAGTTGAATTTTTAACTAAATCGGATAATTTTTTTTTCAAATTAAATAATTAAAAATAAATGAATGAATAAAAATAATTAAATTTGTAACCAAAAGTGGATTTTTTAAATCAGAAGATTAATTTTCTACCAAAAAAGATGAATTTTCAAACAAGAACATTAATTTTCTACCAGACAGAGGAATTTTAAACAATATAGTTAAATCTTTAAATAAAACAGTCTTGTTTTCAACCAAGAAGTTGTATTCTCACCCAAAAAGGATGAATTTTCAATCAGAAGATTTATTTGTTACCAAAAAGATTAATTTTTGAAGAAATTAACTGGAAAAGATCAATTTTCAATTTAAAATATAAATTTTCAACCAAAAATGGAACAGTTGCATTTTGAAGTATTTGAAATGATTTCTCACCGAAAAAAATTAATTTTCAGCAAAATAGATCAATTTTAAACCAAAATGTTGATTTTTTAATCCAGGAAATTAATTCACTACAAAAAAATACGAATTTTTCACCAATACATGAATTTTCGACGTGGTACTTAAATTTTTAACTAGATGGATGATTTTTTAAGGAAATAGTTGAATTTTTTACTAAAAAGGATAGATTTTTAATATTTTAAATCCTTTGAAGTCTGTTGAAGTGCCTTTATTTTTTTTATTTAATAAACTAGTCAACAAAATAACATCATTTGCTTAAAATCATAGAAACTTCCTTGTGCTCGCGGCGAATGAATGATCTATAGCAAAATAATTGAATTTTCAACCAAAAAGTGTTTTTTTTTAAACCAGAAGAATTATTTTTCACCAAAAAAGATGGATTCCCAAGAAAAAAATTAATTACCAGCTAAATAGCTTAATTTTCTATCAAATTATTGAAGTTTTAAGCCAAAAAGACGAATTTTCCACAAAAAAGTTAAATTTCCAACCCGAAAATATTATTTTTCTACAGGAAATTAATTTACGACCAAACAATTTAATCCACGACCAAATAGTCGATTTTTGAACAAAATTGTTGCATCCTAAACTAACACAGATTGGATTTCCAAATAAACACTTGCATTTTTCACCAAAAAGGATGAGTTTTTAATTCGAAAGATTCATTTTTTACCAAAAAAACGAATTTCCCAAAAAATACATGAATTTTCGACTAGAAAAGATCATTTTTTAATTTAAAACATCAATTTTTAACCAAAAATGGAATAGTTACATTTTCCGATATTAGAAATTAATTCTCAACCAAAAAAAAAAAAATTTTAACAAAATAGTTGAACTTTCAAATAAAAACTTGCTTTTTCAATTGAGCCAAAGCAAATACTATAAATTTACAGAAACTTGTGAAAATTTTGGGTCATTTATGGTAATTTTAAGGTGAATATGGTAACTTACGATAAATTACGAGAACATTTTTTTTTAATTTCCATGCATTTCCGAAAATTTATTAGAATTTTCCGTAAATTATGTTAATGTTACAGGTAAATATGATAACTTACCATAAATTACCCAAAATTCATTGTTTTAAATTTCCATAAATTTCCGGAAACTCATGAAAAATGTCTATCATTCATGATATGAAAAATTTCGGTCATTTATAGTAAGTTTACAGGTAAGTAAGGTAACTTACCCAAAATTCATTTTTTTTTTATTTCCATGAATTTCCGGAAATTTATTAAAAATTTATCTCATTAATGGTAACTTTAGCCCCGCTTAATTGGCGTCGAAAACGGCTGAAATAACATAATTCGCTTAAAATCATAGAAAGTTCAATGTCGTCAAAGTGAATGAATGAATTGGACGATTATTTTAATTAATTACTAATTTTCGAAGTAAATTGAATTACATGAAGCTTATTATAAGCTTCGTAATCTTATAACCACTGCCAGATATTGTTAATAGTTAGATAGTGAAATGTAGTGTTTCAGGACGATGTTGAAACGCAACTAGAAATACTTAGTTCCCTAGGGTCGTAGCGACAACGAGCAACTGAATTAAACTAAATTCGAGAGTAAAGCAATTAGTGTGATTTAACAGGAGGAAGCATCCCACTGATTTATTAGTAACGCACTCATTGCTCACAGTACAAACCACATTATCGCATTATTTTCAGTTAGAATTCACCCTCACATTTCTCTGCTGGATAATTAAAAGGTTGCATATATTTCTACCCCCCCCCCCCCCGCGGGCCCGAAGTACAGAACAGAAGAAGAGAAGAAAAGGCAAAACAGCTTTGAAGAAATTATGAAACTGTTATTTAAACAGATGGAGGAAAGTAAAAGTACAGAGTTCGGCAGCATGAGAAACAGCAAAGGAGATATGCTATATGATATATATATTTTTTCCTTCATTTTTCTTGATCAGTATTATACAAACACTATCATTTTGATTTTAAAATACTTTCAACATAGAATCTTTCATAAACGAAATAAAACAGTATTTCAGATACAAATTTAAAATTTTCAAATTCATTAATTTATTTTCAAGAAAAAAATGTCTTTTGTACTATAAAAGATGGCCTTTCAACAAAATACTTGAATTTGCAACAAAATAATCAAATTTTCAACATAATAGTTGAATTTTCAACCTAAAAATATAAATTCCCAACAAAAGGTGTCATAGTTTATACAAAAAAGAAAGTTTTTTTTAAACCAAAAGACGAATTTTCAACAAATGAAGATTTTTCACTGAAGAAAGAAAATTTCACCTAAATTGTTGAACCTTCAAGCCAAAAGACGAATTTTCTCTGCGAAAATTGAATTTGCAAATAAAAATGACTTCAGCAAAAAATTATTTTCCCACGAAACTGATGCATTTTTGCCTAACAAAAATGAATTTTTAATCCAGGAAAATTATTCTTTTACCAAAAAGGAGAATTTCCAACTAGACAAAATCAATCTTGAAAAAATGAAAAAGTTACATTTTCAGTTGAAAAATTAATTTTAAACTAAATAAAAAAAGACTTCGACTAAACAGTTAATTTTTTAAACAAAAACATCTTTAATCGAAAAAATTAATTTTTAATACTGTAGTTTAGCTTTGACTCAAGTAGTTGAATTTTCAATTTAAAAAGATTAATTTTTAACAAAATAGTTAAGTTTTCAACCAAAGAGATGAATTTTCAACTGAAAATACAGCTCTTCCAAAAAAAAAAATATTAATTAACAGATTGATTCAACTAAATCTTTCAAATGAAATAGTTGTATACTCAAGCAAAGGAGAATAATTTTCAACCAAAAAGTTCCATTTTGACTGAGAAAAAAAATTTCTACCAAAGCGGATGAATTTATAAATCAAAAAGATAGATTAAAAAAATAGTTTAATTTTCTATTAAAAAAATGTTAGTTGACTTTCCTCGATTAAAATATAAATTTTCTAACAAGAAATAAGTTTCTCAATAAGAAATTGAATTTTCAATCCAAAAAGACGTATTTCTACCCAAAAAGAATGAATTTTCACAACAACAAAGTTGTTGAATTCTCTACCCAATAGTGGAATTTGTATCCAAAGAAGATTGAATTTCTTTCCAAATAGATGAATTTTCATTCAGCAAGAAAACAATTTTTAAAAAAATGGTTGAATTGTTATTCAGAACACATTACAGTAGACTTTTCAAAATCAAGATATGAATTTTCAAACAAAGTTAGTTTCTACGAACAAAATTGAATGTTTCAGTTGAATTTTTGTCTAAGAAAGATGAAATTTGTACTAAAACAGATGAATTTTGAATAAAAAAGGACAACTTTTTTTTTAAGTTAAAATTTTATCCAGAAAAGCTTTGAGTTCATTTTTAACACTAAAATATGAATTTTAAACAAAAAGTAAATTTTCGACAAAATAGTTAAAATTTTAACCGAAAGAATGACTTCTTAACAATATAATTTTCTTTGCAACAAAACAGTTTCATTTTTATCCAAGAAAGATGAAACTTCTATTAAAACAGATAAATTTTGTATTCAGAAAAAAAAAATTCTCGAAAAAATAGTTGAATTTTCATCGAAAAAAGATTTTAGTTCTCTCTTTAATGCCAAAATATTAAATTTAACCAACAAGTAAATTTTCTACAAAATAGTTGAATTTTCAAAAAAGCAGCAAAATTTTGAACAAAAAAGTGTGACTTTTCAACAAATTTCCAAAAAAAGTTTGAATTTTCGGCCAAACAGTTGCATTTTTATTCAAGAAAGATGAAATATTCCTTTTAAAACAGATGAATTAAAAAAAAATCAAAAAAATAGTTGAATTTTCATCCAAAGAAGATTCCAGTTCACTTTCCAACATCGAAATAAGAATTGCAAACTATAAGTTAATTTCCTGCTAAATAGTCGAATTTTTAACCAAAAAGTATGACTTTTTAACAAGATTTTTAAATTTCAACAAAACGGTTGCATTGTCTGACAAAAATGAAAATTCTACTCAAATAGATGAATTTTTAAATCAAAAAGACAAATTTAAAAAAAAAGAATGTTCAACCAAAAGTATTTCAATAGACTTTTCTACAGAAAAACATAAATTTCAAATAAAAATTAAATTTTCCAGGAAATAGTTGAATTATCAACAAAACAATCATTGAAATTAAAAGATTCAAACTCTTGAAAATAATTTTTTTTCATTTGAAGTTATAAAAACTGACCCGCAAATTAAAGCAAACAAAGTTGAATACTTTTGAATGTTTATCTCTTGAATTTAGAACCTAGAAAAATTTTCAATTGACAATTTTTTAATTAAAAGCCGATCAACTGCAAAATTTCCATTTTTAACTTTTATATATTGTACAGCTAAAATATAAAACAAAAAATACACTCTATCATTTTCAATGCTACGAATTGAAGAATGAATAGAAAAATACACAAATTTCCCAAATTTTGTCATTTCAAGCAATTCTACGCCAGAAACATTAATTTTTTCATTAAAATTTGTTTTGAAGTCTTCTTTAATATTTGCTAAAAAATTTGTTAGAGAAAAATTATTTTAAAATTTTCCATTATTCTAATAATAATTTTATTATCTTGGAGATTGAACTTTCCCAAACATTTTTCGAAAATCTTGTAAAATTAAACAAATTACCTTGAAATCATCCAGATTATTTTTTGGAAATTTTGGAAACCTTATTAAATATTCTCTTAAAATCGATTTTTCAAAAAAAATTATGGTTAGTACTTCTAGAAATTTTGATGCCAATTTTTCATTCATTTAAGACTATCCAAAATGCTTAAAAAGCTTATAAATTCTTAAAAAATCTACATTGTGTTTTAAATTATTTTGGAATCTTTTCAAAACTTCTAAATGTATTTTAAGCTTACTCGATTATTTTCCAAATCAATAACTGTAAATTGTTATTTATTTTTCAAAAATTTTTACAAATTATTTTAAATATTCTTTTTGAATTAATTTTTCAGAATAAAAAATAATTTTTAATTTTTCCAGCAAACTTAAGAAATTTTTTTCATTTTCTCAAAAACTTTAAAGATCAATAAAAGGCTTCAGAATGTTATTTTAAAATCTTTGAAAATCTAAATTCATTAGTTTATTTTTTGAAGCTTTTTTCAGTTTTAAATTAAGTTTGGATCTTCTCAAAATTGAGCTCAAAACTGTTGGATATCTCTTAAATCAACTCGAATTTTTTCCAAATTTAAATTTGTTCAATTGTTGTTTATGCATAAAAATTCAATAATTTCACTTACATTATAAAAAATTGTTAAATTGAAGAAAGAGAATTGTCAAGAACAAATTTTTAATTTAACAGTCTGAAATATTAATGATTCAAGGAATTCTATTTCAAATAATTCAGTTTAAAATTGATCAGTTTTTGATATTGGATTTTTAAGTGCTCATTTCAACTATTTTTTCAGAAATGAAATAAAATAAAGATTCTTCGAAAAAATTTAACTTCTACCATCTAGCAAGATAATGCCTGTATTTTCTGAAAAATGTTTCTTCTTCGATCTCTCTAGTAGCTTACCGGGAAAGCACCCAACCGGCAATCGGATGTTCTGAGGTTCAATTCCCCGCGAAGTGAAAGTAGAAAATCTTTTTTCAGAAAAAATTAATCAAAATAATGTTTAATTCATATCATCTAGTCTGAAAAGAAGTTAAAAATTTCGGTTATTTTCCGATGATAATAAAGATTCCCTAAATTGGTCTCAAGGATTTTAATGATTCAACAGCATTTAATATTATATCACAGCTGCACATATCACTCATTCTACCCAGCAATAAGATCTTCCCCTGTCGCGATTGTCATTCTTCCTACCCTGATAATTTTATCAAGAATCCGCTAACTCAATTTCAGGCAGAAAATTATCCCTTTTCTTCTCTTATGTTAATAGGTGGATAGCTAATGAGTGGAGTAAATGCAGTGCCAGTTGCGGAGGAGGATCCAGAACAAGAGCTGTCTTTTGCACTGAAGAGAATGGCAACGAAACTACAAAGGTTAATTTAAATAATTTATAACAATTTTTTAATTTTTGGACTAGGTTAGATCGAAAAAATGTTTATAAATTGAAAAGGCTTCAGCACTTAAGAGTTTCCTTTTTGGTCCTTTATAACATGTATACAATTTGAAATGAATTAATATCTTGCAGTTGGGCAGAGTCGAAATAGAATAAAAAAAATTTTTTTATCGCAGAGTTTTGGAAAAATCGTGAATGTTATTTTTGTTCATTAATCTCCATAATATGTCTTATTCTCACTTCTTTTTTAATTTTTGTTTTTTTTACATAGAAGAAATTAAATTTTTTATGTTGAGCTGAAAATGAAAAAAAAAATCTATAAGCTCTAAAAATTATAAATCATTTCTTTCAGCATTGAAAAACTTTCTTAGGTTCAAAACGTACTCCCAACAAACTTTTTGAAAAGTAAATATTGAAAATGTAGCTATTTTTATTGAAAAAATTTTTTTTTTCTTAAGCCTTAATTTTCATCACTTTTTTAATATATTTCGTTTTTATTATTGAAGATAAACTTTTAATAACAAAATACTAGCAGGAAAAAGTTTTATTTTCTCATTCTGTAAAATTCTACATTTTCAAAAAATTGATTTTTTGACTCTGAAAATTTTCTTTCTTTGAGAAGATCGGACAATACTTTTACGCGTTTTCGAGTGACAGGCCGATAATTGCACTCGGCGCACAGTGAGCTTTTTTTCAAAATTTGGTTCAAAATTCTGCTGACTGCTCAATTTTTGACCGATTCTAATAATTTTTTTCAATAATCGTAACGAATTATAATTTCATGTAGCACTGCGACTTTTTTCGTTTTCTGCAAAAAACTAAGCTAAAAAAATATGAACCATCCAAGGTAGCTGAACCATGAAATTTCGAAACTTTTAAAACCATGAAATCGGAAATATCTTTACACACAAACCTCAAAACCCACAAAATTCAAACCCACAAACCCCAAACTCACAAAAATTATACCTCGAACCCACGAACCGCAAACCCAAGAACCCCGAACCCACAAACCTCAAGCACATAAACCTAAAACAACAAATCCACAAACCCATAAACAGCAAACCCACAAACGTCCAACCCACAAAACTCACAAATCTCAAACAAAAGAACCTCAAATCGACAAAATTAAAACCCCCAAGCCCATAAACTTACAAATCTTAAACTCACAAATCCATAAACCTGAACCACCAAACCCACAAACCTCAAACCCACAAAAATGATACCTCAAACACACAAA
>CAKNXH010000730.1:77865-98345 GCA_932178445.1 Andricus quercusramuli | reverse complement strand
AATCCATAAACATAAAACCCCAAACCCACGAACCTCAAACACATAAACCGAAAACCACAAATCCACAAACAGCAACCCCACAAACCTCAAACCTCCAAACCCGTAAACCCCCAAACCCGTAAACCCCCAAACCTCAAACCCACGAACCTCAAACCCACAAACCTCAAACCCCCAAACCCGTAAACCATAAACCTCAAACCCAAATACCTCAAACCCAAAAACCTCAAACCCACGAACCTGAAACCCATAAAAATTATACCTCAAACCCACAAACCTCAAACACATAAACCTAAAACCACAAATCCATAAACTTCAATCCCAAAAATAACAAACCCACAAACATCAAACCTCATGTTCATTAAACTCAGCATATAAGTACATCATGCAGAATAGTCCACAAACCCACCAACCTTTAGGGTTTTATGGTTTATGGGTTTAGGTTTTATGGGTTCGAGGTTTGGGGGCTGAGGTTTGTGGGTTTGAGGTATCATTTTTGTGGGTTTGAGGTTTGTAAGTTTGAAGTTTGTGGGTTTGGGGTTTCAGGTTTATGGATTTGTGAGTTTAAGATTTGTAGGTTTATGGGCTTGGGGGTTTTAATTTTGTCGATTTGAGGTTTTTGTGTTTGAGATTTGTGAGTTTTGTGGGTTGGACGTTTGTGGGTTTGCTGTTTATGGGTTAGTGGATTTGTTGTTTTAGGTTTATGTGCTTAAGGTTTGTGGGTTTGAGGTCTTAGGTTTTTGGATTTGTGAGTTTGATGTTTGTAGGTTCATGGGCTTGGGGTTTTCAAGTTTGTGGATTTGAGGTTTTTGAGTTTGAGGTTTGTGGGATTACTGGTTTGGTGTTTTGAGGTTTGTGGGTTTGAGGTTTGCGGTTTTGAGGTTCCTGGGTTTGAGGTTTGTGTGTTTGAGGTTTGTGCGTTTGGGGTTTAGGTATATGGATTTGTGAATTTGAGGTATTTAGATTTATGGGCTTGGGGGTTTTATGTTTGTGCACCTGAGGTTTGTGGGTTCACGGATTTGGGGGTTTGTGTTTTGTGTGTTTGAGGTATAATTTTTGTGGGTTTGAGGTTCGAGGTTTGTGCGTTTGAGGTTTGGGGGTTTACGGATTCAGGGGCTTGAGGTTCGTTGGTTTGAGGTTTGTGGCTTTGTGGGTTGGAGGTTCGTTGGTTTGCTGGTTTAGGGTTTGAGGTTTGTGGGTTTGAGGTTTGTGGGTTTGAGGTTTGTGGGTTTGAGGTTTGTGGGTTTGAGGTTCGGGCGTTTGAGGTTTTTGGGTTCGAGGTTTGTGGGCTTACTGGTTTGGGGTTTAAGGTTTGGGGTTTAAGGTTTGAGGTAGATTCAAAGTTTGTGCGTTTGAGGTTTTTGGGTTTGAGGTTTGTGGGTTTACTGGTTTGGGGTTTGAGGTTTGTGAGTTTGAGGTTTGTACGTTCAAGGTTTTCTGGTTTCGAGGTTCGTGAGTTCACTGGTTTGGGGCTTGAGGTTTGTAGATTTAGTGGCTTGGGGTTTTTAAGTTTGTGGATTTGAGGTTTTTGGGTTTGAGGTTTTTGGCTTTGAGGTTTGTGGGTTTACGAGTTTGGGGGCTTGAGGTCTGTTGTTCTGAGGTTTGTGGCTTTGTGGGTTTGCTGTTTTCGGGCTTGTGGAATTTGTGGTTTTAAATTTATGTATTTGAGGTTTGTAAGTTTGGGGTTTTAGGTCTATGGATTTGTGATTTTGAGGTTTGTAGGTTTATGGGCTTAGGGGTTTTAAGTTTGTAGATTCAGAGTTTGTGCGTGTGTGGTGTGTGGGTTTACTGGTTTAGGGTTTGAGGTGTGTGGGTTTGCGGTTTGTGGGTTTGAGGTTCATGAATTTCAGATTTGTGGGTTTGAGGTATAATTATTATGGGTTTGAGGTTTGTTCGTTTGAGGTTTGTGGGTTCACGGGTTTGAGGTTTAAGGTTCTTGGGTTTGAGGTTGGTGATTTTCAGTTTTGTGTGTATAGATATTACCGATTTCATGGTTTTAAAAGTTTTGAAATTCCGGGGTTCAGCTACCTTGGCAAGTTCATATTTTCTCAGGTCAGTTTTTCGCAGAAAACTAAAAAAGTAGCAGTGCTACATGAAATACTAATTCGTTACGAGTATTTTAACAAAAAATGTATCAGAATCGGTCAAAAATTGAGCAGTCAGCAGAATTTTGAACAAAATGTTGTAAAAAAACTGACTGTGTGGCGGGTCAATCAATCCATTCTTAAAAAAATGCTCATAAATGTTGTCACTCCTTATTCATATCTCATTTTCGCACTCTTTTAAAACCTAAACTAGACTCGAAAAATGTTAATTTAATGTTTCTTTATATTCAGCTTCCGGATTACAAATGCAGTGCCACACATAAGCCGAGGTACCAAGAGACTTGCAATGCATTTTCGTGTCCTATGTGGGAAACAGGACAATGGAGCGACGTAAGTACCACCTCTGTTTTATAAAACATTTCGCAATGTAGTCGAGAAAAATCGTTTGATACAGTAAACGTGTGTCGCGCGACCTCTAAAAACTCCTTAAAACAAGAGAACGTTTCATAAAAATAGAGAGAGAAAAAAAGAAAATAAGACCGATAATAGAAAGAGCATTTTCGTGAACGTGCATGTCAAGGAAAAGGGGTTGCTCGGATGAAATCCGATTTTTCTTCTCTTTATTCCCTGAAATTGCGCAGCATGAACCGCGATTCGCTCAAGCGAAATATGACCTTTTTGCTTGCCTATCATCCGATATTGGGATCTGTGTGCATGCCAGAAAAAAGGTCAATGTTTAAGCACCGACAGATTCTTATCACAATTATAGTTCTACTTCGGATCAAATTTTACTGTTTAAAAGCAGCAGTATTTGCAAGTGAGAAAACAGTTTGGTTGAAGCAACCAAATTTTTGTTGGCTCAACCATAGAATATGGTTACTATAAAGACAGTAAAATACTCGGTAAATTTAGTTCCTTCTTTTTAACAAACAAAAGTAAAATAATTATGAATATGGTTAAATATATAGAGTCAAATATTGGGTTGATTGAAAATATTGAAGATCGTGATTTATAAAGACACAGAATAATTAATACTGCACATAATTTTTTACAGAATAAAAATTACAGAAGTTGATAGAATTTTATCAAAGAACATTAATAAAACACAAACATTCATCAAAGCTAATAAATAATTACTAATAACCCATGTTGATAAAAGTAACATTACAGTAATACTGAAAAAAGAATCTTATATTAAAAAAATGCAAGAATTATTAAATGGCACCATAACTTATGAAAAATTAAATGAAAACCACGAAGAAGAATTAAAAAATGAAATATTTAAATTGTTAAATTCTTGGAGAATTAATGAATATTTAGGTATAGAATTATTACGAAGAGATATTTTAGTTCGTGATACTAACATTCCTAGAATTTATGGGTTACCTAAAGTTCATAAACATAATTGTCCACTTCGATCTGTAGTTTCATTAATAAACTCACCTACTTATAAAATGGCTAATATTTTTAATAACATTCTTGAAAAATCATTACTAGTACCAAAACATCAAGTAAAAAATTCTTTTGAATTTAAAAATAAAATAATTAATACAACAATTCCATATGATCATATCATGGTTTCTTTAGATGTTTCTTCATTATTTACAAATGTGCCAATTGATTTCGTTATCAATGCTATTTTGAGTAGATGGATTTATATAAAAAACTATACAGATTCACCTATTGAAAAATTTGAAAGAGGAATACAATTTTTAATGGAACAAACAGTATCTAAATTTAATAAAAAATTTCACAGACAAATTTTTGGAACACCTATGGGTTCTCCTATTTCTCCAACATTAGCTGATTTAGTTATGCAAGATTTAGAATCACATGTGGTAAAACATTTTAATTTTACTTTACACACATATTTTAGATACGTTGTTGATACGTCCATTATATTGCCTAAAGATAAACTACTTTACGTTATAAATCAATTTAATTCTTAGCATCCACTGCTTGAATTTACACATGAGATAGAAAGTATTATTTCTATTTTTTTTTTAAATAATAAAGTTATAAAAATTGATTCAGGCAATATCATCACTGATTGGTTTCGTAAAAATACTTATTCCGGTAGATATTTAAATTTTCATTCAAACCATCCAATACAACATAAAATTTCGATAATAACTTCATATTTAAATAATTACTCAACAGAATTTGTTCAAACACATGTTATCAATGTAATTAAATCAATTACAGATTCTTTATCCAACCAAGGTAATATAAATATAGTTAGAAATTTAAATTTTAAACCAATAGTATCAATTTCTTATCACGGTAGGTTATGTTTCGAAATTAAAAGAATTTTAAATGATTTTAATATTAAAGAAAATTTGAGAATTGACTCTAAACTTGATAAATTCATAAAATTAGGAAAATATTTATTAGATACTTTGCAACTCACTGATGTAGTATATAAAATTCAATCTTTGAATTGTGAAAAATGTTATGTGAGTATTTCAGTAATTCAGAGTAATCCCAGAATTTCTGGGTGACCCGCTTGTGAGCCAAAGTAATCCACTTTTAATCTAAAGTAATCTACTAATTTATAATCCAGAGTAATTCAGGTAATCCTCAAAAACAAATTTTTTAACATTATTTTTATTAACTAAAATAAAATTGACCTATTTCATTTTTGTTTAAAATTGATTTTCTTTGTTTGAAAAAATCATGTATTTTGTTGAACATCTGTCTTTTTTGGTAGAAAATTAATCTTCTTCTTTGAAAGTCCATGTTTTTAGTTGAAAATTCATCTATTTAATGAAAAATTAATCTGCTTTATAGGAAATTAAAAAATTTTGTTAAGCGTCCTCTTGATAGTTGAAGAATCTTGGTTTTAGTTGAAAATTCATCTTTCGGTCTGAAAATTCAACTATTTTGGTAGAAAAATTTGATTCATGTTTAGAAAGTCCTCTTTTTTGTTGAAAATGTAACCATCATGAGATGAAAATTCAACTAATTGATTGAAAATGCATGCCTTTTGTAAAAAATTCGTCCTTCTTGTAAAAAATTATTTTCCATGCTTGAAAACTCATTTTTTGGTTTAAAAATTTGATTTATTTTGGTTGAAAATGCGTTTTTTCTTGCCGAAACCTAATTTCTTAAACTAAAAATTTAACTGTTCAATTTTTAGTTCAAAATTGATATTTTTCAGTTAGAAAATTTTTTTTTGTGCTCAAAGTTCAACTATTTTTTTTTAATCTGTTTTTTTCGTGAGAATTCAACTATTCCATTCTTGGCGGTATTTTCTTTTGTATAAAATTCAAAAATTTTGTTATGAAGTTCTCTCTTGGTTAAAGATGAATCAATTTTAGTTAGAAATGCATGTCCCTGGTTGAACATTTTTCTAAATTTTTAATAAAGCATTGTTTTTTTTCATTTGGAGATTCATAATTTTAGGTGAATATTCATATCTTTTGTTGAATATTCAGCTATTTTGGTAGAAAAATTTAATTCTTGTTTGAAAATTCAATTTATTATGTTGAAAAATTCGTTTTTCCTTGCCAAAACTTAATCTCTTGAACTAAAAACTTACCTTTTTCATTTTCAGTTCAAAATTAATATTTTTCAGTCATAAATTTATTTTATGTTTAAAGCTCAACTATTTTTTGGAAGATCCGTTTTTTTCTTGAAATTTTAAATATTCCATTCTTGGCGGAAATTTTTTTTTTTCGTAAATTCAACAATTTGGTTAAAAGTCCTTTTTGGCTGCAGATTCATAATTTTGGTAAAAAATTTATGTCCTTTGTTGAAAATTTTACTACATTGTTAATGAAGCATTGTTTTTTGACATTTGAAGATTCATCGTTTTAGTTGAATGTTCATGTCTTTTGTTGAATATTCAACTATTTCGGTAGCAAAATTCATTCTTGTTTGAAAATTTTTCTCTTTGGTTGAAAATTTGTCCCTTATGAGTTGAAAATTTAACGATTTTATTTAAAATGCACCCCTTCTGTCAAAATGTATCTTTCCTTCTACAAAAAAAAATTTCTTGCTTGAAAACTAATTTTTGCTTAAAAATTCATTTTTTTTTGGTTGAAAATTTGTTCTTTCTTGACAAAAACTAATTTATTTAACTGAAAATTTAACTATTTCATTTTAAGTTAAAAATTGATATTTTTTAGTGAAAAATTTGTTCTATGTTTAAAGTTGAACTATTTTTTCTTGCGATTTGAAGATTCATGATTTTAGTTAAGTATTCATCTCTTTGGTTGAAAATTTAATATTTGGTTAAAAATTCGTTTTTCATACAATCGAATGGCTTGAAATAATTAAGATAGTTATTCCTATTGCAAAGTTTTTATTTAAATAATTGAACAATCAGATTATTTTAAACAAAAATAATCTTCCAATAAAATGCTCTCCCCCCAATATTCACTTTTTTGTTATGTATATTGGTATACCCATTAACCTAAATAGCTTGAAAAACTGTTGATAACTTGATAAATTTTCTCGAATTTTTCATTTATCATAATTTTTTATTACTAAATACCATTAAAATGCCAAAACAACGTTTTTAGTGCAAAATACATTGTCTACAACAAACTGATACACTGGATTATTTGTTTAAGTAAATTTCTTATAAGAATTAATTGAAATGTTGAATACAATTTTTATATTATTCAAATCAATCTTCAATTATTTTGATCAATAAAGAGTTTATTTAAGTAATCTGTTGAGCGATAAAAGATCGAATGAACAAAAAAAATACAAGGTCCGTCCCACTGGAACCCGTCAAATTAAAAAAAATTTGTTTGGTCAAGATTAAAGATAAGATTTCAAATATTTTGTACTGTTAATTTCCGGGTTTTGTTACAACTTTCCTGGATCATGACACGAAATGAAGTTAAGTTACAAAATTCGAGAATTTCTTCAGTCCTCTTGTACGGAAAATCTTTAACGTCTTATCAGACTAGATGAAGCTATAAATTGAAAATTTTCCTAATTAAATTAATTCAGAAAAAATATCTCCTAACGCTCCGCTGGGATTCGAACGCCAGGTTAACTGATTGCCGGCCAGGTGCTCTAACCGCTAAGCTACTAGAGAGATCGGAAGAAGAATCCTTTTTCTGAAACGCGCTTTATTTTGCAAGATGTTATGTTATTTATGTTATGTTATTTGTAAGTCAATTTTAACTTGAATCTATATTATCATCTGAGATGGTAACGGTCAATCAGAAGATTCTTCAGCTAAAAAAAGGACGTTTAACAAAATTTTTGAAATTCCTACAAAGTAGACTAATTTTTTACTAAATAGTTAAGTTTTCAACCGAAAACATGAATTGTCAACGAAGGAGATTAATTTTCTACCGAAAAAAGACGAATGTTTAACAAAGTACATAAATTTTTGAACTGAAGATCAATCATTTTCACAGTGTGTGGAAAGATTTATCTTCTTAATAATCGTCACCATTTTTGACGATAATACAGATTTCTAGTAAAAATTTATTTATTTTGAAACACAAAATCTTGCAAAATGAAGTGTGTTCCATAAAAGAGATTCTTCTTCCGATCTCTCTAGTAGCTTAGTGGTTAGAGCACATGACCGGCAATCAGTTGACCTGGGGTTCGAATCCCAGCGGAACGAAAGGAAAAGATCTTTCTTCAGAATAAATTTAATTTTGAAAACTTTATATTTATAATTTTCAAATAAAGAATTGTTCATCTTTGGCAATTCACCTCATATCGAAGTGTCTTTGCCATTTTAAAACAGCCGTCATTTTCGTCAAACCATTGGCATGAAAACGGAAAATTTAGTCGGGAAATAACAGTCCCCTTTGGTAAAACTATTTCTCCATTCCATTTCATTTTTTCTCTTGATTTCACTCCGAGCATGCGGAGGAGGAGGCAGTCGCATTGCCACAATGTGGTAGGGGCGATGGATGGAAAAAGCCAAAAAAAAAAAAAAAAATACCACTGAAGTAGTCGAATAAGGGCTGCAAAGAGCATTCTGTGAAATTTCTCTTTTTCTCTCCACGTTTTTCTTGGATTCACCTCCATCTCGGAGAACATGAGTATCGAGCGACCTATAGCTTCAAGAGGCCTTCTTAAGTGACTGGCTACAATGTGTATTATGAAACTTAGCTATTTCAGTTTCGAAAATATAAAGAAGATTTTTAGATCAGAAAAGATGTTGGAAAGTGATTTTATTTGTCTGAGTGACATAATTTATAAGAAAATAATGTTAGAGATGGTAACAATGACATACTGCAGACCAAAAAGAATTCATTTGTGGGTTGATCCAGAAAACTATTCTCTGAGAACGGCATTAAAGTCCAAACTCTAAAGAACCAATACCAAGATTTAATGTTGCTGTTTGTTAAATTTTCGAAGAAGCAAATTAGAAACACAATATTATCAAGTCAATCTGTGCAAAAATTCTATTTCTGAACAAAAAGGCTCAGAAACATTATGAATCCAAAAATCAGTTATTTTGAAAAAACATATTCGAAAAGCTCAATATATGCAAGAAGAATTGCATAGAAAGGCCTCAAAATATTTTTCCAAACAACGTTTTAATCGGCTCATCAGAGACAAGTATATAAGAACATGAACAAAGAGAATGAAATCTTTTATGCCAATTAATACTTGTCTTGATAGAGAATGAACAGATCCTTGTAATTTTAAAATGTTTCCTATAAAAATTTGATAAAACTATCAAAAGCTTTGTTATATTTTAAAAGGTCTTTTTTCACATTGATTGAAATTGTTTCCTTCTCTTTTTACGTATAAAATTGCCATGAATTCCACTTTTCTTTTATTTCTTTCATCACATAGGACTCTAACGCCTTCCCAATGTTATACGCGGCTTGTATTGAGCGAGACTCTTTTATTGGTAGATTTAAAACACTCTCGCAGACGACGTTTATTCATTCAATAGGCAACCATTTTAAATTATAATAACTAGTAATAAGACCCGTAAGTTAGAAAGAGAGAGAAATAGGTACTCCATGAAGTGACGTCAGCAGTGACGTCAGCAAGGCGCAGGGCGAGTAGAGGCGAGAGTCGCGAGTAGAGCGCCCTCGAAACTCGACACGCGCATCTCCCACCAACGATTTTCTACCCTCTCCGCTCGACTCCCACGCAACGCCCACGCAGCCTCCCCGTTATAAGGGCGCGCACGAGCCCAGAACGATCAGAAAGTGTTTGGGAGCTGGTAGCCAGAACCCTCTCACTTTAAACCCTACAGCTGGAAGCCAGCAGTAGGTGCCTACAGCTGGTAGCCAGCCCTAGGTTTTTTCACCGCAAGCCATTGCCGTGCCCGAACAGTACTCTCTCTCTCTCTCTCGACATCAAGAATCCTCCAGCTGGAAGCCAGTCAGAGGATCATTGACTACGCTTCGCCTTCGCCCTCTTGTGAGGACGCGACAACGAAATCTGACGCTTACTTCTCCGGCTTTCTCTGTAATCAACATATTAAGAAACTTATATAAATAAACTTTAATTAACCACAATTCTTTGTTTTTCTCTGGTCACTTAACTTCTTCCCCTTCTTTCCTCCGCAAAAGGGGTTAGCTGGCATACCAGCCTACCCGTTTCCGCTGAGACAGCTGGCATACCAGCCCTCTCAGCCGATACACTGACTAACTTCTCCCCTCTCCCACGACCAAAATCAAAAGTCCTCTAACTTAGTTCTTTTCAGGAGATAAGAGAAAGAGAAAACGCTTGCTCAACTTGCTATCTCTTTCTATCTTACGAGATAGAAACATCACTTCTCCCCCTTTCCACCTTTCTCGACATTTATCCTCTCACTCCCTCCTCTTGTAATCTCTAGATCACTCTCCTACCCGCTATCTCTTTCTATCCCATGACCACAACCACCTTTTACCTCCCTTGAAGCCTGTCCACCATACATCCCTTCTTTACAGAGATGAAAAAGTTCCCTCTCACTCCCTCCTATCGTTCCTGTACCTCTCCTGTCTCTTATTACCTCCTGAGATAATTCCTTCTCACACCCTCAGAATAGAGAATCATCCACTATCCCATCGTATATCCTTCTTACTACACCCAACATATCCCACCCAAAAGTAAGGAGCATATCACCAATCAAACTCATGCCCATGTGTGATTCTATGTTTTGAGAACACACCATGGTATTTCTGTCCTATATGGTACTTCTTTGGCCTATATATACTGCCTTGCAACTCCTACATTTTTATTTTATGAACTACATTTTGTTTTTCCAGTTTGTCACGTACGTCTTTTCCCAATTTAACAGTTCTGTTACTTTTGCATTGAATTCTACATATTGTATGTAAACCCATTTCTCTTAGTAAAGATCTCAAGGATTTTGTAATTTTATCAAAATAAGGTAAAACAACCGTGTTATATTTATGAAATTCTCTTGTCTCTATGTTAATTAAATTGTTCTCTTTCTGATTAATCTGATGGAGTCTGTTGTTTATATGTTTTTCAATGAACAAGGGTGAATAATGGTTCAGAGAAAGGATCTGTTTGCAAATTTTAATTTTTTTTATGGAAACTTTTATGTGATAATTGTATAGCCCTATCAACCATATTTTCAACAATTGCAATTTTTATTTGTATTGGGTGATTTGACAGAAAGCTCAAAGTTCGTCCTGAAAATGATGGTTTTCTGTTCCAATTCGTTATAATTCTACCATCATTTATTTTAATCAGAGTTGAATCTAGAAAATTTAGCTTATTTTATTTTTCTATTTCTGAAGTGAATTGTAATCTGGGATGTATACTATTGAAGGAATTTAGCAGTACATTGATTTTACTTGATTTTACACAAAGAACATAATCATCGACGTATCTCGCATAGAAGAGCCATTTAAATCCTACTTTCTCTAATTTGTCATTAATTAAATTTTCCATTTTCTCACAAACTGTATTTTCTAAATTTTCCATGACAATTCCTGCTAAAATAGGTGAAAGAACAGATCCTATTGGTGTTCCAAATTTTTGTTTATAAAATTTGCCATCAAATTGAAAATAAATCGAATGAAAAACAAAATCGATTGCTTCAATAAACTTTTTAAATAGACGTACGGCAATGACGTCTGAAATGGCGAAAATTGAGCAATAGACTTCAAGGCTTTTGCAATATTATTTATTTGACTTAAGAAATGTGCATACATCAAATTTATGTTCATGTGAAGTTTACAAACCTGATACGTTAAGCGTTTTTCGGGTTACTGTTTAAAAAAAAGGAGAAAATCAGTTTATCCTTGTGTAAAGTGAGGTTGGGACGCCGTACGGTAATTACGCTTGGGGTTGTTCTTATAATAAATTAAAGTAAATAGGAACAGAAATGGAAAAAAAGAACTGACCATTTTCTAGAGGATGATAATAAGTGTTTATTAAATTAAAAAAAAAATCAACACGAGTTTATAAGTTAATGTTATATTACTGGGATTTCAAGTTTGCCTTCAATTTGACAATTACCCATATATTGAGCTTTTCGAATATGATTCTTCAAAATAACTGATATTTGGATTCATAATGTTTCTGAGTCTTTTTGTTCAAAAATAGAATTTTTGCACAGATTGACTTGATAATATTGTGTTTCTAATTTTCTTCATAAGGAATTCATTTGTTGGATTCTTTATTCCAATCGGCCCTATGCATCGATCGTGTAGGTTAGACTAGTAAAAAATTCATTGTAATTTTTTTTTTAATTCTCATGGTGTCCCCTCAGAAATTTGTTTGAATCCACACGAAAATAAATCCAATTTTTTTTCTTTTGAAAAAAAATGATATTTAGGGGTACCGCAAGTCCCATGAAGTTTAACATGTATTTCCCATAAGAAAAAAGACGTTTTCGTACATCTTATTCAGAATCCTCAATATTATCTCAATCAAGTTGAAACTCAACGTTTGTCTTTACAATTGGCCATAGAATACGAATAAAATATCACTCTTCAAATACCAATACTATAAGTCTGTTTTATAGGGTCCCAAAGAAACCCCATAAGTGAAAAAATGAGTTTTGCGAGTTTTTCGCGCTAATTATGACTTTTTTTGTGGCTTTTTCAATAAACATTGTTTCTGGCACATAAAAAACCACTTGATTCTCATAATGAGATATTCCCATAAATTGTTTAAACAATTTATTATTGTTTTTCAGCAATTTTCTTATAGAATGGAGTTAGAAAGACGCGGTTTTTTCAAGAATTTCCCACTTGTTGTCCAATTTTCAATTAGAGGAAAGTGATAGTTCGTCAATATCAACAGGAGTGATTGTTTAAACAATTTAATAATAATGTTAATGATATTCTTTTAGAAAAATGCTACAAACTTGCAGTTTAAAAAAAATTTACTTCTAGTCAAATTTTCAATTGAGATAAGTTGAATAATTGATTAGATTCGAATAAATGAATTGTTTAAAGAATTTGTTATTACTATTATTAATATTATATATGAATAATGCTAGAAAGATGCGGTTTTTCTTAAATTTCTGGCTTTTTCTCCAATTTTCAGTTGGAGTGAGGTAATAATGAATTCAAGTTAACAAAATAATTGTTTAAACAATTCATTATCATTGTTAATAATATTCTCTTTGCTTAATTGGTGGAATGTTGCGGTTTTTAATGAAAGTTTCAACTGTTTGCTTATTTTTCATTAGGCGTGACTTAATAATTAATTATATTGAGCAAAAATAATTTTTTAAACAAATTATTATTATTTATGATTACCTTCATCTATATCAGTGCCTGATGGTTGTGGTTTTTCGGCAATTTTTACCTTTCTGTCCTTTTTTCACTTAGGTAGTAATTAATTACAATTGACAAAAAAGTTTTTTAAACGATTTAATATTGTTTATAAATATCTTTTCTTATATAAGTGCTATAAAGTGGCGGTATTTCATAAAATTTTATGTGAATTATTTTTGCGCTTTCCCTAATGCTTGGGAAAAATCATTTGAAGGAAATAGGCTATTTTAATTAGGCAGAAATCAATATTAGATTGTTTAAACAACTTTTTTGTTAACTTTCATTAATTATTACCTCACTAAGTGAAAAAGGACAGAAAGTTTAAAAATTGTCGAAAACACGCAACTATCAGGCATTGATATAGATGAATATAGTCATAAACAATAATAATCTGTTTAAACAATTATTTTTGCTGAATCTAATTAATTATTAAGTCACGCGTAATGAAAAATAGACAAACCGTTGAAAATTTCAGAAAAAACCGCAACATCCTACCAATTCAGCAAAGAGAATAGTATTAACAATGATAATAAATTGTTTAAACAATTATTTCTCAACTTGAATTCATTATTACTTCACTCCAAATGAAAATTGGACAAAAAGCCAGAAATGAAAAAAACGCATCTTTCTAGCATTATTAAAATATACTATTATTAACAATTATAATAAATTTTTTAAACTATCCGAAGCCGAAATGAAATTTTAAGAAATTTGTCGTGTTTCAAAAAAATTATCTCAAAATTTATATCAATTATATTCAGTTTAAGCCCCTATTCGAGGTTGAAAAACACTATATTATTGACTTAAAAATTTATTAAATTTACCAACAAACTCAATTTTTTTGTTTGAAAATATAAATTATGATGAATTGAGATCAATTAAAATGTATAAGGTAGGACTGATTCACATAGCCTTACTGGCGAGTCAAGTGAATCAGTTCGGGCCGAAACATAAAAAGTATAATTTTTATTTTATTTTTTCTTAATTTATTTTTTCAAATAAACGCACAACACAAAACAAATACATATTATCGAACCTAATTCCAGTAAAAAAAAATGTCTTTACAATGACAAAAAAAAATTCTAATTCTTGAAACTAACATTTTCTTCATTTGAAATTATAAAAACTGAACTGCAAATCAAAATACTTGAAGTGGAAATTTTTTAAATTCCAAACCTTAAAAATTAAATCCTATTTGTTTAATCCAAACGCTTGATTAATAAATAATTGTTAAAATTTTATAAATTGTACAATTCAAAGATTTGAAAGTATACATAAATCCACATTTTCAATTCTTTTACTTGAAAAATGAATCAACAAATTTATAGATTTTCAAAATTATATCTTTTTAAGCAATTTTAAGTTAGAAACATTAAAAATTGTGAAATTATTTTTTTTCTAACTGAACAATTTTTAAAAAAGAAGTAAGATTATATTAATTTTAGGTCCTTGAAAATGAATAATTGTTGAATTGTTATTCATACACAAAACGTTGTTCTGAAACCGATTTTCCATAGTCTCTTGAAATTATTATTCAAATAAAAAATTATGAAACATTTTTCCAGGAATCTTAAGAAAAATTTTGTATCTTCTTGAAACCTCTCAAAATCCTCAAACAGCTTTGAAATTTTATTTTATAATGTTGGAAAATGTACCTTTTTTTAAATTGTGTGCAATATTTCCAAATTTCTAATTTTTTTGAAATTCTTTTATAAAATCTAAGTTTTCTCTCAAATGATCCTGATTGTTTCTAAAACTTTCATTAGACCCTGGAGATTAAAAAAAAAAGAATCACTTAAAATGTCCCAAATTATTTTTTGACAATTGTGGATGCCTGCTGAAATCTTTTTTAATATTCTGTTAAAATTATTTTTTTTTAAATGGAAAGTTTTTTTTTTAATTTTTCCAAGAATCTTGAGAAAAACTATTTTATCATATTCAAACTTTTTAAAATCCTTCAAAGCTTCAAAATTTTCTACCGAAGAACATTCAAGGAAAAAAACAAGTTTTCAATTAAACAGCTCTTTTTTCAGCCAAAGAAATTAATTTTTATTTAAAAAGATGGATCTTCAACCAAAAGAAAAAAAGAAATTAGTAATTTTCAACCAGACTGATGAATGTTCAACTAAAATTATGAATCTTCAACTTGAATAGTTGAATTTTACGCCAAAAAGATAAATTTTTAACCATAAAGATTAATTTTTTTACAAAAAAAGACCAATTTTCCACAAAATACATACATTTTCAAACGAATAGTTTAATTTTTAAATACAAAATATCGATTTTCAACCAAATAATTGAAGTTTTACAGGAAAAATATTGATTGATTTTCAAAAAAGTAGTTACATTTTCAAACAGAGATGAATTTTAAATTAAAATTATGAAATATTGAAAATTGAACGATTACCATTCTTTTACAAACGGAACACTTCCTGAATCAGAAGTCAATATATTTTTATTTTAAATAGTTTAAAAATCCTTCAAAAGCTTCCAAATTTTACTTCAAAATCTAGAAACATCTAGACGTTGTTTTACATTTTTTCAAATTATGAATTAATTTTTCAATTTTTCCAGACCTTCTAAATATCTTTTGCAATTATTTGAATTCTTCCTAAAATTTCGTTCAAATCCTGCAAAATTAACAATATTTGTTAAAAATCGTCCAGATTCATTTTTCACAATTTTAGAAATCTTTTCAAATATTCTCTTGAAATTAATTCTTCAAAATAAAAAGTATTTCTCAATTTTCCTAGGAATCTTAAGTAAATGTTTTTTATTCTTTTGAAGACTTTCACAAATCTTCAAAATCTTCTAAATTTTTTGTTCGAAACCTGCACAATTCTATTTTTTGTTCGAAATTAGGCCGTGGGCTACTTGAATTTTTCCAAGGAATAATAATAGGTGTTCAATATTAATTATACATCAAAATTCAACAATTTTACTTGCAAATTAAATTTTTTGAAATAGAACAATTAAAATTGTAACGTTTGACGTTTCGTTTTTTTGTTTAATTTGGAATATTTTATTTACAGTTACTGATTTTAAATGAACAGTCAACAATTTCTTAATATTAAGCAATTTTAATTCTTTCTAATTAAAAAATTTCTAATTTTGAAGTTTAAAATTTTAGACTATATAAATTTATTTTATAATTTTCAAAAAATATGTTCAAACTTGAAGACATTTTTAATCTCTGAAACTTATAAAATTCCTAACTGTCTTTTTTGAACTGACTGAAATTTTTCCTAGAAGTTTGAAAAATCTTTCAAAATTAAAAAAATTACATTATAATCTTTCAGATACAGTACACTACTAAAGAGTAATATTTCCAAAGGTGAAAATATTCTAAATAGAAAATTCCCGAAATTATCAAATTATTTATCAAATCATTAAATTTGAATACCTTTAAAAATTGATAAGACTTCGAATCCTTCGTTCTATAAATTCATTCTAATTTATTTTCCCTCTCAGTATTTATAAATATATTAGTCAATCGAGATTACTGAAAAATCCCGAAAATCAAAATTCCCGAGACTGTGAAATTCCCGAAAAAGATAATATTCGAAGTAGAAACTTCTTCAAATTACAAAATTGCTGGAATATATTAATTAAAAATTAATCAATGAAATATTTTGATCATTTGGAAGAATTTTTTGAATGTTTAATGTTTTGAAAAATTGTTGTTTGTATTCAAAATAATAAAAATACAAAAAAATGCATTCAACATTAAAAAAATATTTTTGAATGATCAAAATATTTCATTATTATTTTTTTTATTAAATAAATAATATTAATTGTAAATCAATCATTCAGATTCCGGAATTCCATTGTGTCGGATATTTTATAATTCGGCAGTTTTTTGCCAGAAATTTTCAAATGGAATAATATTACAGATTGTTCGGGAATTTTCCGATTCGCAATTTTTATATTTCAAAAATGTGATAATTTCGGGAATGTTCCATTTCGAATATTTTCTTTTACGGCAATCCCATTTTTCGCGACTTTTCAGCCTTCTCATATAATTTTGATGACTGAAAAATCCCGAAAAATAAATATCCCGTCGCTATAAAATGTCCGTAAGAGAAAATATTGGAAACAGAAAATTCCCGAAATTATAAAATTGCCGAAATGTAAAAATCCCGAATTGGAAACTTCCCGAATTTTAACAATCAAAAAATTGCTCTCAATAAATATTATTTATTATTGATTGAAATTGCAATAATCAAAGATTATTATCGCAGAAATTTGTGTTGTAGTATTCAAGGTTTTTTAAAATTATTGTTCGAATTTGAAATGGCAATTAATAAAAAAATTTATTTTTTGAATAACAATTTTGTTCGAAGAAATTAAAATTGTTTGAATTAAAAAAAAAATCGAGATAATGAGTAATAAATTGAATTCTGCAAGGTGTGTTCGGAAAATTTTAATAGGTTCAGAGGAAATTTAGGGATTTTTTTTTCGTTGGAAGCGCACGTATTTTTAAATTTATTTTTTCACAACATTTTCACGGAATTATTTTTATTATAAATTCAAGCAATAATTTACAAAGACTTTCAACATTCCAAAAAATGTATCTGCTAAAATATTTTATGATTGTATTTTTAATAAATAAATAATATTCACTTTAAACAAATTTTTAATTATTTTAATTCAGGAATTTTATAATTCGGCAATTTCATGTCGGGAGTTTTTTATTATTTGGGAATTTTCAAATATACCATCATATTATAAACTCGCAAGAATTTTATTAATCGGGAAATTAGAATATTTTCTTTTTCGAAAAGTTTATTTTTTGAAATTTTACAGACATGCAAATATTTCAGTTTGAATTTTAAATTTCAAATGTTAATGTTTTATATTTCCCAACCAAATTAATTTTAAAAAAAACGAGAATCCAAATCACAATCGCCTAAACTTAGATTTTTAAATCAATATAATATCAAATTTTAAGGATATTTAAATATCACTATTTAGTTACTAGTTTTCAGAAAATCCAAAATTAATTTAAAACTTGAAAATATTTAAGAAAATAAAACTCGATTTCTGAACGTTCCAAACTAAATTTTGAAGCTTTTGAAGGATCTTTAAAGGTTTTAAGAAAATAGAAATAAATTCTTAATTTTTCTGCGAAAATTTGAAATGATTCTTTATTTTGAAAAATTAATTTTAGGAGAATATTTAAACAGATTTAGAAAAAACTTTTTTGATTCATAAATGACACTTCAACAATTATTAATTTATAAAATAATCGAGCAAATTCAAAATATATTCAGAAGCTTTAAAAAGATTCCCAGATAATTCAAAACGTGCAAAGATTTTAAACAATTTAATAAACAAGGTAGATTTTTGAAGATTTTGAACACAAAATTTATATGCTTCTTGAGAAATATAAAAAGTTTCAAATGAATTAAAACTGTGTATCAAAATTCCTAAAAAAAAAAAATAACAATAATATTTTTTTCATTTTTGAAAAAATTATTTGAAGAAGAATGTTCAATAAGTTTTCCAAAATTTTCAGAGAAGAATCTGGATTATTTCAAAGTAGTTTTTTTACTGTTGCAGGATTAAAAAAAAAACAGTAGAAAAAATTCGAGTTCCAAGTTAAGAATATTATTATTAGATTCCTGGAGATTTTTACAATTATATTTCTCAAACAAATTTTCAAGACAAAAATCTAAAAACTTTAAAACAAATTTTAATGTATAAATTAATGTTTCCAGTCTGAAAATGCTTAAAATGTTATAATTTTAAAAATTCATAAATTAAAAGTATAAAAGTTAAAAATTAACAGTTTAACGGCTTTTCATAAAAAAATTTCAGTTGAAAAGTGTTAAAAGTTTCCATTTTACACGCGTAAATTATTGAGCGTTTGAATGAACAGTTTTTCAAGTTTCAATTCTAAAAGTTTAAAACTCAAAATTACCTTGAGTGTCTTCATTTGTGGTTCAGTTTTTATAATTTCAAGTGAAGAATTTATTATCTTCAAGTGTTCGAACCTTATAATTTCAATGACTGTGATCAATTATTTCCTTTTCATTTATTTCAATTATTCCTTATTTCCTTTATTTTGATATAAGAACAGCCCAAACGTCATTACCGTACGGCGTCCCAACCTCAGTTTGCACAAGGACGAACTGATTTTCTCCTTTTTTTTAGACACTAACCTGAAAAATGCTTCACGTATCAAGTTGGTAAACTTCAGATGAGCATAAATTTAATGTATACACATTTTTTTAGTCAAATAAACAATATTGTAAAAGCCTTAAAGTCTGTCCCTCGATTTTTGTAATTTGAGGCGTCATTACCGTACGTCTTTTTTTATAAAATATTGTATTTACATTTGAGTAATAAGCACAGAAATATTAAGCGTATCGTTCAATACATGATTCTATAAAATTTAGCTTCAAATATTGACTATTTTTTGTGAATCTGATATTAAAACTGAAAAGTGTATTTTGACAACAAAAACGTCATTCCCGTACGTGCGTTAAAAACCAGTTCCGGAGTGAAAAAAAATTATAAAAACCATTCCTTTACTTGTTCAATGGTGTTTTCTTCCACTGGGGGATGAGCAAGCATTGTACCAATTACCATATACTAATTTTCCTATAATAATTTTTTTCATTAGGGCTGTGTAAACACTTCATATTGCGATGTGTATAATTAAAAATCCTGAGATTTTCGAAAGAAGATTTCACATACAATATTTCACTTGAGAGCCACCGACAATGCTCGTGAGCGCAAACTTCCATCTTCATTCTATGGGTTTTGTAAAGTGTACTGCCCTCCGTAAAAGAGGGCTAATGATTTCGTCGAGTTGAGAGCTGAATGAGCTTCGAAGACAGAAATTGATAGACTTTGCTCTTTCTCTTTCTCTATGTTCCATCACATCCCTTTTAGCCTGGTCTCTTTTTAGAGTGGCCAAGCAAATATTGAACTGAGAGGCACAGGGGTAGTTCTTCTAAAGCATTCTCACAACCCGACGGGGAAACTTTACAGCCGCATTTGTATTAGGAATGAGTCTTTCATATTGTTGAATTCATTACGAGAAGACGAATTTAACTATGCTAATCATTATTCGACAATGAATATTGATTATTAATTTTTCAAGTTGTGAAAAAAATCTATCTAGCTCCGCTGGGATTCGAACTCCAGGTCTTATGAAATTATTATTAATATTCAAGATATATTTATTTTAGACCAAGTAGACAAAAAAAATTTACATCATATTATTTACTATATTTCACTGGCCAAAGCCATAACATTTTTTTTCAAATGCATTGAATGACGTCGACATTCAACTTGTAGAAGTTGTGAAAAAAATCTTCTCGTCTCTCCGTAGCTTAGTTGGTTAGAACATCAGACCGCAAATCTGAAAGACCTAGAGTTTGAATCCCAGCGGAGCTAGAGAGATTTCTTTCACAACTCATACAATTTATAATCAATATTCAAAAAATATTAATTTTAGACGATTCAGACAAAAAACATTATCATTATATTATCCACTATAATTCACTGGTCAAAAACCATAATTTTTTCTTGCAAGTACATTGAATGACGTCGACATTCATCTTGTAGGAGTTGTGAAAAAAATCTTCTCGTCTCTCCGTAGCTTAAATGGTTAGAACATCAAAACGCAAATCTGAAAGACCTGGAGTTTGAATTTCAGTGGAGCTAAAGAGGTTTTTTTCAAAACTTATAAAATTAATAATAATATTCAAACAATATTAATTTTAGACAATTTGGACAAAAA